>CAXAMN010028595.1:52834-71410 GCA_963970005.1 Durusdinium trenchii
TTACTAGTAGCGATGCCCTTTGCTACTAGTAGCTTCTTGTTCCTAGTAGTATGGCCAGGAGCTGCTAGTAGCGTCGTTGCTCCTAGAAGCGAGCCCTTTGTTAATAGTAGCAATCAGACATCAAGAATTGAGACATGTCCGTTCTCTCAGGAACTCTGCCTCGTCACGCTCGCATTGCATCTTTACTTTCAACCTACTGAAGTCTGGAGGTGGACGGGAACAGCGTGCCAGCAACTCGCTGACGCAAAATCAGGTTTTGAGTCATAGAATACATTCTTTCACAGATGTTCGAAACATATTCGCATATATTCGCAGAGATTTCACGAATGTAATCAGTGAGCTCACGTGAGTGCATGTTGCTGTTGTGTCGGAGCAATCTGTGGCACTGAAACTTCAGTCAAGATAGAATCTTGGTGGCTTAGGTGTCAATCTGGTGGATCTTGCAGGTTCGGAAAGGCAAAAGAAGACAGGGACTTCAGGCAGCCAGCTGAAGGAAGGAGCGATGATAAATCAGCCATTTGATTTGAATTTGTTGATGGCCCTTGTTGGCTTTAAGCCAGGCTTTGTCCTTTATTGGCACACCAACCATTCATCAACAATCATCCATGTGCTTTGCTAGTGCAACACAACACAGATAGACACAGACTCAAGGAACAATGTAGCACAGATGCCTAGAGCAAAGGTCGCTGTCCAACTTGGCCTTGGTCATCAACAAGTTGGCAAGCTTCGATGATGGAAAAACGGATTTCGTGCCATTTCGGAATTCAAAGCTCACCTACATCCTGTAACTCGGACACGAAAAAGACGTCAATGAAGCCGTCCGACCGCCGCCAACTCCGACACTCAAATGTCGGCGAACCGAGGCAGGAATCCTTGAGTGGCAATTCCAAGACTGTCCTCATTGCTGCTCTTTCTCCAGCATTTTCGAACTTGGAAGAGACTCTAGGAACCTTGAAATTTGCCCGGTCCATAGTCGCGTCGTTGACTAGTTGCCTTTTGCCTTCATTTGCCGCTTCAAAGAACGCAAGATTTGAGATTGACCACTGCAGACTCTGCCGGCTTGAGATGTTGAGGCCCAGACTTGCAAGAAGGTGGCGACCAAAGCGGTGCGCAACGAGGCAAATAGCGGAAGCATTGTGGAGGATCTCACTGCGGAGATCACCAGGAGCGCCGAAAACTCGCGCGGCACGAGTGGCGTCCTTGCTCCGTTCGTAGCGATGCCCTTTGCTCCCAGTAGCGTCCTTGCTCCTAGTAGTTCCTAGTAGCAAAAAAAAGACAATCTTTCATTTCTTGCACCCCATTCATTAAATACATATTATGAATTCATTGAATACACGAAAACGTGGATGAAAGATCTGTTGAGACTCTGGAGTGGTTGCAGTTTCTCGTCCGTCAGTCATCGTTGTCAGGCTCAAAGAACAACTGAAAGCATCACAGGCGACACCAGAGAACAGCTGGACACTGAGAGAGCTGCGGAACAGAGAGCTTCAGGCCTAAAGCGTCATCAAGTCATCAAGAGAGAGGTAGTCATCAAGCGTCCATCTTACGTGTAAGAGAAGAGTCAGTCGGACTCTTCTCCAAAAAGATCAAAGAGTCGTAGCTTGGCGTTTGATCCTTCAGGAGGTGAAACAATGGTAAAAACTGGTGAACCAGGACGCTAGGAGCAAAGGGCATCGTGAACCAGAAGCGCTGAGGCAAACTACAGCAGCAACTTCAAGATACGGAGCAGCTCTTGGCCCAGATGGAGCAGGTGCGAGTGATGTCTCGCGTTCTCAACAAGTCGAGCCTTTTTGCAAACCCTTTTGGTTCTTCTTCCACCTTTTTTGGAAATGTGCAGGCTGAAGAAATATGAGAAGACATGAGAAGACTTCTTTGTAGAGAACGCGTTACATATGGTGTGCGAACAGGACTACCAGGTGCAGTTGGCAGAGGCCAAGAAACTGGAAGAGTCGCGCAAGAAGGCACGGGCGAGGCCTTTTCTTTACCGAGGCCCCTCCCTCCCTCCCTTAATTAGGTGCCTACTTAGTCAAGGGGAGTAAGCTACAAGGCGAAGTTCGCTTCAACTGGACACAGGATAGCGAACTTCGCTTCAAGGAATCTCCCCCCACCCGAGGCGAGGGGGAGCTCCCTTGAAGCGCGAGCTATCCTGTGTCCGGGTTCCTGGATGTTTCGGGACATTTACGTAGCGTCCTTGCTAGTAGTAACAAAGGGCATCGCTACTAGTAACAAGGGCATTACTACTAGTAGCATTCTTGCTACTAGTCGCGTCCTTGCTCCTAGTAGCGATGCCAGGAGCTACTAGTAGCATCTTTGCTCCTAATATCGATACCCTTTGTTGCTAGGACTCTTGGTGTATGTTCAAAGAGGCATTCTCGGCATGTCGATGACTACCGACTAGAACACGGTATTTTTAGCATAACATAACAGGTCGTCTCGACGTCTTGATTCTTCCCACTGCCAGGCCTTGGGCGACTTGGGTTTGGACCTGGCAGAGATTTCTGGAGCAGTTGGTATGGTCCCTTGGTCGTACAATAGTTGGAGGTACATGTTGCGATAGAATCGCTTCTAGGTTGGAGGCCATCGCTTCTGTTCTTTTCCGTTGGCGAATGATTTTCCGTTGGGTGTTGGGAGGCTTGAAGTGAGAAGGTGTTGGTTGCTGGGCAAGTTGCTGGTTCTCCCCTCACTGCTTTTAGTTGGGTGAGCACCCGAGTTGGTTGCTCTACATAAGTGGGATTAAGTGGGAGGGTCGAAGCATTGGGGTGACATTGTAGAAGCTGCGATGGGTTCCCAGAAGCCAGTGATGCATTCTTGCATCCAGATACTTTTGTGAGGTCCATACAAGGTTTACAGACCATGGTTTTGAGGTTGAGAAATCACTTGAAGCTGCTGCGAAGCTGCCTCCCCAGTCATTCTGTACCACTTCGAATCTATCACTAAACAAGACAATGCTCAATCACGTCCTCTAGGCCCTAGGCTCACTCTTATGTTCGCCAACATTTGCCTTTTTGTGGCCCCTTTGTGCGTTTCCTTGCGAAAATCTTGGTTCGGTTGAGCTAGCACGACTTTTGATCCTGCTTAGAAATGCAGAGTCCTGCTCTAGCTGTAGCGCTGCAACGGCATTTGACCCTAAGAATCCCATCCCTCAAACTTGCTTGATGGTCTTTCTACGGCAGTGATGTCCAAAACGGCGCCAACCGGGACTTTGACAAGGTGCACCTTGAACAGAAAACCTGCGCAGCGGTTGAGTTCACCTTGAAACCGAGGACTTGAATGTTCCTCAACTGGTGAACCTGTCTGATGATGCATCCCTACGAGGACTTGCCCCAATGAAGCGCGATGTGACATGCTGTGCAAGCGGTTTACAGTTTCAAGTGAAGCCATTCTCTAATAATGTCAAAGGCGGTGGATTGTTAGAACTGAATCTCCACAGCAAAGATTCGACTGTGAGCCTCAACTGTATCGTCGCAGGATGCTTGGTCTACTTTCTTCCAGCAAACGTGGAAACTACAATTGGCTCTGACAAGGATTGCAACGCAGCTGAAGTTGCGACAAGTTGGGTAGAAGTTGGAGAATCGTTTCACGGGAATCCTAAGGCAAAATTGTTCTCAGCGGGCTGGGCATCCAACCCTTCATGTGTCACGTGCTCAAAGATGTTGGAATCTTGCCACGTTTGTTTTTCCTTGTGATGTGTCCAAAGATTTGTTGAAGAAATCGGCTCAAGGCTCTCTCCGGCATCCCGGCTTCAACCTGAATATGATATTTTCGCAGCACCGCAGCGTACTGCTTTGCTGACTGCTTTGCCGACTGTTGCCACTTACATTCCAACTGCAATATGGTTCCACTTCTTCTGTGACCATGAAGCTGACCGAATCGAAGTGAGGAACGAGGAAAACAGCCGCGTAAGCCTTCAGCTCCTGAACTCGGAGGGCCAGCCCTTGTCGGAACCTCCATCGGCGGCACTTTGGCGACAGAACAGACGCCTTAAGGCGGCATCCCGCATACTAACGGCCTTGCCGGGTCGGCCTTGCAACTGTTCTTGGAAAGCGAAAGCGTTCTTGTTTCTAGTAGAAAGAGGTATTCATGTGATGTCCATCCAGGGCCGTAAGTTTGTGGGGTCAGCATTCTTTGTGCCAAGGTTCCTTTGAGATCTGGTGGAACCAGTGGAAGACTGCTGATAAATGGCAAGACCCCCAAGACCACAAGCTTGATCTTGGAGCATCAGGACACATCCTGCATTTAGCAGATTCTGGAGAGTCTCAATCCTCAACGCTTCAACTTCAACCTAGTAGCAATGGCCTCCAACCTAGTAGCAATGGCTGGAGGCTTTTTGATGTTTGGATTCTTGCGCTTTCAAGCGCTTTGACTTCATTGGTTAATCTCGCAAGCCATCATGCAGCCATATGGGTGTACTCAATTGCCCTGGTTAGAGCTGCAGACCGACCGGTCGCAGAAGGGCACAACCTGCATGAAGCGTGAACCTCACTGTCATTGTAAGACTTGGAACAATGGTAAGACTGATATGGAGCAAGGGCGCTACTACGGGCTCCTGGCCTTGCTACTAGGAGCAAGGACACTACTAGAATCATGGCGCCAGACATCACGGCTTTGCAAGACCAGCTCCTTAGGGTCCTGTCGCCTTCGCGCCACTTCGAGTGGTCGCAATGCGCGCCCTCTCTCCTTCGCCGCCTCGAGTTGTTGGTGTATGGCTGCACCGACTTCACTTTCCCGAGGGTGTCAGAGCCTCAGAGAGCCTCAGAGCGCCAAAAGCCTTGATTCCCATTTCTGACAATCCTATAGTCTCAGGCCTCTTACAATATTCAGACATATTTGCTGAATTTCAGAACCAGAGGCTTCTACACCGCAGCCCCTACGAGGCACATCAGCTCCAGGATTTGCATTTTAGCTTTTGTGACTTTCCGAGTATAGAATCAGCAACAAATGGCCTGAAGTAAGGCAGAAGTATGCAGAGGTTGTACTCCAATTACAGAGAAGGTTGCAGAAGCTATCAGAAGCTTAACATACGGTTAGTTACGATGAATCATGTACAGTATCCATTGTGTCCGGTGTGCGTTCTCAACTGAGCAGCCTTCGAAACCTCTATGAAAGAAACACACGGTCCGATTGAACTGCAAGATTGTCGTGTAAGCTAAAGTCTGCACGGCGTAGGGGTTGCGTAAGGTTTGGTAGCATTGGGGCACTCGATGCGTAAGAAGGTGCGTAGACAAATTTGAGTCTTCTAGTCACACTGCTACTTTACTTTGATTTACTTTGTATAGTTTTTTTGCTGAGAAACACTGCTAGCAGAAGAGGGTTGGGGACTCAATCTCTCAAAAGCACTCCTTGCACAAGCTGCGTAAGCTGATGAAGGCGATGCATAAGGTTTGCATAGGCGACCTTCTCAGATGAAGCCCTCTGGGTACGTCCACCCAAGTTTTTGTTTGAAGAATCCAAAGCAAAGCAGCTGCATGGGAAAAACACTTTTCAAGCACATAGGGCAGTTTGACCCTCGCTCCGCCTGCTTAGTCCCCAGGGCACAAAAAGAAGCAGTGGGCTTCACGAAGTGAATCATCCTATTTCTCTAGTAGCTTCTTGTTCCTAGTAGTAAGGCCAGGAGCTACTAGTAGCGTCCTTGCTCCTAGTGGCGATGCCGATGCCCTTTGTTCCTAGTAGCTTCTTGTTCCTAGTGGCGATGGCCTCCAACCTACTTGCGACGCCTCCACCTAATAGCGTCCACAAGAGCAAATTATCAAAAAAGAGTGCTTCAACTGCGCTGGTGGTGAACGCCGGTAACCATTCCGACGCGTAAGAAACGCTCAAGCCCTAAGAGAAAGTCAATCACCGAGTAAGCAAAGACATGGGTAGTGTAAGCATCGCGGAAGCAAAAAAGGATAACATGGCCAAGACCAAAGGGTTTTGACCACCGCTCAACTGAGTCTCCTTACATGCAGGGGATGCTGCTGAACTTACTGAAAGTGAGCATAAGCGGAGGGCAAGCCTGAGGGCCTTACTGCAGAAAGCAGTGCTGGGACAGGACTGTCGTGCCGCTCCAAATGACGTCTAGAATCGAAGCTCACCCTGACCCGGGACTTGCGCAGGATGTGTCGGCTGAAGCCGGAAGTCGCTCCTTAGCAAGGCAAGACTCACTTTTTTGCCTCGAAGTTTGTCGAGCTTCAAGTATCTTCAAAGCACAAAAAGGCAACAAATTGAAGTACGCTACTAGGAACAAAGGGCATCGCTACTAGGAACAAGAAGCTACTAGAGGCTCCTGGCCTTACTGCTAGGAACAAGAAGCTATGAGAAACAAGAATTGAACAAACTGAAGCATGTGTTGAAGCGCAAAGACTGTCCGTGAGAACATGATTTTTGCGCAGGTATCCTGAAGGCGAAGCCCTAACCTTAAACGCCCCTTGGACGTCAATGGCCAGGAGTCAAGCATAGTCAAGCCGGGTCTGACCTTTTGGCTCTAACCCCTTCCAAAAACTGGGTCTTGTGAAAAGCTAATAGCGATGGCCTCCAACCTAATAGCGATGGGCTCCAACCTAATAGCCCTGTTGATCAAAGGAGACTCACATCAACTACACAGTGGAGGGCGGCTCGATCCCATTGATTCCATTGCTCTTAGCAGATGTTGTTGACGAGCCTGTGAGGACAGATTCCTTGCCTTGTTGCATTCTAAACTCTGCATGCTGACAGATGCTGACCATGCGGTTCAAAAGAAACAGAAACACGTTGGAAGCCCATGAAAGCCAATAAAAGCTACTGCAGCAGTCGACTGACTTTGCCCCGCTGCGCTTCTGTTAGAACAGCAGGAAGAGACCAGCGTTCGGTCGTACTGAACATGCAACCCACATCGAATCTTGGCAAGTGAAACTGCTAAAGCGTCAAGATGCTATGCATTTATTGTGCAACATTTGGAATAGTGTGACATTGCCAACCCATTAGGTAGATAGTCCCTGAACCATGGCTTCTATCGTTGCTTGAGGTATTGGTTGCGCCGCGAGCGCATGCAGAGCTATCAGAGGATCCTGAAAGTAGCTCTCAGATTTGGCTGACGCTTGGCAGTTCAACAAGAGTCCTAGCGATGGCCTCCAACCTACTTGCGATGGTCACCCTGAGACTGATCCTTTGGCGTTTCTGAGCTGATTGGACATCCAGTTTGCCCCAGTTGGACCGCTTGTCAGGTTGTGTGTCGGCCGGTGTGCCGACCAGGAGTTGCAGCTTGGTGTGCACTGAAGCGGAAAATCAGTTGCCAGTTCCAGAAAGACGAGTGACAAGTGATGCAGAGCGATGCATAGCGAAGCATTGTGTGTAACTTGGAGGAGTCTCTAAGCCTCGGAGCTAAGGATCCACTTCCTTTTCAGCCTTGGAAGACGCGGGGCCTTGCGATGGGACGTGAAACAGAGCTATAGCATTTCCAGGACCAGCTCTTTCAAACCTTGTTTTGAAGATACAGCCTTAATTATATATTATATATAGCATTATAGTATATGTAACATATGTAGTTAACATTAGTTGACCATGTAGTTCTTTGCCTGTTACATTAAGTGTAAAGCATATTGTCGCCAATTAATGGCGTTTAGTGGAGTAACCGCACATTTGTTGCTCTCCAGGAAAGTCTGCGGGATTGGTGGTCAGGGCGCTGTGCCGTCCTTAATGCAAGATCTCCCGATTGGAATACACACAGTTCGCAGGTTTGCTTCTTGCTCGTGCAATCTTCTTCTCTAGATGTCATCTACTTCTTGCCAGTTTTGAAAGGCTGTAGACCTAGAACATTCTAGAACCTAGAATGCGTTTAATCAGTTTAATGATGTGTTTCCTTCCTTTTCTTTCTTGCTACCCACGAATTCCCGCCAACAAGGAGACTCAAAGACGACTTTGTGACATTTTTGCAAGGTCTTCACCGGTGCTGCACGCAGCCCTACGAAAGATGTGTGGCCTAGCTTGAGAGTGTCCATTTGGCAGATCTTTTTTTCTTAAATAAACAACCAACAACTATTCATTTGAAAAGACTTGATGATCAACTCTCAACTGCAGACACCGAGGCATCTCATCATCAAGGAGGACAAACCAATGCTAAATGTCGAAAACCTTCACAACTTTGATATGGTGGCGGTGAAGGCGATATTTTTCTCGTGCTGTTGGTTTGGGGTGCCAAGTCTTGACCTTTGAAGGTGTGGAATTCCAACAATACCACCGCGCTGCGGTCGGAAGTCGGCTTGCTACAGAAAATGCGTCTTAGCGTAGCAAGCAAATAGAGGAGCAAGCAATACTGCAAGGCGTCTTAGAGAAGTCTTTGCAAAATGGTCTACGGAGGCCATCGCTTGTAGGTTGGAGGCTATCGGTCTTAGGTTGGAGGCCATTGCTTCTAGTTTCCAGGCTTCTAGGTTGGAGGCCATCACTGGATCCATCCGCATGGCCAAGGTGTGGGCATCCCAACATCAGCGCCTTTTTGGGCGTGCAGCTCTGCTGAATTCGGCGAATGTCAACACTTGATCAAGAAAGTGAATTCGTGTTGTTTTTAGACATGAATATAGAAGCGCTTCTTCAAGGGCGACGGGGAGAGCTTCCTTGAAGAAGCGTGAGTTATCCTGCGTCCAGTAGGTAGTAGGTAGTAGCAGCTAGCCGCTAGCTAGCCATTACTTCATTAAGTAGACCTACTTAGCTACGTAGTAGAAAACAAGAGCGGCCCAAGAAAAGAAGGGGCACTTCGTGTTCTGCGACGTTATCTTTTTTCAGGTTCTGCGAGCTGGGCGATGAGAGCATGGCGCAGAAAACGCAGTGGGTCACAGTTGTTGAGCTTTGCCCTGGTGGAGATTTGTTTCTTGTCCAACGAACAGAGTCGTTTCAGAACAATCAGTTCAGACACTGATTGCCAGTGCATAACAGGGCCATGACCTGACCTTGCACAGGTTTGAATTGGTATCTGATATCGTGTCTTGGAGCAGAAGAAGATTTGAATTCCAAGATATGAGAGGTCCCAAATGATGCTAATGTTTCCACTCAAGCTCTGTTTGTGACTGTGCCAAAGCACTATGCTAGCACGAAGAGCAACATCTCGCGAGTCCGAAACCGTGTTTTCAGCTGCAAAGATCTGAGAGCTTCGGTCGAGGCAATCCAACAAGAGAATGCGATGCAGATCATGATCGGAATCTTTTCAGCCTTGGTCTACCTGCCACTTGGATTCCATCAAGCACGTTCGATCAAAGCAGCGACAGGAATGTGTCGCGTACCTAGTTGCATGTCGTATGCCTCCAACAAGGCCATATTCTTGGTGTGTACACATCTTGAAGTTGCAACACGCATAGCCATGCTCAGTATCAGATTCATTAGATCCAGATCCCTATGTATAACAAAACCCTGTTTGTGTGTTCAATCACTTTGGATCCTTGAGGCATGCCAGCAAGATTGCTCATCGAGCTGCTTGTCAAGAAATTCTCTAGATCTTTGAGAGGGAACCTTTTGATCAAAGATCCAATTCCAAAAATGTTCAACCCTGTTTATACTATATAGGCATTTTACAGCAACTTGATGTTCAAGATTTCCAACCGCTTGATCTCCCTCATCTCCAGGATGTCAAAGCAGAGAATGTGGTCCTTCGCGGAGAACGGGCTGTGCTGATTGATTTTGGAATTGCACCTTGATGCACAGATATGCAGGATTCAGAAGTGGATTCAAAGCTCATTACCACTTGCGGGAGATAGGGCGGGTGCTGCAGAAAATAAGTTAATTATAGATCAACCTGCCAAAGATGCGTCAAAGGAGCTGATTTGCGATTGGTCACCAAGATTTGACGTGGTGCTAAATGTGGATCTGTTGAAGAGCATGAAACGAACCATCGAAACATCTTATGAACATCAATTCTATCGAAGAAATGCAATCGAAGATCGTTCATAGATAGCAACCACGTACCTCTACGCTCCCCGTGGGGAATGGGCTTCTAGTCCTTCAATCACGTTTTGAAGAAATGCCAGAACTCAGGAAATGTTTCCTTACATGTTCAGTTGAAGATGGCTTCCTTACAGGGGGATGGCTTCCTTACATGGGGATGGGTCAAAACCTGATAGGTACAACGCCATGTAGCTTGACCTCCCTGGTAGGTCAAACAACAGAAGAAAACGAAGAAGGTAAGGCCGCAAGGCCCCTTTTCTTTGCAAAAAGCTAGTCTTTAAGATTATTTATGGGGTTCCTTACCCTTGGTACCCTCAGTACTCTCTTCCTCAGTACCCTTAGTTTCTGAAAAGGTTGGCCCTTCCTCCCGAGGCCTGTCGGATTGACGACGTGGAGGCGATGACGAAGCGTGTCGGATCGCCTGGCTATGTCGCGCCAGAGATCATCATGAGCAAGCGATACAACGAGAAGGCACCGACGTAGCCAAGGAGAAAAGTAAAGACAGGGCTCTTGTCTTTTTTTTCAGTTTTTTTTCTTTGTAGTTCTAACGTGCGTTGTTTGCCAGTTCTTTTTTGTAGGTGTCCTTGCTCAATTCTTCTCAAATTGAATGAGCAATGTTCAGGTCCTGCTAGGGCGCCAAGGATTCAAACAGATTCGACATGACGCAAAGGTTCATAATGTGTTTTTGCCCGAGGCTCTGCCTCCCTATTTAATTAAGTAAGGGCCAGTAAGGGCGACTAGTTCGCTACTAGGGGCTCCTGGCATCGCTACTAGGAGCAAGGACGCTACTAGGGGCTCCTGGCCTTACTACTAGGAGCAAGAAGCTACTAGGAGCTACTAAGTTAGCTTCTACCTACTGGACGCAGGATAGCTCACGCTTCTTCGAGGAAGCTCCCCCGGCCTGAGGGCGGGGGGAGCTTCTTTGAAGAAGCGCTTGCACTAATCAGTTGGTTCCGCTCAGAGCGCTGCAAGGTTGATGTCTTTTCCGCTGGTGTGATTCTTTACTTCATGTTGCGCAGCAAGCTTCCCTTCTCTGCAGATTCTCAAGATGCTATTCTGGAGTTTCTAGGCTTGCAAGAACATGCTCATCACCACCTTCAGTGTTTGAGGAGAGATCGATTCGACAACGGCCAAGTCCAAGGCCTTTCATAAGTGTTGGGTAGTTTCCCGTAAGTATATTGAGTGGCAGAAAAAGAAACAATCTCCGAAGCAGAAGTTTTCCACACAGAACCATGAACCAAGCAACATAAACGACGGAAGCGTGAAGCACTCAAAAAATAAGCAACCGAGAGTAGCTGACCGCAGTGATCACTTGGTGCATGCGTGGCTGAGGAAAACCGTTAGATGCGAGGTGTCATACTCATCTGATCGCTTTCTTCACGTATCTTCTGGCCTCATGGACATTATGAAGTTGACACTTGATGCAAGGAAATTCCTCAGTGATTAACGGAGTCAATTAGATTGGAGGCCATCGCTATTAGGTTGGAGGCCATCGCTACTAGTAACAAGAAGCTACTAGTAACAAGTATTTCTTCTTGAATCTTCAAATTTGCAAGGACAGTTCTCAGTGATTAACAGTTCTTTCAGGAATTTGATGTGTACTACATGTGAAAGGATCTCTGCCGAGGACAATCAACAAGGATGTTAACAGCAGACCTGGCGCACTTGAGTGCTTTTACAAAGTCTATGCCATGGCGAGAAAAGAAGTGAGGACTGGAGTGTTCAAAGCGCAGACTATGTTCAGCACCAGCTTAAAACTCCTATTAGGTTGGAGGCCATTGCTATTAGTTAGGCGAGAAAAAAGTGAGGACTGGGGTGAGGACAGACTATGTTCAGCTGGTGAGCTTAATTCGTTCGTTTTACAATCCTTTATGGTCAAGACCTGAAGCCGCACCTGCACTTTTCCAGTCAATGTAGATGCTTAATATTTTGCGTGCCCACACTACATCCACAGAAACAGTACTCTTTGAGAACTGGCCGTAATGCTCCAGAATCTCCAGAATGGCCTTAGATCTGAGAACGAAAGCATGAACAAGCCACCAAGAATTCTCTTCACAAAAATGGGGACACTGACCATTGCTGACCTATGTCAATCCACCCTCCGCACTTTGTGCTCAGAGCATACAACATGCCCTCAAGTCCACAGGTTGCTTGTCGTTTTGAGCCGCCAGAAGTAAGGCACTTGTTTCTAATAGCTTCTTGTTACTTGCCTGTGGAAACTTGATCCTTGACCCCTTCCACCCCTTCCAACATGCCAATGGCTCGTGAAGGACTTCGGAGGCTTTCCGGTTTGCAAAGTTGGGTTTGGCACCTTGGAACATCGGGGCGCGCCTGCTGTGGAGGTGAAAATCGCTGATGAAAAACCAAGTGAACGCTTTGTTTCTAGTAGCTTCTTGTTACTAATAGTACGGCCAGGAGCCCCTAGTAGCGTCCTTTGCTCCTAGTAGTAAGGCCCTTGTTCCTAGTAGCATCCTTGTTCCTAGTAGTAATATTGGACAATAATATGGATGATTAGAGCTAATAACGATGGCCTCCGCCCTAATAGTGGCCTCCAACCTAGTAGCGATGGCCTCCAACCTAATAGCGACACTGTATGATGGGGGGCTAAAAGGAAAGCGACCCGTAAGAAACCTAGGGGCAGTCAGTGACTCACGGCCACCTTGTGAGTCGAGTTTGTGATCATGACATACATAGCCGGTCGGCCCAAAACAAGATATTTTCCAGAGATTCAAGAGACTGTAGAGAATCTCTACAGTGTCTGAGAAGGCACTGCAGGTTTTTACAGGATTCTGTTTTCACTTTGCCATTTGTTAACGTCAAGCATGGAGCCTTTGCCTGTTGTCCGAGGCCCTGTTGGGTGACATTCAGGCTGACAGAGAAAGCCATCGCTCACGGCGAGCAACGCAACCAACACACTCAGCGCCACTAGATCCCTCGTTCATGACAAAGACATCCTCAGCGCCTTCACCGCCTTCAGCATCTTCAGATTCTCAACATTTACTTGCACCACCTGGTCGTGGTCCCTTGGCATTGAGATATGCCAAATTTTGGACATGCTTCTAAATGTTTCATGTGCTTTCTATTGGCTAGATTGAATAATGTTTACTTATTCAGTATCATGTGTTGCAAGTTGGACCATGTTCTGTCAGCAGCACCCATTAAGATCAGCGACCTTCAAGCGCATCGACGCCACGCTCGGATCCTCCCGAGACAGAGACCTTGTCCCTGAAGCTTGGATTTATACTAGTAGCTTCTTGTTCCTAGTAGTAAGGTCAGGAGCCCCTAGTAGCGTCCTTGCTCCTAGTAGCGATGCCCTTTGTTCCTAGTAGCTTCTTGTTCCTAGTAGTAGTAAGGCCAGGACTTACTAGTAGCGTCCTTGCTCCTAGTAGCAATGCCAGGACCTACTAGTAGCTTCTTGATTCAACTTATTTTTTCTTTTTAGGCCGGGTGGGGGGTGTAGGCCGATATAGGCTACTAGTTAGAGTGTATCGAGTAGGACGCTACCCCAGTTTGAGCTTTGCAGTGATATTGATTTCTTGGTTTGCACGCGGCAACACGGGTGTTTTCACACTTGTTGTTTTTGTTCCTGGTGTAAATACAGTAGATGATACAGCAAGAGTTCAATCAATTGTGCTAAATTGGGCTTTCAGGACTTAGGGAGCTTCACTTGCTGAGGAATGCCTTCGAACCAAGCAGTACGGATTTGGCTGATGCACTGCCACCTGAGCGACAAAGGTCATCGTCTTCAGCTGGCAGTACCTGGGACATGACTATGAGCTTTTGTCATAGTTTTTCACTCACTGAGTCATCAGGAGTTTGCCTTAACTAAGTTACTACTACCATCTACCCCTTCCTACCAGAGATAACAATGTTCAACACAGATTTCAACTTTGAGGCGTTTGGCAGCTTATCCAAGGGATCCAGGAGAAGCAAACAGAACCGAAGTGGTCTCACTGATGTTCGGATGTCTCCTTGCGCATCCGAAGGAGATACCTACTGCAGCCATGCGGCGTTTCCGCAAGTCTGGGGGGCCCAGAGTGATGAGACAAATCAATACAAGCTACGGATATATATATATAGAGCATGTTATTTTGGGGGTAGGCCGCTAGAAAGGGTAGTAGCTAGAGGTAGGTGGCTAGTAGTAGCTAGGTAGCTAGTAGCTTAAGTAGCAAGTAGCTACTAGCATGGACGCAGGATAGCTCATGCCTCTTCAAGGAAGCTCCACGCGCCTGAGGGCGGAGGGGGAGCTTCCAAATCATTTGGCTATATTTGGCTCCTAAATTTTAAGGAAACTTAACTTACAAGAGAGGTCAAAGCGAGGCAAAATACTATTTAAAGATCTTCCATTCTCTTGGCACGGTGGTTTCGGCACATGGCGCAAGCTGTGCGCCTCCCAAAGCATCCAGCAAGGATATCGGGTAGCTCTTCCTTCAGCGCGGTGCGGCAGATTTGCAATGTGGCTGGCGACCTCCCCAGGGCGGGACTCTAAGAGCCCCAGAGTGGTTTGGATTTGGATAAAAGATGTGCAATTTGGCCATCCAATTGTTCCTAGTAGCTTCTTGTTCCTAGTAGTGAGGCCAGGAGCCCCTAGTAGCGTCCTTGCTCCTAGTAGCGATGCCCTTTGTTCCTAGTAGCGAACATTGTTCCTAGTAGCCTCAATTTACCTCACCTTCTCAGACTGCCTTTGAACAGGTCATTGGAATGACACCAGACAACTCGGTGTCGGTGTGCAACCTAGTCTCGAGCTTTCCACAGCATTCTGCACAAATTCACCGTTCGCGATTCAGCAGATGAGGAATGGTACTTGACATCTCATGTGAGTGCTGATGTAGCCCTGCTTAGCCAACCGGCTCGTTCTATTTTTTTTTTTTCGAGGCCGGTGAATTCACCTCCATAGCAGAAGATGAAGGTCAACAACCTATCCGGTCTGATACACTGCAGTTATCGGCTGTGCCTCGACAGCAGTTATCGGTTGGTTCATTGATTGGTCTTGAGATGCCTAGGGCCATGCCCCAACCTAGCAGCGTCCTTGCTCCTAGTAGCGATGCCCTTGGTTCCTAGTAGCTTCTTGTTCCTAGTATATAGTAAGGCCAGGAGCCCCTAGTAGCGTCCGATCGCTCCCTTCTTGATGCTTGGTTCTTCCAGCATCCAGGATCCCTGCAGGTTGAAGTGAGATTTAGGTATGATTTCGGCCAAGCACAGGTGTTCCCTTTCTCGGATTGATTTGAATTGCAAGCAACTTCCACTTCATGTTTCATTATGTTGTGAGTTTTAATTGAGTTTAAATATACCATGCATTTGATCAATAGTGTTATGGTTTGGCTACACAATTTTTGAAAGACTGTCACTGCTGAGGCAGATCCAGGCCCAGCTTCATCAGCCCCACAATCACCAGCTGCAGCACCTGCACCGCCTCCATCAGTGGGACAACCGGTGCCAAGTGAAATGCAAGCAGAAACGGTTGAACCAAATGAGTTTCAGGGTTGCACCGATTGAATCCTTTTGACACATATCAAAATAACGTGATTTGTGGTTCATGCGGCAATGTTTTGCATTTCCCACATTTCGTTTGTTGCTGGCGAATTCTCCCAGGTGCCAAAACACCGTCAGAAATTGAGTTTTAAGCTGACAATGCCGCGATTAGTGTCACCAGGGGATGCTCGGCTTGAACAGAATCCCCATTTCGCTTCCGATTCACTTGGTCTCTTCCAAACCCCAATGAGACTCGGCAAAAAGTTTACCCGAGTACACGGGCTTTCCGCGTTTTTTTCTCAACCTGGCTGTTAGTGGCACTGCTAGTGGCTGCGCTATGGTCTGCTGGTCGAGGCCTTTAGACGTACCACGAGCGGGCCTCCGACCATCCTTCGAGAGAAACTGTCTGAGTCAGTTGAATAATTCCGTTCCGCTGATTTGTTGGAGGCAAAGATTTGTTGGAGATTTGTACTTCTTTGGATTTGTGAGCAGATTTGCATTACTGCTTGAGACCAAGGGCATGAATTCCAACAACAAATAGTCTATCTTCAATCATGTTCAAGCTACTGGTATTATGCCTTGATAGTCTATATCACAAGAGGAGTCGCACGTCTTGCCTTTGAGAAATCACCTTTTTGAATGCTGTTTTCATCTCCTGTTGGCAAAGGGCCGTGGAGATTCGGCAAATGGCTGGCATGTTACCACTTGAACGACATCGATCACACCAAATGAGTTAGCTGTGACAGTTTACCACGAATAGACAACAGTTGAAGCAGAAGTGTTAAACTATTGCACCTGAGAATGCGTTGGTTGTATACTAAACCTCTCTCCAAAGGAAGTGAAAAACGACGGCTGTATGCGGGTCGTTCTTTTGGTTTGAATTCCGCACAGTTGATTCACTCAGTGCTGGCGACCGAGCATTGCATGCATCCCTTTTAATGTGGACGCAACAAGCTGGCGTTGGGCCGCTCCTGTACTTTGCGGATATCGCCACGCAAGTTGCGCTAAGAAGCCACACCTTCAAAAAGATGCTTTCTTTGAAGCATAGATTTTTGCCTTCAAGGTTGTACAGACAGCGCCAAGCGAGAGCTTTCTGCAAAATCAGTGGCTGTGTTGTCGCTCTGTTGAGGGAAGACATAGAGCGAGAGCGCTGAACTGCAACACTTCTCTCGACACGAAGCGTCGCTAGGACAGGCTCACCTTGGGCCATGCTGTGACTCTTCGGCTGAGCCTTCCCACCGGAAAGTCCCTCGAACGCCAGGCGAAAACTTGAAAGACCAAACGCGCTGTTTGTGGTGAATGAGTCTGAAAGGAACTCACGTTCCTCCTGGTTTACAGTGGAGTGCAGCGTAGATCATCATGAACATGGTTTCCTGCAGTAAGCTATTTTTCAACCAAAGGGATGACCAGAAGCATGCTGGCATGGTTGAAGGACGTTTTTTCGACACGATGGAGTAAAGACGAGAGAGCTTCGCCCATCAGTTGAGTCAGGGCACCGTGGCCAAGATGGAAGAAGACTTGTTCGACATTCTGCAGGCGATATGGTGTAAAGCTCCGTTCGTAGCGTCCTTGTTCCTAGTAGTAAGGCCAGGAGCTACTAGTAGCGTCCTTGCTCCAAGTAGCGATGCCCTTTATTCTTAGTAGCTCCACACGAGATTTACACCATGCTTTACACCATATCTCAAACAGCAAAATCAATTTGAAACATCATCATTACTATGTTGGATTAGACCTGTAGATTTTCATTTGTTTTTGTCTTACCAATTCTAAGCATCCTTTACACACCTTGTGTGTTCGAGACACCTGCATAGCTCAGCTCTTGTTTCATCTGTCCAGGATGAGGAGAGCTTCAGTGATGCTCGGGGCCTGATGCAGTCCATGCTGGACATCATCGGGAAAGACCACACCGCGGCACTGCTGAAGCTTGGCCCACCGAGATGTTGCCATATCGAGCTATTCTGCGACGTTTGGGGCTTGGGGGGTTGGTGGGCTTATTGATGTGCTCTGTGACGGCTACGATTTTTGGTCTTTCTGTATACATGTGTGGTCTTCACAGTCGTGGAAACACTTTCCTTTCACAGTTCTGGAAGTTTCCGAAGACTACCTTTTAGGTACCGAATAGAACCGTGACCTTCAGACTGACTCCACTGCTACAAGCAGCTGCAAGCTGTGCTGTTGGTACAAAAATCCAATCATATGCTTTTTCCCTTGACGAGCGGATCTTCGACATGTTCTCGATAGGTTGAGGGATTGGGAGGACTTCTCAATCAACGCTTCTTCCAATAGGCATTATTAAGTCAGCGACTACCCCATGCTGCATGCTAATATCCTCACCTTGAAGTCTTCAATATCCTCATATCGCACTACCCCTTGCTGGTTAGATCAAACAGCTTCTCTTTATAGAGAACACTTTTATGCAGACACTACAAACAGAACAACTCCCATAATATGAGTTGCTTGCCTCTGTATCGTGAGTGACCATCGCGTCTTTGAAGAACAATTAGGAAGACCTGTGGTGAAGTGCTTCCGTTGGTGGAGGACCTGCTGCTTGTACAACTTGTACTGCACTGCAGCCACTGCTTTCAGAGTGTTTTAGAAAGCCTGTGGTGAAACCTGCTACTAGGAACAAGAAGCTACTAGGGGCTCCTGGCCCTACTACTAGGAGCAAGGACGCTACTAGGGGCTCCTTCCTTTAGCAACCTTCTCTTTCAGGAGGGAAATCTGATCACCTCAGAGGTTCGTCCTGAAGATGATCTTCAGTTCCGTATGGTTGAACCCCCAGGTTGTCTTATAGCCGCGCAATGTGATCAAGCTGTCTACAGTGCCGTCCGTTTGCATGCCATCAAGCTGACGTATGCTTTTGACACTAGGAAGTTGGGCTGGAGCTGGTCTATTCGTCTCAAGCCGAGCCAGAGGTTCTGATTGGTAACCTGGCAGAATGGGGCGAAAGCCTGCAGGTCTTGGTTCAGATATGCTTGGTTAAGAGGACGCTACTAGGAGCAAAGGGCATCGCTACTGGGAGCAAGGACGCTACTAGGGGCTCCTGGCCATACTACTAGGAGCAAGGACGCTACAGGTGTTGGTTAAGACTGTTGGAGCTGCCAAGCTCAGCTTCCAGGCTTGTACAAGAAAGATGACTGGAAAGACGAGAAGGTGCGTCCAGAAGACCGCTCACCCCGGTACACTAGCGATGCACCTGTTTCTACTAGCTTCTTG
>CAXAMN010028595.1:71420-99954 GCA_963970005.1 Durusdinium trenchii
AAGGCACCTGTTACTACTAGCGTGGCACTTGTTTCTACTAGCTTCTTTTTGTACAAAATGGTCTTTAACATTTTGGAGGGAATAGGCCATGAAGGGAAGTGTAGGAGGGAGGGGGCAAGGCAGGATAGCTTATGGTAACGGGACAGGTAGAAGAATGTAGTGCACCAGTGCACGCGCTACTCTTCCTAGTTACTAGGACTAGTGAAGAACAGGTGAAGAACTCATACGAAAACAACAGCAGCTACTACTGCTGCTGCTGCCGCTGCCGCTGCCGCTACCGCTACCACTACGACTACGACTACTACTACCTCTTCTTCTTCTTCTTCTTTCCTTTTTCTTTTTCTTCTTCTTTCTTCTTGAATTGAAGACACAGTTGGCATGTTTTAGTCAAACATCATAGGGGAAACACCTGGAAAGTAAAGTTGCAACGCTCACATTGATCCTTTTACGAAGCTGGCACTTAATCCATCAGGATGGTGTGTGGGAAGCATTGTTCTTCTATGACATTGACGACTTCAAAAGTCGCGCCTCGTCCGACAGAATCTTCATGGTCATTGACGACACGAGAGGAGTTGTTTGTTTAAAACCAAAACAGGGATGCAACCATGCTTCTTAAGACAGAAGTCTGCGATGAACTGAGTCTTGTTTAGTGGAGTCGAGGCCTGACCTACATGCGCCAGGCGCTCAGTTGCATAATGGGCAGGCCATGAGGCCTGCCATGTCTGCCGGTGCAAGACATGTTTGCAAACGAGTTCCGCGCCGAGGCCAAGTCTATCAGGAGATGGCGCACGTGAGGGTTGCACGAAGCCACAAAATGCTTTGCTTTCACCAACTAGTATGCTTTGTGTTCTTGAAATGTTTTTGCCTGGCTCTTTTCGCCGACCAGTATGCTTTGCACAGACTTCACCTAGGAACTAACCACCCTGCGGAGGCTTGATTGGTGTTGCGAAGTCTTCTCAATCAAGCCAGGACTGCAGCCTCGGCATTTTCCCTGACTTCAAAGGGATGGGAGATGATCCTTGGATGGTCTACAGTCATGACCAGATCCAAGACATCCTGCACCTTGGCATTTCCTTTTGCAGGTTGCATCAAGTTGCATCTCATTCATGTGTGTATGTATGTATATATATATATTTAAAAAGAGAAAAACACATGCAGGATACTCCCTGTCATGCTTTCTGCTTTGCCAGAATTCTGGCTTTCTTCTGACGCTGTTGGCGTGGCCTTGGCAAGTTCGGCTCTTGGTCTGAGGCTTCATGCTTGCACGGCCAGAGATGAGGAGGTCTTCAAGCGAGAGACGCTTTTGCTCGGCAAACATGGTTTCCATTTAAACAACAAACACTCAAGCGTGTGTATGTGTATTAAGCTTATGGTGCAAATGGTGTTTTTTATTCCAGACTTATGCTTAGGAAGGTGGAACAACTAGTTAAAGACCTTCAAGACGACAATGCGAAGCTGACAGAGGCCGGGGTGGCTGGCAGGCTTTGCGGGCGTTGCGTGTTTGGGCTATGGACATTGGATACGTTTGCCCTTTGGTCCACAGGAGCTGGAAAGGCGTCGAAAAGAGCAGACAGAAATGGAGAAGGTGCGACAGCAGAAAAGGGAAGCAGTCAGTGAAGTTCGTTGCAAGGGCAAAGAAACATGACATTTGCAAAGTTTACACAACCACATTAAGTAATGACATGTCCAGGTGTTGGGCCACTTGTTTTGCGTTGCAGAAACGACATGGTGTTGCACGCATTGATATTTGAGGATCAACTAGTAGGTTCAGTTTGGATAAACTGTCTAAGTTTGCTTTCAAAACAGTACTCCACTAGCATGCAAAAGCGCTGTGCCAATATTTGTACTTTCTCACTCGAATCGCACCTAATGACAGAAAGCATACACTCACAAGATTATAGTACCTCACCAGCAAATAGATTGCCAATCATTTATATGATCAAACATGTTTTTCTAACCGCATGGCAGAGACTACACTTGATTGGGGAAGTGTGAGCTGCTAGGATATCCAGCTTCAGACAGAGCCACGCTTCTGCAATTAGATTGTGCTTCTTGGAAACTGCATGTCTTTAACTGCATGTCTTTTTGGAGCAGCAAGCAAGCTCCTTTCTTGCGCCATACCATGCTTGCATGGTAATTGGTTGGTTGGGCTAAACAAATTCTCGGACTTGGCGCTAGCCAAGGAGAGTCGAAGTGGCGGCAAAGGCACGGATTGAAGACTTGCAGAAGCAGCTAGCAGAAGCTCGTTTTAATTTGGTTGAATGATTGTAGGAGAATTGGGCAAGCCTAAAAGGAATCTGTCGAACTGTTTGGCCTCCTGAACAAAGGAGTTGCACGCAGCAGAAGCAGCCAAAGATGAGCTGCAGAAGGACCTTGATCGGTCAAGGTGGGCATCACAAACTCCACGATACACAGTCGTGCAATCCTATTCCACAGTTTGGCTGTTGCAAGCCTTACACTGTTAGACACTGAAGTGCACTTCAAAGTTGTATGTTTGGGTTCTGTTGTCGACATCTCCAATATCCATGTGCGTTGGGTCCTCAGTGGTTTGTATGGCTTTCATATGCAGGTTTTATGTTGCATCAGACATGCTGAGAAGTTTGTTGAACCAGCAAGCTTTCCCCTCAAATTATGCCAGAATAGACCTCAAACAGTTTCAGCATTATCGTTTTGGCGTCAACTCCTTGAATTGCAATGTTGCTGGTAATGTCTGACTGTATTGGGAATGGCATGTAAACAGCTTGTTCGAACACAATAGTTCCTGATTCTCGGTCTCGGCATCACATGTGCAAACACGAAGGGATAAACATCATGAGAAAACTCGAGGATGATATATCAACTCTGCATCACTGTTGTTCATAGCCGTAGCCCAAAAAACATTCTGGAAAAAGAGAAAGCGGCGTGGTAGCACACACAGACCCGGACAAGCGCTGGACAAGGCAGCGCGGCCAGAGGACAAGGACAAGGACACCGCAGGGCTTAAGCGGTCCAGGCCACAAGGCCCGGACGAGGCGGTCCAGCGCGGCCACGACAACAGGAGCGGCGCCAGGACAAGAGAAGGACGCAGGCTGCACGGCGTAAACTGGACAACAAAAGGACAACAGACTGCGGCCAAGGTCTTTTTTCTGAAGCCGTAAATTGTTTGGAGACAAATGCCAGAAGTCCCTGCACCGTCAAAGGGCTTTCAGTACTGCAGTCTGTTTTTTCCTGCACAGCTCTGCCAGAAAACACGCAGCTTTGGTCAGGGCGATTTCAATGCTGGTCGTGCGTCGACAGCTTGGCATGGATTCCTTGCCGGTGTTCTCGCATCAACTGAGCGCTCGTCGTTCATCAGAGCCACAAACTTCTTGATGTCATTGTACGAGACGATACGGGGTCAAGGAAGGGAAGATAAGGAAGGAACTTTCTACCCAGTGCTTGCAATGCTGACGTAAATCGAGTGTTTGCTACGCGGCCTTTGGAATCCACCCTTTTGCACTCTTTTAATCACTGGTGGTTTCTCGACGGCCCTTGGGGATTCTCATGGGCATGAGTTTGCGGTGTGTCGTCGCCTGTGGTTTTTCTTCTTGTTCCTCCTTTCCCAGTTTGCTTTGAAGCCCTGAAGGTTGGAGGAGTCAACAACCCGACAAATGCACGAGGACATGCAGAAACAACTTGCAGAGCGTGAGAGCTACTTGGTTGGCAGGCGCCTGCGTTTGGGCCGAAATGTATCAAAACCTAAAGCATCCTAAAGCATTTCTTGTTGGATTTGGAGGCTTTATTGTGCGAATCGTGAACTATATGCTTTTATTTTAATGGTTTGATCTTTGTTTTCAGCGCAAATTCACCACTGGGCAATCGATCAACTTGTAGGGAAAACCAAGACGTCAGCCCTGCGTCATGTGTGGAGCAAGGAAAGCTTCAAGACGACAATGCAAAGCTGACAGAGGCCGGGGTGGCTGGCAGGCTTTGCGGCTTTGCGGGCGTTGCGTGTTTGGGCTATGGACATTGGATACGTTTGCCCTTTGGTCCACAGGAGCTGGAAAGGCGTCGAAAAGAGCAGACAGAAATGGAGAAGGTGCGACAGCAGAAAAGGGAAGCAGTCAGTGAAGTTCGTTGCAAGGGCAAAGAAACATTACATTTGCAAAGTTTACACAACCACATTAAGTAATGACATGTCCAGGTGTTGGGCCACTTGTTTTGCGTTGCAGAAACGACATGGTGTTGCACGCATTGATATTTGAGGATCAACTAGTAGGTTGAGTTTGGATAAACGGTCTAAGTTTCCTTCCAAAACAGTACTCCACTAACATGCAAAAGCGCTGTGCCAATATTTGTACTTTCTCACTTGAATCGCACCTAATGACAGAAAGCATACACTCACAAGATTATAATACCTCACCATCAAATAGATTGCACAAATATGTACTTCATCAACGATGTTTTTCTAACCGCCTGGCAGAGACTACACTTGATTGGGGAAGTGTGAGCTGCTAGGACATCCAGCTTCAGACAGAGCCACGCTTCTGCAATTAGATTGTGCTTCTCGGAAACTGCATGTCTTTAACTGCATGTCCTTTTTTTGGAGCAGCAAGCAAGCTCCTTTCTTGCGCCATGCCATGCTTGCATGGTAATTGGTTGGTTGGGCTAAAAAAATTCTCGGACTTGGCGATAGCCAAGGAGAGTCGAAGTGGCGGCAAAGGCACGGATTGAAGACTTGCAGAAGCAGCTAGCAGAAGCTCGTTTTAATTTGGTAGTATTTGGTTGAATGATTGTAGGAGAATTGGGCAACGGCTCAAGAAACCTAAAAGGATCTGTCGAACTGTTTTGCCTCCTGAACAAAGGAGTTGCACGCAGCAGAAGCAGCCAAAGATGAGCTGCAGAAGGACCTTGAGCGGTCAAGGTGGAAATTCATTTCTCAACGGACGAACATCACCAACACTCGCGATAAATGTTGTTGTTTATATATATATATACATATATATTATGGACTCTTTACTGTTTTTGTACCCTGAAGGTTGGAGGAGTCAGCAATTCGAAAACAGCACGAAGACCTGCAGAAACAGCTTGCTGAGCGTGAGAGTTTCTGGGCTCAAGGGAATGTTGCGAAGCTTTGTTGGTGACCAAGCACCAATGCTTGGGACGATATTGTTTCAACCAACATGATTAACTGCTAGCCAAGAAAAGATTGCGATCTCGAATACGTCATTAAAACGTCAGTCTGTGCGTTTGTCAGTGTCTACTTTACTGGTCTCCTCCTTTGTTCCTGTGATTGTCTAGTTAGTAGTTTATTGAGGCCATCGCTATTAGGTTGGAGGCGCTCGCTATTAGAAACAAAGAAGAATGAAAAGGACGAAAGGTCTAATATAGTAACACCAAGAAGCTACTAGTAGCTCCTGGCATTACTACTAGAAACAAGAAGCTACTAGGAACAAGGACGCTATTGGGTTGGAGGCCAACTTGCAGTAAGGACATTTTGAGGAGCGCCTTCGCACCAGCCAGCTTGAGCGGGACCAGCTTCTCAGCCGCAGTGTGCTGCATATCATTGACCTCAAAGCATTTGAGTTTATTTAAAGAAACAAGTTGGAACCCACGAACCGGAATGCAC
This sequence comes from Durusdinium trenchii, assembly GCA_963970005.1. Lineage (NCBI taxonomy): Eukaryota > Dinophyceae > Suessiales > Symbiodiniaceae > Durusdinium > Durusdinium trenchii. The sequence goes on from CAXAMN010028595.1 coordinate 77,008, forward strand.
ACACGCCCAAACATTTGTTTTTCCACTCTTGTAGGAGAGACTGTTCTAGAACGCTCTTGTGGGACACTCTCGTGCGACACTTTCGTCACTCCGTGGGACACTCTTTTTCGGGGCACTCTTGTCGGACACTCTTGTGGGACATCTCCAAAGCAAGCATTTCTTACAAGACTTGCTCCAATAGTCACAGGTCAAGTCTGCAAAACGAGCGTTTCGTTCGAGACCTCCTCCAAAACCCATGCGTCAAGTCGGCAAAACGAGCGTTTTGTTCGAGACTTCCTTCAAACATGAAGCGCGAAGTCTCATCAGAGACAACTCATTCTGCAGCCCTGCCAAGCAGTTTCGCAATCCCAGCCCCTCAAAACCACAACCGCAGACACGCGAATCCCAATGTCCCAGCGACACTCAACTCCACCAATCATTAAACCTCACGATTCCTGGCGCCTGCCACGAAAATATAGCTTCGACACTTCTAACACGCACAAAGCACTGCGCCTGCCACGAAAGGTGATGACATTACCTGTTTAATCATGTTCATGTCTTCAGATCACTACCCCCTTGCGGTGCCTGACCCCAGGGGGGTCAGATTTGTAACTTACAGGTTTTCCCATTGACGTGTGGGGTGTTTGTCTTTAGTGTGGTATCCGCTCGTGCCTCCGCCTCCTCCCGCCTCTCGCTTGTCACCAACCGATTGTCATCAACCAATTCGCCAATGATTTGCTTGCTAATTGTCTTCTCCAGGGTCGGATGTACGCCCTGGCGCTGGCTGGGGCTGCTGGGTCTCCGCCGCTGCGCCGCTGTGATTTGCGCGCGTGGTGTTCAAAAACACTGTGTTTTACAGGGTTTTGTGGACAGTGGCGAAATGCAAAAACCCTGGGTTTTACAAGGGTGGTGTCGGTAATGCGCGCCGCGCGGACGTGCGTAATCGGAATTTTTGGGTGATGGGCCCGTGTCAGCACAAATCGCGCAACATGTACCCCAAGATGACCCAACAGAGGCTCCCAAGATAGGTCCAAGATGGCTTAACATAGCCCCAAGATGGCCCAACATAGGCCCAAGAGGGGCCCTCCACAGGGCACAACATAGGGCCAAGATGGGCCAACATGGGCCCAATCTGGCCCAACATAGGCCAAGCTAGGCCAACGTGGGCCCAAGATGGGCCAACAACAACAACGACAACAACGACAGCGACAACACCAACACCAACACCAACAACAACACCAACAACAACCACCACCACCACCACGACGACCACGACGACGATGACGACGACGACGACGACGATGACGACGACGACCACAACCACAACAACAACAACAACAACAACAACAACAACACACCAATTATCAGATAACCCCACTGGCTGGTGCTGGCCGGTGCTGGTGGGTCTTTGCCCTTCTGAAAGGGTTATTTTTGAGGGCGTGTTTTTCAAAAAACATGGTCCTCAACCAATTGTCATGAATCAATTGTCACACCAACCAATTGCCACCCACCAATTGTCACCAACCACCAACGCAGACATTCTCTCTTGCTAAGTTGCTAACATGTGGGGTTATCCGGTCCTATAATTGATTTTGCGATCATAGCATTATATAGCCAAAGGGGGAGGGGGTGTGAAACTTGTTAGATCTAAGTAGGTTGATGTGGCCTAGACGAGGATCTTACTTGTTTAGCCCCCGCCTCAAAGAGGTCTTGGCCTACTTCTTGAGACTTTGAAAGCAGGGGGCGGGGGGGTGTCAAAATAGTAAGAATGGATGGGCAGGTGCCCCACAGAGCAAGTTACAATTTGCCCCTGTGTCGGCTTTGCTTTCGCGACTTCGACTCAGGTCAGATGGGAAATTGTAAGTTACAATTTTGAGGGTCAGGCGGCGTGCGTCCACCTGACCCTCAAAAAATATAACTTACAGTTCTTGAGCGCGTACAGGCTCAACAAACACACATGAGGGTCAAAAATGTAACTTACAATTTTGACCCCTGTCTTGTCAGATGGAGGTATTTTTGTGCGTTTTAGAGCTGTATGTTCAAACATCACCGTCTTCCAAAACCTGCATTTTGACACACCCAAAATTGTAAGTTACATTTTTGACCCCCCCGGGAGGTAAGGTAGTAGTGATGTCTTCAGCAAAATTTGCACCACGCCACAAGTTTGGAATGACCTCGACACGTTCCTAGCACACTCCCATCCACCAAAATCGCAATTTCAGCTGAGACTTGTCACGGAAACACAGCCTCGAAGCAATAGTCTGAAACGCAAATCACAGCCACATCCAACACCAAAAGCACCACCCTCTAAACGCCAATCCCAATCTGACTGCGAAGAACACTGGGATCTCACAAAACGCTGCGCCTGCGCAGTGAAATCATCCTCCACACTTCACCAGTACTTCAACATGTTGCATTTCTCGCTTCACATGAATCTGGCACGTCATGCTTCCATCCAAAACCCTCTCCAACAGTTTCCCCCAATGTCAGCGCTGTAGTGCCCTACTGCGAACGGTTGCGGACAGTTGACAATGGTTGCGAACGCTACGACAACGAGTCGCGAACAAGACTCTACCCCCAGACCCCCGGAGTTAAACGAGAACCCTTCGCTGCGCATTCGGGAGCCACATGTGTTTTGGCTGTGTATACCTTAGAAAACCTGTTTTGGCTGTGTTTTGGCTGAGCCACATATGTTTTTTAATTAACTTAGAAAATTTCTCAGGCCGAGTGTTCTCAAACACAGGCTGCGGAGTGAGCTTGACACCATGAAGCGTACAGCTGCTGCCGAAGCTGCGGACTGGCAAGCAGAGTTACTTGGGTGGCAAAGAGCAAAGAAGCCCAAGAAAGATGTGATCAAAGCAAACGTGTGAAAGGGGTGAGGTTTTCCTTTTTTCTTGCTAAATCCTTGAAACCCGCGGTTTTCTTGCTTCGCGAATGTAAAACTTTGTCCGCTCACTTAGGCGACAGAAATTGCAAGCACAAATTGCCCGACAGCTGGGACAGGCAAAGTTCACAAAAATCACCAACCTAAGAGCGATGGCCTCCAACTAGTAACTAAAGTTACTAAAGGATGCAAAGGAACCGAATAGCCTCCAACCTGATAGCAATGCAGAATCCACGCTCCAATGGCCTAACGGATCCTAACGTTTGCTTTCGTCGAATTCAGGAGCAGACGGAGCATGCTGCATCAGCTGATGACCAGCCCACGGGATTCTTGGGGTCCTTGCAAAGTCTAATGAAGCCCAGCTGCATCGCAGAGACGCTGCTGAAGCTCTTGTGGCGTCATCAGAGGGTAGAGGCCATCGCTTCTAGGTTGGAGGCCATCGCTCTTAGGTCGGAGGCCATCGCTATTGGGAACTGAATTCTATTTTAGTTATTTAATTCTAGTTGAATCCTAATGCGTGATCAGAGGGTGGGTGATTCGATCTTCCCGCTTGGTCCGCTATCGGCGTGTACTTGTGAACCAAGGTGCACTGCCAGGCTGGCCGTGGGGATTTGACATAGATGTTTGTCCTTTGAGATGAGTTGCCATACTTCCGAAGACAATTGTAAAGCTGTGTTTCAAGCTTGTATTGTCACGCATGTCTTACATTGTTTTACGCATGTTTGGATGCAAGTTCTGTGATGACATTTGCCAACCTCCACGTCCAGGCCTGGGCGCACCAGTCCCCATGCTCTGAGGTTGGAAGGTCTCTGATCCGACGGCAACATGCAGCTGGAAGAAAGCACATACCTATTAGTGATGGCCTCCAACCTAATAGCAATTGCTTTCTTCCAGACATTTTGGCATGTCCTCTCTCGTTCCAGTTTGACCAGTTTGGTCATGTTTGGTCCAATCTTTACAGATTTGTTGTTAACGTTTGGCGACTGGGTGTTAAGCTCAAAGTCGGAAGCGAGGCAGACTGAGTAGCTGTGTTTACGCCACTAAACGGTTGACATTAACAGTTTCGTCCATGCCCAAGTCTGCATATCAAAGCTTCCTTAGCTTGCAACATCCACGCCCTGCACCGCAGCGGTGCCTTTAACCGTTGTGCTTTAAATCCGGTGTATGTTTTCAAAGGACTTAGATGGCGAAGCCCTCGAAGAGGACTTTTTGGCCAGAAAGATGGCGCCAAGGGATTCGCAACCAGTGTCTTTGGCTCCTACTAGTAACAAGAAGCTACTAGTAACAAGAAGCTACTAGGGGCTCCTGGCCTTGTTACTGTTACTAGGAGCAAGGACGCTACTAGGAGCAAGGGGAATCGCTACCAGGACCAAGGACGCTACTAGTGGCTCCAAGGACGCTACTAGTGGCTCCTGGCATCGCTACTCGTAGCATTCTTGCTACTCGGAACAAGAAGCTACTAAGAGCTTTTTGGCGCTTCCTGAATTCCTTTTACACGTTTTTGCATTCCAAGACAGCTACCCCCCTGCCAATCTTCCTATCCCAGTGCCAGGTCAAATGCTCATGCGGTGAAGGCCTCTGCCCCTACGAGGGCGGTTGCCAGTCGTCAGGGTGTCCAGATGGAACTTCACATGTTGCTTCTTCAGAGGGTCGTTAATCAGACGGAGCCATTGCCATTAGGTTGGAGGCCATGCACTGCGTTTTACTGAGGTATATGTCCTGGCTTCGGAGTCGCTTCGGCGTGAAAGTCCACTGCATCACGTGGCTGTGGCTGCCGACAGGCCAGTGTTTGTTTTGTGGAAGGTGTGTTCACTAGGGTCTCCTGGCATCGCTACTAGGAGCAAGGATGCTACTAGGGGCTCCTGGCCTTACTAGTAGGAACAAGAAGCTATTAGGGGCTCCTGGCCATACTACTAGGAGCAAGGACGCTACTAGGTTCAGGAAGAAGGCGGACAACACGTTCCAGCTGTGCTGAAGCCCCATTTGGATGCGAAAGGAGACTGCATAAAGGGGTCGTGAATGGATGCAAGACACGCGGGCCTCTCTTTTACTCCTTCATTTCTTTTCAGAAGAACACCATCAAAGAACTCGATAGCTGGAAGAAAGAACATGCAGGTAAGTTGGATTCAAGAGGGTGAAATTGATGGCCCACGATGGCCCAGGTGCTGCTTGAATACTGCTCTCGCATTGAATCCAGCTAGTAGGTTGGAGGCCATCCCTGTAATATTAAGTAATTCAATGTTATTCACCCAGTAGACCTTAGGTGCGCTTGCAACAAAAGCACAAGCACATTGAATCGAGCTAAGAATGTAAAGCTTCGTTGAGCATCCCATGGCGTTGCCGGATGCCCCATTTTGTGCCGGCCTGGTGGGATCGTTTCTTTGTCTCTTGGAAGAAGTTGGCACCTGGAAAAAGAGGTTGACAATTGTTGAATGGTACCAAGAGGAGTGGTAAGATGTGATAAGAAAAGCAGTGTTCGCTTGACGTTGCCAAAGGCAATACTTGACATGATTAAAACTCTCCAAAGCAGTGTTCGCTTGAACATCAAAGCGGGCGTTCGAGGTGTTAGATCACAGCTACAGCCACACCTCGCTTTCGATTCACCTCCGAAAAGCAGGACTGCACAATGCAACTTGGTAGTGAAGTATTTTGGTAGTGAAGTATTTTGGGTGGTTTCAGGCTGTATTCCCCCTGGCAAACTGATGTTGGAACCTCATTGTTCAAAGGCAGATGTTGCATCCCTGAGCTTGGCACTGCAAAGCTTTCTCACGAGCAATGTGGACCCAAAGTTGCCGCTCCACATTGAGCTACTTGGCACTTTTGGTACATGAGACGACACAATTCAAGCAAGCTTTAGCCACTGTTGCATATCTGGAATATCCAGCATCAGCATGCATCAGTGTGCTTTCTTGAAGGACAAGAGATTGAAGGAATAGCAAGAACACTCTGTTGTAAGAGCACTTTCTCCTAGTAGCGTCCTTGCTCCTAGTAGCGATGCCAGGAGCCCCTAGTAGCTTTTTGTTACTAACTTGCTTTGGTTTCAAAGGCTGGATGCTTCTGAGAACGACCTTGACGACCTATCCGTGGCAAGGATTTTGCAGATTCTGCAGCGAAACCCAGGCAAGATTTTATGAGCGTAGTCAGTAGTCGATTTGTTAAATGTGCTAGCTATTGTACCGAGCATTGATCATCAGATTGACTGATTGTTGCAGGTTCAACGTATCTTCGGAGCCTGAAGCTGTACAAGAATCGCGTCCCCCAGCAGAGTTAGAGCTGTTCTTTGCCACGGCAAAAGGTTCCATTGGATGACATCGAGTGAACGGAGAGAAGCTCTGGAAACACCACGCAGCAAGCTGCGTTAGGTATCAGATCTCACATGCGCGGCCTTGGCATCCTTTCTGTGGAATCAAACAGAAGCATGTGAGGACAGCCGCTCCTACAGCAAAGTGGGCCAGAAACGCCGAGCAATTGGTTTGACACTACATAGAAGAGCTCTTTACACGCCCAGACATGCATGTCAAACAGTTCCATCAATCTGATTGCTTTTCAATACTGAGAAGGCAATCTTGGTTTATTTCAACGTCATTGTATTGCTCTCCCCGAGATTCTGCAGGAGATTCACCAAGCTTCTAGGTTGGAGGCCATCGCTAGTAGGTTAGAGACCATCGCTAGTAGGGGGAGGCCATCGCTACTAGGTTGAAGGCCGTTGCTATTGGTGCAATTTGTTTTACATGTCAAAAGATTTCCCAAGATTCTGCAGGAGATTCACCTGTCGCATAATGAGATTGGTCACCGCGGGGTGGCCATGTTGCTGGCCGTCTTGGCGATGCATCCAAAGGAGGCTTATCCCAGAAGTGTGGAGCACCTGGACGAGGCAAAGCTGCCCAAAGCCAATGAAAAGGATTAGACCAGATTGAGGCAATGGCAATGTTCATCTAAATAGTAGCGTCCTTTGTTCCTAGTAGTAAGGCCAGGAGCCCCTAGTCGTTTCTGCTCCTAGTAGCAGGCATTGCCCCAGAAAGTTTCGGTGTATTCGGCCCAATGTTGGAACCTAGCACAGGTTTGAACCGGTAGGTGGGGAAGTCCATGTTTGTTGAATGTGTTCCTTCCAAAATGGCGTGTCAGTCTTCCATGCGCTTCCTGCGTTGCAAAGCGATATGGCAAACTTGCAAGCTTCCTGGACATGTCCTTCAAAATCCGAGAACCAAGAAGCTACTAGGAACAAGTGCATCGCTTCTAGTAACAAGTGCCTTACTAGTAGTAACAAGAAGCTAGTAGAAACAAGAAGCTACTACCTACAACAGAGGAACACGAGAGTCTAGATTGGTTTGGGCCAACAAGGCCTTTGGTCCAGGCTGTGGAACATGACAGGCAACGCAGGCAAGCCGTCCAAGAGCACTCACCATCCACCGCCAGACCGATGAGATCTCATCCCGCATGCTCACCGGCTGACCCAACGAAGTCCGGGTTGGACACCGAAACCTGAAAAGGATCCTACACACCAACAACAAGGCTAGGCTTGTTCACATCAGAGTCCAAGTCCAGGCTAACTTCCCAATTATCCAACGTTTCGCATCATCTAGGATTGCTTGGTCAGGCAATCCCTTGCTGGCTACGGCTGGAGCACAATCAGGCCAGAGGCAGATGATCGGCAGATGATTGGAGTCAAGGCTTAAGTGTGCTATGGTGTGAAACAGTTCAGACATGTCACGACATGTCTCATTCCGTTGGACAACTTCTTTTTGTTATTAGGTTGGAGGCAATTCATCGCGTTTATACCATCCGATTTGGGTCACTGTTTAATTGACACCCCAGGAGCATTTTTGCTCCTAGTAGAAATGCCCTTTGCTGCTAGTAGCGTCCGATCGCTCCTAGTAGTACGGCCAGGAGCCCCCTAGTAGCGTCCTTGCTCCTAGTAGCGATGCCCTTGTCGAGTCCAAGCACCTGAACCTTTGTGCAATCGATTTGCAGCAGTTGGAAACTACCTTGTGTCCCGTATGGTTCAATAGAGCTCGATGGATCCTGCAATTGCGGGAGGCGACCAGTATCGAACACTTGTTGTCGGCCTTGGAAAAGGACTGGGTTGAGAGCTTTGCTAGACAATTCCTGGTTGCAGGCCTGACAAGAGCCTGGTTGACTCAAAAGGTCCTTTAAGGGCCTTTAGAATCAATCCCCCAATGTTCAAATTTGAATGTCGATCGTAAGACTTTGTGCACTCCTTCCACACTGAAGGACCCAGTTCGTCTCCGCTACTGCATGGCACCACGCGGCGAGACGGCCAGCTGCAGCGTTTTCCGATGCTCAGAGGCCTCAGCAAACAAGGAGAATTAAGGATGAGACGGAATGACACGAAAACAAAGAAGACAAGGAAGACAAGATCATGTTATTCTTCAACTCCTCAATTTCTTGTTCTTCATCATGATGAGACGGAGTGAGAGGGGGACGAGGTAAGAGGAACAACCCGGAGGACAAAGATATATGATATACAGTATTCTTCTCAGCTTTGAGTCTGTGTTTCAACATCGTAAATAGACACCACAACAACTGTAATGTTGCTATCATTATCAATGCGTTAAGCTGCAGCAGAACTGTATTGCAGTCTTTCAAGAGATCCATACGCCGATGAACAGCTTGGAAACAATAAAGGAGCTGAGAATAGTGAAGGTATGGAACTCACATACCAAGATCCCGCCTTAGCTGCAACTTGCCAACTGAAGCTGACATCAATCGTGGAATGATTCCGAAATGTTCATTGGTGTTCTTTCCTTTTTGATTCCAGCTAGGGAACTTGCCAGAGTCAACCATGGACAATGGCTTCTGGTTGGATCGGTTGGATCCCGTCCATCCTTCGTTGCTGTCTCCCCCTCTTTGCCACAAACGAGGAGTCAAAGTAAATGCATCAAAGCAGAAAGTTGGACAAGCCGTCAATGTTCTGCTGGTCAGAGTCAACAAGACCTGTACTTTCAGACTTTGAGGTCTTTGATGAGAGGTCAAAACATCAATATGCCTCAATATAATATATATATATATCACTTGACTGCCCGCCGTTTGCGGCCAAACAGGAACAAAACCAACCACAGCAAGGCTTTTTGTTTTGCCTCTGGCAACCAGACTCATGTCCATCACCAGCGGCAACTTTGCTATTAAAGACAGTTGTATGTCTATCGAACTCTCTTGCATCTCTCTTCTGAAGCTTCCTTGACAATAGCATGGTTGCATGGTAGATTGTAGGTAGCACAGTCGCAGCTGCAACACGCAAGATTCTCAGATCACAAAAGGATACAAAAGGTTTTAGATGGGCTTTTGTGGTGTGCGTGCAGTCCGCCTTGGAAATACACGCATATTGATATGGTGCACTGCAAGGCTGTAAATATTGGGTCTTTGTGTTGCCACACAAATCGGTAAGCTTTCGCAGCTTTAGTTGGCGCAAACAGCCTTCTTGATCTTCAAGGGAGCGTTTCTTCGTTGCCCCGAAATGAGGAGGAGACACCTCACGCCCACCTCTACTGCATCACAAAGCAGAAGGCCTGAGTCGTATGCTCATTCAATCTGCTTTGTCATGCTACTTAGCTGCCCCTTTGCAGGAGAATGTGGAATTGACGGAGCAGCCTCAACTTGAGACTATGGTGCTAAGCATTGCAGACGCGGTTCCTCGTCACTCAGTGTCAATGCTTGATTTGTTTAACATGATCAAACCAAAAATGCATGCTGTCGTAGGTCTCAGGCTCAGTCGAAGGCTTTTGCTTTGTTACTTTTTGGTGTCGTTCATTGTGTCAAGTAGTCCTCTGACATGTCAACTTGCGAGCACAGCTGTGGCTCAATCTTTGTCACAGGTTGTCGCTGGCCGCTTTGACCTTCCACAAGCAGATCCGGTGGAGAGGCGTTTTGTTGAAATTTGGTTTGCGCCGTTGTTTTTGTTCACTTTCTTCCTACAAACCGTATCGATTGGCAAGAAGTCGCATCGACAGTGTGCGCGCACAAAGATTTGGATGGGTTGTCGCTCTTTGTCCTCAAGCTGTATAGGACTATAGGCCACCTGTTTTCCTAGGTGTGCGCAGCATTTACATTTACTTCATAGCTTCATAATGCTACTAGGAGCAAAGGGCATTTCTACTAGGAGCAAAGACGCTACTTGGGGCTCCTGGCCGTACTACTAGGAGCAACGGTCCATCGATGTGCAAATCGACAAAAGAATGACAGGGTCCATGGCGTTTTGGCCTGGTATTTCACTGTCACCCAGCCAGCTCCCTCTGTTGGCTGGCTACAAGTGCGTTTTGACTTGTTGAAACAAGTATTGGAAGGTGCTCGGTGAGCGAGCATGGCCGCTCCAATCTTCTCAGGTCACTAAGCTAAGAGGCCTAAGCGACGCTTGGGCGGCGCTAAGCACCAAGCCCCCCCCCCCTTCTCCTTTTCCTCTTCGCTTCTTTCTCCTCTTCTCTCTTCTCTCTCCTTTCTCCTCTCCTCTCCACCCAGCTTTGAGCCCTTGTTCTTTGCATGTTACTTGAGCCCACATTGCAGTCACTACTAGGCGTGCTGCGCAGGAAAGAAAGAAGATTTTGCATGGCTTCACCGTGCTTCACCTTTTTGAGGGTTCTTGTTTCTAAAGGGGATGCAAAGGGTGGCCTTGAAAGAAGGGTAGTAGAGAAATCATGTGTGGTATTAGGAGGGGGAGGGAGGCCATCGCGGTTAAAAGGTTGGAGGCCATCGCTCTCGGGGGTTTCGTTGCATCTCTAAGCAGACTCTCCCAGGCATGTAGCACTTCCAGCGCCTGAAGACGCAGTTCTTTGTCGGAAGGTGCAACTGCATGTGGATGCAGTGCCTTCGTTGCACGTGCTAGAAGCAAAGACGCTACTAGGAGCAAAGGGCATCGCTACTAGGAGCAAGGACGCTACTAGGGGCTCCTGGCCTTACTAGGAACAAGAAGCTACTAGGAGCAAAGGGTCATGGACATGGCGCTTTTCTTTGCATCATGATGCATTGCCTAGCTAAGGAGCAGGGTGCAGGACTAGAGATGACAGCCTTTGCCTGAGAGAAAGCTCTGCAAAGAGAGCGGGACGCTATGCGGGTGTGTGGTTTCCAGTGTTTTGTGTGTTTTTTTTTTTTTAGTGTTTTCGGACTAGTTTAGTTGAACTAGGTCTGGCATTGGGTGACTCCTTTCCCTTTCAAGCCACATCTGCACCTCATCCATCAAATGTGGAAATTGTTTTTTGGCACCACCTCCTGATGCCCTCACTCTCCTTTTGTTGCCAATTGGTCCTACCTTCCCCTTGCTCATTCAACTCCTGTGCTTTCTTTGATCTGTGTTTGTGCTTTGCTCATGCTTAACCATCTCTTTCTCTCATTTGTTTCTCCCATTCGGACCTCTCATTGAAAATTTATCTCAACTGCTGAGGTCTCATCATGAGCTTCTTGCTGAAATGATTCACCATATTCTTCTCATTTGGAAATTCTGCCCTTGCCTCATAGAGCTTCTTGCAAATAGCATGTTTGGTAGATATTGGCATCTCCCATTCCTTGGCTTCTCACCCTTCTTCCTCATAGATTCCCCTGTTCATATCCTTTGGTATCCAAGGTCTTCCCCCTTCTTCCCATCATCTCCTCTATTCTTTGATACCTTGCCTGCAATGTCACCAATGGCTTTCTCATGCAACCACACTCCTTCCACCAGATTGAACCAATTGCCTGATGGCGTCTTTCACTGTGACCCAATTTCTTCATCAGTGGCCATGACAGTTCCAGGGCTAAAGGACCTCTTGATTCCCAATTGCCCTTTGTTAGTTCATGAATCGGATTCAACTTGCTCATACACCTCAACATGCTCACCAAGTCAAGCATTATCCTCCTCATACTCCTCAATGTCACTCATGGCTTCATCACTCATGCCCTCACCAAGCACACCATACTTATTCCAAGTTGGAATAGAGAAAGTAGACATCCTGCTCAATGCCACGAATACAAAATTTACCTATGAGACTGGTACCCTCACTGGTTTCTTGAACCCAAAGTCTCCATGCATATATATTATATGGCAATACATGATGCACATATGGTACTCACGAGTGTAATTAAATCATGTGATAATACACCAACTAGTAGTAATATATTTGCATACTTATGGTCAAACATGGTGTACACAAGCCCATCCACCCATTGCCAGTCCACCAACCTCCTGGTGTCACCAATCTCTACCAATCCTCACCAATCCCAAGACTAGGATGTTACTACTAGCTTCTTGTTACTACTAGTAAGGCACCTGTTACTACTAGCGTGGCACTTGTTACTACTAGCTTCTTGTTACTCTCTTGTTGCGGAGAGTCTTTGGGTTCAGGTGCACTCTTATGGGTATCATGTAGACAAGGTCGAGGCAGGGGAGCGTTGACCGAACATCGGACGTCCACAGGGTGCTGCTCCAGATGTCACCGTGTGCCAGTTCCAAATGGATGATCCGAGAAGAAAAAAACTTAGATGTGTTGGTTTTTCGTCGAAATGAGTCCTAGTAGCGTCCTTGTTCCTAGTAGCGATGCCAGGAGCCCCTAGTAGCGTCCGTGCTCCTGGTAGCTCCTTGGTTGGGTTCGATGGAACAACTTTGCAGGAACAACCTGGACAAGACCTGGAACCTGGAGATGTGCTGCCCTTCGCCTTATTCGCTGTGTGCTGCCAGTGGCAAGCCATCACCAATCACAGTCTCTCTCTCTCTCTCTCGCTGTCTTTCTCCCTCTCTCTCTCTCTAATTGTTGAGGTTCATCGTATTCCATCATGGCAAGTTGAGATGTTCAAGGTTTGATTGAAGAGAAGGTGTTCATTTTTCTGGACAGCTGATGGAAGGTGCAACAGACTGAATCAGACTGAAATGTGAAACAGAGTTCCACCAGGTGAAGTTGAACCGAGGCTCAGTGTTGATGGGGAAGCCTTGTGGGGCGACCTGTCTGAAGACGAGCTCAACGAGGTTGAGAGACTCTGTGGACCAAGTCACTCGATACTGTATCCTGTATCTGACAATGTGAGATGACTGGGCAGTGTCGAGTTCGCCACAGGTGTTTGGTCGAGAGTTTGCAGATGGTGCGACTGTGCTCACGGCCAAAGCAGATGCCGTTTCTTGAATGAATTAAGGAGCAGACATCATAGGACAAATCAATTCAAGTGACTGACGTTTGCAAGTCAAGCATGCCGATCATGGTAAGTCAAGGTGGACGGCTGCCATGTTTGGCAACCTTTGGGCACAGATTTGTGTCGAGCAGCACCTTTGATTGCTGCGCTCCGTGAAGACTTAGGCAGTCTGAGTAGCGCCACCCTCCTCCCTACTCAATTAAGTAGGCGCCTACTTAATCAAGTAATGGAGAGGTAGCTAGTAGCTACAAGAACGCTACTAGTATGGACGCAGGATAGCTCTTGCTTCTTTAAGGAAGCTCCCCCCCGCCTGAGGGCGGGGAAGCTTCCTTGAAGAAGCGCTCGCACTGATGATTTGGTTCCTAGATTTTTAGGGAAACTTAAGGTTGGAGGCCATCGCAAATGAACTGCAACTAAGCTGCGCTGCTATATCAAATCACCTTTCGTAATGATGCTGACTCCATTCCATGGTATACTTTGTGTTTTTGACGAGTCAACACCATTTGAGTTTGACATTTGTTTGTCCTTTTGCTTGGAAGACTTCAAGCCATCAAAGCAGGCATCATGGGTAACAGCTTCGGTGTGTCCGCAGAGCTGGATGAAGAGGCTTGGTTCGACTCATGAAACTGCGAACCTTTCAAGACACAAGTGACTCATAGGTTGCAAAATCAGTTTTCAGTTTGTTCGGACCGTTCGGACGACCCAGCTCCAGGGTGCTGTTTGGCTTCGGGGACCAGCAGGAGGCCAACGTGGAGCCTTGGCTGAGCTGCCAAATCTGGTCAGGCAGGATGGCATAGCGGCGTAGCAGCGCGAGCAAGGACTAGACAGGGTAGAACAAATTACAATTGGCCCTCTCGTTTTTTTGTGCTTTGCTTCTTCTTTCTTTGGATCGCACACCGGCGATGCCATAAGGCGTGCGGCGCCAAGAACACATTTTTTTGAAGCATGTGCACAGCCCGTGCGCGTCCCCATATGTGATGATACTCCAAAAGTATCGTGAGGCTTTTCACCATCATTGCACCTTTTTAAGGGCAATGTTTTATCATGAAAGCCAGCCGATAGGCAAGGCTTGAGGTAGGGGAGCGAACGAAGTGAGTTAAAGAAGGTGTGGGGGGGTGGTCGCGAGGTGACCAATTTCGGAGAGGCTGACGCAGAGCCTGGTGGGGGAGAGCGGAAAAAAAAGAGGTGGCCACTTGGTAGTGAAAATGAGTAGTTTTTGGGGGGGTGTTGTGATGCCGGCGATGTAATTGACGGCCAGTAGTGCATCATTAGCATCACGAGGGGCTCAGGAGGCAATGTAGACCGTTTTCTACCAGGGGTGGGAGTTCATGTCAATGATAGGAAAGAGGGGACAACGGGACGCGAAAAGTGGTTGGAACATGTTGGAACTCCTCCAGAAAAGGAAGCTGCGCGCCTCTCATGCCCAGTGAGTAGTGCGAAAGGGAGGTGTGTGTATCTTAAGGCATTGTGTAATCTGTGAGGAGCCAGAATGCTGTGGGGAAGGTGGAAGACAGGCATAACGTAGGAGGACGTGGTAGGAAAAGAGTCTTTGCAAGAAATGTTAGAGTTGCTTGGGGGGTGCCCTTTCTTAATGGTGAAGACGCCGGCCAACTATACGCCAAGGGCACCCCATATGGGGTGCGAGTTCATGTAATGCTGTGGTCCGTTGAGGGCAGGAAAGAGAACAAAATGCAGCGGGCAAGCTTTGAATGCTTGGGGTGTTTACGGTGAAGAGGTCTTGTTGCCGGACTCAAAAGGGCGCCCCATATCAGTGGACCAGACAGGCATAGTGGAGGAGGACGTGATAGGAAAAGAGGGATTGCAAGAAACGATGTGACCCATTCATTGAGAACAGGGAATGCAGCGGGCAAGCTTCGAGTTGCTTGGGGGTGCCCTTTTTCAATGCGAGAGCCCTGGTGAGCTCACCACACCTTTTCCTATCACCTCCTCCCCCGCTATGCCCATTTTGTACATGAACTCCCACTCCATATGGGGTGCCCTTTTGCGTCTGGTCAACAGGCCTCTTCACCATAGAGCGATATCTTTTACGGTGGCTGGCTTTCGTCCCCTCCCTTCTCAGGTTTCCTTTTAAATATTTACAAAAAACACGTTATGTAGGTGATGTTTTCGCGTCTTGTTTGAACCATCAGAACAAAAAACGTTCCAACCTCGGCAAGACCAAAACCACAATATTTATGAGGTTTTTTGCATTAGGAGCCAATAACCATGGCTTCTACAGTGTTTCTAACATGCCTGCGGCCAAAAGCACTGGTATTATTTTACTCAGTTTTGAACATGTTGCTAGCAATGACATTGTCATTTTTGGAATGTAGAAACACACTAATGTATATACCTTAGCGTTGCAAAAATTGATCAGAACTGTCCGCTTGACAGCCTTTGAAAAAGACACCGAGGGCAACAAGCAGAGCTCTGGAGTGCCTGGAGGACCAAGCCTGGGCGGACCGCCGCGTGCCCGTGGAGAACGTGGTTCTCCGCAACGTAGCGGAGACCGCGGAAACGTCTTTGGGTTGGGCCTTCTCCACCAGACTTGCCCGGAGAGAGCGCCTGGAAACTTGCCCAGGGCGCGAAGGAGACAAACTGAATTTTATTTGTTCAAAGTCAGTTTTTAATGCTGTCTTTCATTTTTGTCTTTCTTCTGTCTTCCGTTGCGCTTTGCCAGGACGGGCTGCTTCGGGGGGGCGCAGCGCTTCACAGGCGCTTGCAAGCAGCAAGCGGCAAGCCGCTCTTGCGCTTCAAGGGCGTGGCCTTCCAGGGCAAGTCTGTGTCCGATCCGTGGGGCAACTAATATTTGGAGGCAGGGTCACAAGGTGATCAGGCAAGTTGGCTCTCGTTGTGGGGCATTGCCATCAGGATGGCAAATGCTGCGTCGTCCTCAACGGCGTCCTCCAATGGGCACCTTCGTGGTTTGGCGCTACCCGGTCATCTTGCCCGCGGACATTCAGGCATTACGCATCCCGGACAATGCGCTCATCTGTTCGCGCTGGGCCGAGGACGCCGGAAACTCAGAGGACGCGCCTTGGTCGGGATTACGACGGGGACCCTACGCGCGCCTGCAACCCTTAAGAGTGTCCCACAAGAGAGTCCCACAAGAATGTCCGACAAGAGTGTCCTACAAGAGTGCCCCGCAAGAGTGTCCTACAAGAGTTCCCCACAAGAGTGTCCTACAAGACTGTTTCGCAAAGTGTCCCACAAGAGTGTTCGGCAAGAGTGCTCCGCAAGAGTGCTGCGCAAGAGTGCAACAGTGAGTGTCATACAAGAGCACAAGAGTGACAAGCAAGAGTGTCCTAAAGTGTCCCACAAGAGTGGCAAACGAGAGTGTCCCGCAAGAGTGTCGCGCAAGAGTGTCCCACGAGAAGGTCCGACGAGAGTGTCCTGCAATAGCGCCCCACAAGAGTTTCCAACAAGAGTGTCCCAACAGAGAGTCCTACAAGAGTGTTCCGCAAGAGTGTCATACAAGGTGTTCCACAAGAGCGCGCAAGAGTGTCCCACAAAGGTTTCCGAAAAGAATGTGTCCTACAAGAGTCTCCCACAAAAGTGTCAAAAATTGCTTGGGCGTTTGTTTTCGAGTACTTGTTGGCGTTCGGGTTCGTGTTCGTGGGTTCCACCATTTTTCACCTGTGCACTTGAGGGTGTGAGAGAGGGCGCAATCAGAACACGCGTGAACTTGGGTTCAAAATTTTATAAATAGTCCAAAACTTGAAGCTTTCAATCCAAGCGGCCGGTTGAAACTGTAGAAACAAAGGGGTGGGCGATCGTTTTCAATCAAGCCCCAGAAATACACTTAGCCTGTCCGTTTGGATCCTCGAGACGTTCGAGTCGGCGTTTGTTGGAGGCATTCAGAAGGGCGCGCCAAAAGCCAGCGACGCGGCCCAAACGAGACTACAACTTTTTGGCGGCCAGAGGCTGCGCGCACCCTTTCGCCGCTTGCCACAGGACCACGCGGGCGAAGTGGTTTTGCGATACATAGTATTTATAGTTATACATATTTTTGTATATACACATATCTGTGTGTGTGGGGGGCCTTTCCGGCACCATGCACTTTTAGAAGCGCTAGAAGATCGATACGCGCTGCAACTTCTTGTGACTGATAGCGTCGCTCCAGAGGACAACTTTCGCGACCGGGTGTGGTTGCCCTTTGACCGCACTGTGCTCGGGGCGCGCGCTGCCGCTGCCATCAGGGAACTTCTTTTGGGCCAGCGGGCGCAAGGACAACCTTGGGAGATCGTTGCCGAGCACGACTCCCTGCAGGCGCCCAAGTTAAGTATCTTTCATGTCCGGCTGTTGGTCTGGGGATAAAATTCAATTTGGAGTAAAAATGCTTTAAACCACAGCCTTGGCGTGGTGTAGCCGAAGTGCTCTTGCGGGCGTTCTTCATCTTTGGAAACGCGAGAATTTCCGTTGCAATGTTTTTTGTTGGCCCCGTGTATCTCTGGATCTTTGCAAAATGCCTACCCAGAATTCGGGCGAAAACTTTTCTGGCAAAAGAGCGCCGCTCAATTTTCTATTACTGTGTGTTTTTGGCGGCCTCGCCGTCCGCAGGAACTTGCCGGTTTATTGCGCCGCAACCGCCAGGCCGCAAGGAAATAGCTCACAAAATCCATCTGTTTTAGCTTGCTTATTTATTCCGGTTGTAGGAGGTTGCGGTGTTGGCAAAAAAGCAAAGGCTGGTAAAGGCACAGCTGTGACCGTCCAAGCAGTCAGCCGAGGAGCAAGGATTGCGCCGAATTGTTGAAAGAAAAGCCATTCTAGCATAGGCTCCAAAGAACAATTTGAATGCGCCAAGAAAAAGCAACTAGACACGTTTCAGGGCCTTCACTGTACCTGCTCAGCGCGTTAAGGCAGCAGCCAAACCCTTGAAGGCGAAGGGAGAAGAGCGTGCCAGAGCAGCTGGCAGTTGCTTTGAAGTACAAAGACGCGCTGAAATTTGCGCTTGGCGTGCCAACTACATTGTAAACGGCGTGGCTACTTCCTTGCAATTGTTGCCTGGCCAGGACTCCTGACCACCAGGCAAGCGCCGCTTGAATTTAAAAGGTTGTTGCGCAAAAACAAAGTTGGCAACTTTATGTCTCGCGCGCCTCAACTATGAGACGTACCTGGGCAAGCGCGGGGCGGAAGAGGGTCAGAGTTCGTCGGCGCGGGTTGGAGCGCCCCTGGTCCATCACTTTGCCTGCGCCCGGTAGCGGGGCTCGCCCCAAGCTTCAGCTTATTGTAACCTTTTTTCAATCCGTGTTCTTTAAGTTCTTACAGTTGAACAATATGAGTCTTTCGGAAATATTTCAATCGTGTATTGGAACTTGACATGAAACCAAATCAGCACAACCTATAATTTTTTCATGGCGCTTAAGAAGCGCGCATTTAATATACAATTATGGCGCAATGGCTACATCGTGTTACACACAAGTTGCCGCCGGCGTTGAGACTCAACATGCAGTTTGGCTACAACTCGAACTTGCCGTCGCACCAGCTTTGAAGTCGAAAATGATATGAAGTTGCTGTTCCACAAAGTTGCCGGAAACATGTGCTCCACTGTGGCAGAGGTAGGTGGTGATAGTGCTTACTTTAACCCAACCATCCCCGAACATTTCCAAGTCAGTCTGCATTGAAAAGTAGTTTTCCAAAATAGAATCAATGACTTGTCCAGGTTTTCATACAAATATTGTCGTTGACTAAAGCAGAATTTATGTAAAAGCTAATGGTTGGCTTGGCTCCATGCTTAAAGCATTGTTTCCTGGTTTTGTTAAACAACTGTTTTCCAAAAAGGCGATATCAAGACAACAATTTTTTGAGAAACAGTTTGTGGCTGCTGCTTAAATTTCGGTCGGAATAAAACCGTCATGTTTTTGTTAAAGTGTTGTACTTTGAGTGTTAACTAGGCAACATAAAGATATACATACATATGGTTCATATGGTTGGTACGATTCCAAGATTGTAACCTAAATTTAAAAAGTTGAACCGCTACATGATATGATATGAGTGGCAGCTGTTCCCAGCCAGATTCTATTTTCCAGAGCTACGAGACAGAGCCTGGCCATCCCACCAATGGGTGACTCTTGTCTAAATTTTTTGAGGTTCTAATCCATTTAGCAATACTAGTAGTTTCTTGTTCCTAGTAGTAACGGCCTCCAACCTAATAGTAATGGCCCCCACCAAGTAGTTTCTAGCTACCTAATAGCGTCCTTGTTCGTGTGTAGAACTTCAGTTTGTGTCAAGGTTTGTGCCCGTGAACCGGTGCAGTCTTGTGGTACAGCTGCCATGTCCCATGTACGTCACATTCTGTCACCCTTAGCCCTCAGGAAAGCCAATAAACTAGGTGAAAACAAGAATGGAAGAGGCTCTGTCAGCAGCCGCTTCGGCCAGCAACGTTTTTGCACAAGAAGTTTTGGATTCACACTGTACGAAGGCCATGAAAATGAAAGTCTCTTGTGAAGAAGATGGATAGTCTCTTGTTTGGCCAAATTGGATATGACAAGGCGCTGAACGAGTGGATCCCGTGGAAGTTTATCAAGATCTGAATCTTGGACGAAGCTGCAAGAATGGATTCAATTGTGGGCTGCCAACCTGCAGGCCATTCAGAAGTGGCACAAGCGTGACAGTTGCATAAATTTGTGTTACAAGTGTTTGGGGTGAAGTTGCGTCATCTCAGGACTGAATGGCAGAGCGCTCTCAGGAAGCAGTGCAAAGAGGAGACAATTGTGTCGTCCAAATGGGCCAAAGTAGGCAGACAGAAGGAGGGATTGCAAGCATGGCTGAGAAACACGTGCAATCAACGGAATGCATGTAGCATTCTTACTACTAGGAACAAGGACGCTACTAGGGGCTCCTGGCATCACTAGCAGGAGCATTCTTACAATTAAGTGCCTTGTCCAACTTGTTGCATCAAATGAGTAGCTGAACAGGAGCACACGAGTTTGCTTTGACAAACACCCCAAACAATGTGTATTGACAGTATCGTTTTGACACTATGGAGGCCTCAATTTGCCGTGTCTGTGAACACGATTCTTCCATATTGACATACGACGTCAGCCTTGCTAGGTACAGTAATATCTCCGTGTCATGAAGCGTAGCCAGTTTGCACATCGTCATTCACCGTGCTGCTGCTGGCGTGTGCTTTGCTGTGTTCCTGTTCTTAGGTTGGAGGCCATCACTAGTAGGTTGGAGGCCATTGCTCCTAGGTTGTTCCTGTTGTCTTGTCTCTTCTTTCAAGCTAGCGCCAGAGGCTGCGGTCGTGTGAGCTTGCTGGTTTTGATACCTTAGATGAGTTAGTTTCAATGTGACAAGCAGTGCACCACTTCCCCTGCTGTCTTCATGAACCAGAGAAGTACAAATGATGCTCTTCAGCAGTAGTGATATCATGCGTTTGGCAGATTTCAGCAGCAACATTGCTTTTCTAATCGCCATCCAAAGCAATTTGGCAGGTTTTGTTGTAAAATACATCTCAGCAAGTTGATTAAAAGCGTGTTGTCAGCCTTAGCTAGTCTTGAGTCTTGAGCATGATGTGCCTTTTCACGGTTCTTGATGGAATCAGCATGTCCTGCTATTTGACTTCACGGGCGTCGCATTCATACACCATGTAATGAAAGTTTACCTGTCCATGCTGCTGAAGAAAAATTAGATAACACAAGTTACAAGATATGAGCGTTGAGGGATGTTGAGGGTTTGTTTGAGTCTAGGCCTTAGGTCTTGTCGGAGCACACACTTTTTTCTGAAAGGCCTGGGGTTCGTTTGACTTCCTTCCCATTGGAATATGTGTGTGATTGTGATTGTTTTCCCAGAACGCGTGTTCCTTCTTCCTGAAGGGCACTTCACTCTTCGCTCCATGGGTTGAGGACGACGACATTTTTGACGAGGATCTTCCTGTGGAACCGTTAGAGGTTCCTTAGCCCAAAAACACATGGTAGTGGTTGGTGTTCAAAAGTTGGCAGAACTAAAATGGGCAGACAAGGCGCATGCACGGCGTATGCGAATGGCGTCAATGCATTGAAAGAATCTTCAGGCTCCTGATGAAGGCCCAGAGATTTTTGAGGGCGAGACCATACTTCCAGAGCTGGATATGTCTCTTGGTTTCAATCAGATTTGTTCATGATTTTATGTGCTTTGCACGTGGTATTTCGTGATTGATGTCATTCACTACAGTAGGCACTAGTCACTGCTTGGTGCCTATTGCTCAGGTCTCGACCATTCAAGATGCTTTGCTGCAGAAAGCAACAGCCTGCTTTGTGGGGGTTTAATAGTCACTGCTTCTTTCAATAACTGAGGATGCTCATTCTGGTGGGCTTCCCAGGCTCTGGAAAGAGCTGCGTAGCAGCACGATTGGCAGCACATCTCGGGTATGACATTGTAAACCAGGACACATTGGGTGACCGCTACTTGAATGCATTCCTGTCAGGCCATGCCAGGGGAAGTGTTCACATTGAAGGGCGCAGCTTTACAAGTAACCTGAAAGGATAAAAAGGAAAGGATTAAAGGCCTGCGGCCTTGTTAAAGAGGCCCTTCCCTTCTTGGCCTTTCCTTTTATATCCTTTCTGAAAGGTGCAACGGCTTTGTTTAGTCCTCAGGTAAAGCGTGTGTCCAAGCTGCCCGAGAAGCTCTTGCCGAATGCCGGCGCTTGGTGGTGGACCGGTGCAACTGCACACGACTTCAGAGACGAGTCTCGTGACAAAGGAAAACGAAAAAGGCAACCACATGAAAACAATATGAGTGGTGCTTAAACCAAAAAGAAAGTAATTGAATTTATATGAATTGGTGCTCAAATCAAACACAGTATGTCATGTTGAAATCCCTTTGGCAACGATTTGTGACTTTGTTTGAGCACAATGAAATCAGATAATTTATCACTGGTGAATCGCATGTCGGAAAATCATTCGGCGTGAATCACTACTGCCAAACGAATGAAAGAAGAGAAAGACAGGCTTCAATTCACTGGGCATTTCCTCTCAAAGAAACTCAGGTTTGGCTGGAGCTTGCAGATGACTATGAGGTTGGAGCAGTGTCTCAGCAACACCTAGACCTAGCCATGCTATGCAGCTATGCCATGCTGGGATGCTTCACAGGATGTGTAGTGTATCCAAATTCAAGGCATGCATTTGGCTCGACATCCCAGAGGTCTGGACTTTCTTTGATTCCACATTGTCAACATCATTAAGAGCAAGGACGCTACTAGTAGCTCCAGGCATCGCTACTAGTAGCAAATAGCTACTAGTAACAAAGGGCATCGCTACTAGGAGCAAGGATGCTACTAAGAGATACTTCGTTTCTTTCTTTCTGTCTTTCTTTCCAGCGATTCTTCGGCATATTTGGCTCAGGAGATTTGCGGCGAACGTGTCCTGCAACGCTTCGGACATCGAACTCTTCCACCCGAAGACAAGAGTCTGAAGGCAAAAAGAATCCGTCTTTGTCCTTCGAATTGAATGTCTATTTTCCTTTAGCCCGCTCTAGTTCGCTACTTAGGATAAGTTTGCTTCTAGCTAGCCGCAGGATAGTTCACGCTTCTTCAATGAAGCTCCCCCCGCCACCCTAAAGGCGGCTGGGGGGAGCTTTTTTGAAGAAGCCCTCTCATGTGTCACGGTGCCCATTGTAGACTGACCATTCATTTGCAGGTGATTGACGGGTTTGCACAGCGATTCGAACCACCAATGGAGGCTCAAGGGTTCTGATGATTGCCTCCACTGTTTGTTCGTTGCACATTGATGAATCATGTGTCGAAGGCGGAAGGCTTCGTGCGTTGGCGTGTAAAAGATGACGGCGACCTTGAAGAGGCCGCTGCTAGGAGCAAGGACGCTATTACTCCTGGCATCGCTACTAGGAGCAAGAACGCTACTAGGAACAAGTGCATTGCTACTAGGAACAAAGTGCCTTACTTAGTAGTAACAAGAAGCTACTAGGAACAAGTGCATTGCTACTAGGAACAAAGTGCCTTACTAGTAGTAACAAGAAGCTACTAGTAACAAGTGCATCGC
>CAXAMN010028595.1:124346-160725 GCA_963970005.1 Durusdinium trenchii
TGCCAGGAGCCCCGTTCGTAGCGTCCTTTGCTCCTAGTAGCGATGCCGGGAGCCCCGTTCGTAGCGTCCTTTGCTCTTTGTAGCGATGCGGCCCGGCTTTGAACTCATCGTGGAATTTGTCCTCATATTGCGCCTTTTTGCGGTCAATACCTTCACTACGACGACTACAACTATGACGACTACGGCTGCGCCTACCTCAAGGACGACACAACGACGACAACTATTACGACTACTATGATTACAATGACAACTGCTACTACGTGATGGTCGTCGTGGTCATAGTCGTAGTTGTCGTCGTGAGGAGTGATGCATGGTGGTAGTCGTCGTCGTAATCGCGCTGTAGTAGTCGTAGTTGTCGTAGTCAAGGTATTTGCATGTACAGTATTTGCAACTGGACGCAAAACGCAAATAAGATATCCATGTTCAGACGCAACTAACCAAAGAGGGCCCCCGACAACCAAAAACTGCAGCACCCCAAACCCAATCACACAACCACTGGATAGTCTAAGACTGGTGATGAACGGGGACGTCACGCTTGTTGGATGAGCCTGAGCCTTGCATGACAAACTTTAAATGAAAAAAACATCATTATATACGTGTTTCTTGTTCGGAACGGAGCTCCATACAAGTAGCTAGTCTGCTAGATCCCAACGTGTGAACGTGCACCACCAAATGGAAATGCAAATGGCCGCATCCGAATACAACGACTGCCTGATGTTAACCGCCAATGAGAATGGCAAAGATCCCGATCCACCCTTTCTGGCGAGTCCAACGCCGTGGTTCAACCAGGTCTAGAGTCGAACAAAATACGCCAAGGGACCGAACGCGGTCACGGCAATGCAGTGGGCAACCAATGAACCGCCAATCCCGAGCTAAATGCTAAACCAAACAAACATACCAGGGCAATCCAGGGCACATGAAACCGCATGGTAGGCAGGGTGTCTTGGCAACCCCCTAATTCATGGTCAGAAAGCTTCCCTCAAGCTAAACGAATCAATATACATACCGGAAAGCACACACACTGGCAGAGCATGATGTATATTAGATATTGCCCACAAAAAGTCAAACAAAACTGCCTTTCTCTCCAGCTGAACACATGTAACACTGACTAAAACATGGCGCAGCCAGCTTCTCAACCGACCGGAGTGGCAGTGAAGCTGCGCTTCGACACAGGAGTCTGCAAGCGGAGGTTGCGCTGAAAACGGAAGCCCCGCGGAAGGCTTGCTGGCGATCGTGCCAGGGTCTTTCATGCGTGGAAAATTTGCATGGCAAATTGGCAAGACTGATTCCTTTTGCTAGTATATCATGGGTTGGAGGCCGCCTCTATTAGGGTGGAGGCCGTCGCTACTGGAGGTCAGTGCTATTTGGTTCGTTAAAGAACTGATCGAGTAGCAGCTTGTTGCGAGGTCGCGTCCGGCTTTGTGAACCGTGTAGCAGTGTTGCTGCGGCCGGGCTCCACACACGTGCCCGATGGTGCTGGTTGGCAAAGGTGTGAAGCAAGAGTCAGGTGCTCAACACAAACGTTCGCCCGGTTCAAGGATAGCCTACTAATTTATGGCCACCTGTGCCTTCACAGCGTTCAGCTTGAGTGATGATGGTGGCTCGATAATGTCCGATAGTTGAAGTTGAGTTGATTCTTTAAAGTCGCGTCAGATTTTGAGCGTCAAACAACTTGTGATCATCGTCTATTTCCTTTGAAGCTGCGCATTGTGAGCTCTTTTCGTGCTGAAAAGGTCCGCTGAATCGTGCATTCGTGTAACAGAAAGGTGTTCGCAGCGTGTAGCTGTTTCAACGAGGGTGGGAAAACGCAATGAGATTGATGACGTTTGGTAACGATTTCCACCATTTCATGGATACAAATCCCGTGAAGATCTAGTGAATTTGCATCACTTCAAACAAGTGTTTTCAATCAAACATGGTGGGTTGAAACTTCGGGTTGAACACATTCGAGCTCGGGGCAGGCTTCGGGACTCGATTGGTTAGGTTATGCTGAGTTATGCTCTTGTAAAAACATCGGAGCTATGGTTGTGAGGAGACCAGACGCGATCCGGCCTGTACTCAAGAGGATTGCTTTAGGCACATGCAGTGCACCATAGTGCACCTGACTGGCAGCGCTGACAGGATGCCGCCACGCGAGACCTGCGGAGACATGGTTTGCAGCATGTTTTTGCTGCATGTTCGAGGATCCTGCGCGCGGCGGCAGCTCAAGTCAAGAACAGCACCCAAACGCTTGAGGTTGTCCCTTTTTTAAAGCACAACTGGGGCAGAGGCCCAAACGGCCTTGCAGCAAGCCTTGCGGTCGCCCCACGAGGAAATAAAATTAGTGAACAAAGCGTGCGGGGACAGCTTCGAAGGCTGCAGAATGGAACAGGAATGAGGGAACGTGTTCTGTGACCCGGCGAGATCTCTAGGGTTTTGTGGGGGGGGAACGCGTGACCAAGCACAAGAATGGCCAAAAGGCAGTAGTGCTCAGGCTGACGGCTGCCCACTGGCAAAGTGTCGTCTGCAATGTTTGCCGGATGGCCCAAGGGTGACTGGCCGCTTCAGCTTCACAACGCGCTGGCCATGCGGGGGTTCTAGGGCGTGGGGGTGGTGCAAGCCCGGCAAAGAGGTGGCGACCGAATGTCTTTCAAGGGCTCGTCGCTGGGATAAAAGGTCGGAGGGCGGGACGCCACCACCGCGCGTGGAGGTGGCTCAATTTTGCTGCCACGAAACGTTAAACCATGGAAGCGTTTGAAGAGCGTTTTGACGGTTTTGGCCATGAGACATCCTGGCGAAACTGTGGACATGGATGCCACCGAGAGTAAAGCAGCACGCTCTGCAAAACACTCTCCAAACTGCAGACTGAGCCAAGGAGAGAGCAGCAGTGACTAGAATTTGGGCAAATGATTGGAACTTGGAAAGCCACTTGCTTACAAAAGCACTCCAAACCCTCGGCCGTTTCACATGACTTCGAGACAGTTCGACTTATTGTACTAGAGTTTACTAGAGCCTCTGTATCAGTGGAGCCGGCCATAGCTTGACCTTTGGCCCTCTTGGCTGTGAACCACTGATATGGCTTGCGAATGGTAGCGGCTACTGCATTTGGCCATGCTGCTCCACAAAGCAGGGCTCAATCCGTTGCCAGTCAGCGCCGTTGCGCTTCATGAACTGAACCGATCAGCAAGTGATCTGAGCTTTCTTGTCCAACGTATGGCAAACACGAGCCAACTTGAAGCGTCCAGAACGGTTCAGAACGGTTCGCCACAAAATCCAGCTGAGGTGGAGATCCACCAGGCTTAGGAACAGCTTGATGAGTTTCTGTAAAGCGTGACACTCTGAACGCTCCTGATCGCACTGTCGGAGCTGGGCAGCGATGCGAACTGCTGTCCGTCAAGGCGAGGCTACAAGGCGAGGCTATGAAGCATCCTAAGAATTGGTTCTTGGTTTGCACTGATCGGAAGTTGGATCGAAGCAAGCACTGGTAGGCCGAATGATGTAAGGGCGGTAATCGCAACATGCCAGAGTACTTGGTCATGTCGTACCGCATGCATTGCGGCCAAATCACGCAAAAGCATTATATCAACTTGCGATGTAATGGTTTTGGTTCCGGGGAGTTTCATCGAGCGAGTCGCTCGTGATACGTTGCTCATTGCTTGTGTGCGCTCCTCGGTCCTTTGCCGTTCCAATTTCATCACCTCCTACGTCACGCCTGAGTGGCTGCCAGATGCTGCCAGGACTTTTTGAAGCTGCCGTAGGCATGACTAGTGACCCTTCAATTGTTCACCTTGGAACAACCAAGTGGGGTGAAACTATCATGTGCTGCTTCGAGCATCAACAGATTGGGCACCAACAAGACTTCTCCTTCTCGGTTGGATTTGGTTTCTTGGTGTCTGACGCTGTCACACGGACGGTGAGTCCCCACGGTGAGTCACACATGAGCATCGCCATCAGGCTCTTTGTTACATGGCTCAGCCGGACCCAGCCAACATGTTCTGCGACCTGCAATAGCCCGGTCCATGCCACTCAATTTCAGTGCATCAGTGCATCATGCTACATCTCAAATCTCAATATGAAGGAATCAACATGAATCAAAAGGCTATGCCCTGCAAATGTCTGCATGCTGATCCTTGCATTCTTCCTAATGTAGACGAACCCTCCAGCAACTCTCGATTTTGCATAAATTCAGCCACTTTCACAGGCAGCGCACCTTCTTCCCATTCGCCTTTGCGCTTGTCACCTGGCGTTGAGAAACTCTCCACATCCTCACTTGCAAGAATGCTACGGACACTTCTCTAAGTCTTTAGTTTTTGGATCTTTCCGGTACTTAGTACTTTGAACAAAAAGAATTACATGTTTACTTGTGGCATTGTTTATGTGTTTTGTTTCTTCTGGCCCGCCCTTACTGAATTGAGTAAGGGAGTAGGGCCCACGCTACTAGGGAAGCTACTACATATGGACGCAGGATAGCTCACGCTTCTTCAAGGAAGCCTCAGGCGGGGGAGGCTTCCTTGAAGAAGCGCTCGCACTAATGATTTGGTTCCTAGATTTCTAGGGCTACTGATCAGCTTTTCACCTAGTGACGTTTTCTGTCTTTCTCTTTTCTTCTGAACGCTATGTTCGGTTGTGGTCTGGCCTCTAGCGGTGCAGTAGACACCTGTTCCATGCTGCTTCCCATACTTCCATTGACCATGATACTGACGACCTTAGCTGTGAACACAATTTGCTCACAAAATAAAAGGCAAATACATACAAAGCTGTTCTTTCTGTGGCAGTGCTCAGGTGGGGTCCATCTGGCCATCTGAAAATGCCCTGTGCCAAAAGCTCAAACTGCGCATTCTGTTGCCATGCATTCTACTGTAAGTTCCGTGACATCAGGTCGTGGCTCACAAAGGGCTATGAACTATGCAGAGTTTGGTCTAACGTCACAGCAAGTGTCAAGGTGTGGCCATTGACTGAGCCGGGGAAGAAACTCAGCTTTGCTGCACCACAATCCACAAGGCATAGGCTTTGCGTTTGAGGTCTGCCTGTTCAAACATCCACAGCTGAGAAAGCGAGGCCTCCCCATCCTTTTGGTCATTGACGTATTCCCCCTCGTAGCTGCGGCCATCCTCAGAATGTTTGCCAATACGCAAGAATTTGCACGTCCAAGTGCTTCAGCTATGAGGAACCCACAACCCAAGTAAAAAGTCCTTTTCCGTGCATCCTGGCAGAAGCGAAGTTGCACGCTTCGTCAAACAGCTTTGTAGAAAGTACGTGCTGATGCCAAAATCTAGCACTAGTGCCAGAGTGGTCCTGTTGTGAGCCCATTGCCCCTCAAATTTTCGACCATCGCTCCAACGGTATACACCAGCCTTGATTGCTTCTTCTCCGATATTATAGACCATGATGCACTATGCGCCGTGTTTCATTGCTCTTTGTTTCATTCTCCCTGTCTATCTGTGTCTGTGCTTCTGGCACCATGGATGTCATTTCCAATAAACTCGCCCTGGGCGTGCGCACGCCGCACAGGAGCGCTGCACACAGTTAAACACTAGTTCTCCGAAGCCACGTGTTCAAAGGCAAAGGCAAAAAGCCTATTTTGTGAAAGTGGCCGGCCTGGTAGCTAGAGCCGTCAGCCCAAGAGAATGTGCCTCTTCCAGACTTGTTTCCAAGCACCTGCAAGCAAGCTTGAAATGCCATGCTGCATGCTGAATAGCGAACAAATGCAAAATAGGTTTCTGGCATACGCCCCAGAATATTTTGCTCCATCAGGCCATATTTCAACACCTGGAGCTGATGGATGGTGATGTGCTGTTCATCCAAACATCAAGAATTGATGGACTGTTGTTTTGAACTATGTTTTCTCCTGCCTTGTCCATGTTGTTTGTCTTCTTCCCACTCCCCATCGTACTTGGAGCCATCAGCATGGTAGTACACGCCATGTCCATGTGCCTCAAGCGAAGTCCAGAACTAGCAGTGTACTTGGCCGCTCATCCAGCGGTGGGTCGTGAAGATTCCAGTCCCTTCGGGTCTGAGAGATGAACGAAAGAGAGACGAAAAGAACCCTTAAGAAAAAACAGGGGCCCATGTCGACCTTCTTTTTGCTCATCTCTTGGCCCGACTGATGCCGTGACCTTGTCATTCTTCCATTCACCTTCATAGATGTCACCATCCACGTGCTCGAATCTGCCGTATCCAGAGGCCTTTCCAATACAAGAAGCTCAGTGATCGATATGCTTATCGCAAAAGCACTGAGCTCACAATGGCAATCGGGTCCTTGTCATCTGCCCAGTCACCCTCGTATCTAGCACCATCTGGCCAAACTTGCATACCTTTTCCATGCCTCGGATGAGATCTGGAAGGAATGCAAGAGTCATCAAGAGTCTTCCAAATCTTGAGGATTCCCGCCTGCAGCTTCCTTTCCATTCACCTGTGTATGTCGCACCATTCTCAAAAGTGTGCGAGTCCTTGGCAGCAGTGGTGTGGCAAACATGCTATGGCAAACCCGATTCGGTCCTTGCTATTTCGCAAAGAGCTCGGCAGGGTGCTGTCCTTCAACTTTGCATGTTTGCGGTTTGGCAAAAAAAAGAAACTTTAGCAATTAGTTTGTGCATGTGCACATGGCACATGGTGCCCTCCGGGGAGAAGCAGCAAACTAAGTACGCCTATGTACTTGTACACCCTTGGTTTTAGCCCACTCCTACTTAATTAAGTAGGCGCCTACTTAATTGAGTAATTAAGGGAGAGTTAGCTACTAGACTAAGTTAGCTTCTAGGTAGGACGCAGGATAGCTCAAGCTTTTATTACTATTCATTTGGTTCCTAGATTTTGAGGGAAATCCATGTTCAGAAAGGAATTTGTCCCGCCGCTGCCGTAAGCTCTCTTTCTTGGATGATCCTTCTCACTTGGCAACCAGAAGGAACGACGTAATCGACTGAGGTTTGATCTCCAGCAATTAGTTTCCCGCGGGCCTACATTTGTTACTTTCCGGGAATCTAAAATCAGACATTAAACAAGCCTCTCCATACTCTATATATATATACCTCAGGTCTGTACAGCACCAATACCAGGCCCTTTCGCTTTGCTTTTTTGCTTGCTCGATTCTTCCTTATAGGTACCTCATGCCCAATTCCTTGTTCATCACGCCAAACTTGCTTTCGCGACATCACAGATAAGGCCCATTCCGTTACATTGGCAGAGTCTTGGAGACTCGTCCTAACGCTCCTGACTTTCACCAGGACCAAGGTTCAAACACATTTAAAAAAAAAAAAAGTGTTTTGAGGGGCTTGAGACCTAAGACTGAGGGCAAAATGGAAACAGAAACCGGAGAAAATATGTAATATGTGTACAATTGTATATATAGTATTAAAAAATATGATATGTTGTTGTTTTTTAAATACGGAGCGCGGCAAAGCATTCGAAGACGCAGCCTTCACCATATCTGCTGCATCGTTGAAGCCCGATGCGCAGCATGAAGCGGAAGCTGGAGCTGCACCTTGGATCGACGTCCAAGACCGAGCGAAGAAAACGAGGGGCCAGGAAAGCAAAGCAAAGCCGAGCAAGTAGGTTGGAGGCCATCAATAGCAAGTATCGAGAAGGAAGCAAGAGATGTTCT
This sequence comes from Durusdinium trenchii, assembly GCA_963970005.1. NCBI lineage: Eukaryota > Dinophyceae > Suessiales > Symbiodiniaceae > Durusdinium > Durusdinium trenchii. Next base: position 131,923 of record CAXAMN010028595.1, read on the forward strand.
TGTGAGTCATACTTGGTCAGTAGCAAGAGGCTGTTGAGGTGAACACTTTGTCAAATGGGTAAAGAGGCTTTCAAGCAAAAGAACCCTTGAGCATGCTGTCAAGTCGCCCATCGCAAGTCAGGCCATGGGCAACAATCTGCTTACGCTCCGAAGATCTTGCGTCTTTATCCAAACTGCTTCCTGCTGCCTCATGTTTGTGCTTCCCTCCGCATACTCCGGTGGCTGGTGCCTGACTTAACTATATTGCCACATGTGTTGATGCGCTGTGCAACCTGAATTTGACTGAGCCCAAAAATACTTCAAGATCCTTTTCACGGAAGGGTCTGATTCCAAGCAAATCCCATGAGTCTCGCAGCAGTCCCACCACCAGATCACTTTCACTTTTTTTGTCCGCTGGAGCCATGTGCACACAGCAACATGTCCAGCCCGACACCTGACGTATTTGTAACAACAGTGTCACAAGCAGCAAGACAAGGGGGTTCGCCTTGGCAGTCAGCGAAATGATGAAGCATCGAGTCTAGCACCTGCATGTTCAGCTGGAAGTTCTGGGATACTGGGGAGCAAGGACGCTACTAGGGGCTCCTGGCCTTACTGCTAGGAGCAAGAAGCTACTGGGAGCAAAGGGCATCGCTACTAGTAGCAAGGACGCTACCAGAGTCAGAGGTCTCTGAGAGCTTAAAATGCTTCTGGCAAGAGCGCCAAGGGCCTTTGTGCGCCAGAAGCTCAAGCAACTGAAGATGCCCAAACTGGGCAGCAGCATGCGCCGGCGTCACACCCTAGCACCCAACTCCCCACGATGCTCCCCTTTGACCAATTTCACAGAACCGCAGAACTGCAATGATATTCCAATTGTCGGTGCCATGGTGCATCGCTACTAGTAACAAGTGCATCGCTACTAGGAGCAAGGACGCTACTAGGGGCTCCTGGCCGTACTACTAGGAACAAGAAGCTACTAGTAACAAGCTACTAGTAACAAGGTGCATCGCTACTAGGATTCGAGAACACCGGCAAGGTTCGATCCTGCTCATCCACCGCGTTTATGTCAGCTCGATGCACTGTCCTTCAAAGTCAGACATTTGCTTAGATTATAGATCGATCCTTCTAGTAAGAAAATGATCGACTAATTCGTGTTTCTAATAGCAAACATTGTTACTACTAGTAAGGCACTTGTTACTAGTAGCGATGCACTTGTTTCTAATAGCTTCTTGTTACTAGTGTTGCACGAAGAAGTGTTGCACCAAGCGGCAGCAAAGTCACCGCTGCCAAATGACCTTCACCCGCCAGGAAATGCCTCCGAGTGGTGAAAGGGTGTGACAGGTGAAATTGTGAGAGCATCCAACGAAGGAATACGAAGGAACGAATGGAAAGAAGAAAAGAATGCTGGATCTTTTCGGATTGGCAAGGACTTTTTGAAGGCACAGCTGGCCGAAATGACTGGGTCAAGAGCAAAGGTCGTGCTCCGAAGTGATCCGCAACATTCGGGTCAGCCTAGCCACTTGAACGAGCAAATCTTACAAGGTACAAGAGTGACCAATGGCTCAAGCGCCTTCATCCGAAGCAAATGCTTCAATACTTCAACATGCCCAGTTGTAGCTGCCCAGTGCAAAGGAGTTGCACCTTGCGAAGCTCTCACTTTGATCATTTCAGACCAAAAACTCCTTGTGCAAGGTGCCTTTACTAGTAAAAAAAGTTTTTTTTTCAGTCTCAAAAACACACATTCGTTTTCTGGGCCTTGTTCGTCCCTTGCCTCCGGACCAACTTGATTTGCCAAGAATGCCGTCACAGAGCGATGCCCACGAGCAGCTGCCCATCTCAATGCGTGTGCTATGGAATTATGCACGTCCTGAATGCATTAGAAACCGTGAGTCTGCAAAATCACATGGACCACGTGAGACCCACAACAAACTTGGCGAAAAAAACGCCACAACGTTTGGCTCAAGAAAAGGACTGCACACACGAACGTGACGCAACTCCCATGGGTTATGAGCCCAACGAACCCGTGAAGCCATGACATCCGCAGCGATGAGAAGACGGAGATCGAAGACTCCAACGGCAGATGAACAGTTGGATGCGATGATAGAAGCAGCGAGGGATCAGCCTCGAAGGGCACAGAGCTTGGAACCGAGCAGAACGATGACACCATCCCTGAAGAGAACATCCTATGCCGCGGTGACAAACACGCCGGCGGAGAGAAGACAGGTGGAAGAACAAAGGGCACTACCTGCTCCAGAAGATCCTCGTGAACTGGGGCCTAGAGGCCCACCGCAGGTGTTCATGCCGATGGTTCCACCTTTGCCACCTTTCTCACAGGTGCCTATGGTGGGTGGACTACAACCCGCTCTACCTGCACCAGCCGGTCCTGGACAAGTTGGAGGGCACGATGGTGGTGGGGGCATGCCTTCTTTGCTTCAACCGGTGCAAGAACAGGGGTGGGGGATGCTCGCAGGTTTGGAACAACCCTACCCTGGTATGTGGGGGACTGGAAGCTCTGCAGACCAATTGCCGGTGGCACCTCAAGGGCGTCGAGAAGAACTACCGGAAGGAGGTTCCTCGGTGAAGGGGCCTGGGGGAGTTGTTCCCCAGGAACTCGGTGGTGGTCGTGAACGAGTTCTCGAAGAGACGAAAGGTTCTGTGAAGAGCTCACCATTGAATCCCTGGTCCGCAGAGAAGTTGAGGGAACTTCATGATCAAGCTCGTCCAAGTGATCCTCGAGGACAAGGTCAACAACCTCGTGATGGCGGCGATCAAGTCGAACGTCTTCGTGAGCGATGTCTGAAGGAGGCCGAAGCGAAATTCCAAGAAGAAGTTCGCAAATTGGGGCAACAGAGCTCGAACTCGTCGTTCCAATCGGCAGTGGAAGCTCCTGGAGGCAAAGTCCAAGGTGATCGACTTCAACCAGGTGGAGAAGCTGCTGGAGATGTGAAGACCACTGCACCCATAGTCAATGTGGGTCCCAATGGCGTAGGCGTGGGGTCAGTAGCATATCCATGGCCTTATCCTCCTGGACTACCCGGACTACCTCCATGGGGAAATGGTGTGTGTGGCATTTTTCCCAATGGAAATCCATCAAGCGCAAATGGCATGTGGATGCCAGCTGAGGAATCACTGGGCGACAACGCTCGGTCGGTGGAATTGCCAGTGCTGGGCTTGGATGCCACGGCGCTGACGTTTGGTGACTGGTTGACTACCCTGGAGCCCATCGTGTCGGAGATCAGCCAAGGGGCAAATCAGTGGTGGCAGTTGACCCTAAAGAATGTGGAGCAGGCCTATGAAGCGTGGCTGGTGGCAGATCCTCTGCAACGCTTGCGTCTTGGTCCTGCACAATCAGAAGAGGCGAACAAATGGCCTCGGACCGAAAGAAGGATGCTCAGCCTGTTGCTACAAGCGGTGCCTGACACTGTGAAATCGGAGGTCATCACGGCTCGCAAAATGACAGTTGCTCAGGTATTGTTCATCCTCTACATAAAATTTCAAACTGGAGGACAAGGTGAACGGATGAACCTCATTAAGAACTTGACCGAGCTCAAACTGACCCAAAACGTGGGCGACGTGGTGCAGGTCCTTCGAACCTGGCGGCGTTGGTGGAATCGCTCGGAGGAGTTGGGGGTGCTTCTTCCGGATCCAGTGGTCCTGGCAGGGGTGTTGGTGAAGGCTTCAGACCATTTGGCGAAGTCTGGAGCTCAGGTGGCCTATCGACTGGCGACGAGCAGACAGCAGTTGCTGATCGACACCAGGCCTACGTTGGACAACCTCAAGATCTTTGCGGAGTTCCTACAAGCGGAGGCGGAAGAGCTAGCGATGGGATCAGGAACTGGAGTGGGACAGGGAAAGGGTCCGTCATTGAAAGCAGTGGCTACCAATCCTACTTCCGGAACTTCATCCATGTCCTGGACGAGTCCTTCGGTGGGGGAACAACGTGAGAATGTCGCCGGTGACAAAGACACCTGTAGGTTTTGGATGACCGAAAAAGGGTGTCGGCGTGGCGATCGGTGCAAGTTCAAGCACCATCGATTGAGTCCCAAGGACAACAGGTGCTTTCATTGCTCTGGCTTGAACCACAGCCGCACAGCCTGCCCATTCTTGAAGAAGGAGGGGAAGGGAGAAGAGGCGGTCAAGGTGGCGAAGGTCAAAGGGGGAAGCAACACAAACAGCCCGGAAAAGCCGGAGCGCGCTGGAGTCTTGGAGGAGGAGGCCAATGCTTCAACTTCACCAGGGACGACGGCAACGGTTGAGGAAGCGCCTACTGGGTCGAGGTCTACGCCTGGGGGAGGTGCTCCACAAGATGAAGTGGTGAACACGGTGGGAGGCTTGGTGGGTGAGGCGACGGCGCTGTTGAAGTCACTGCATCGGGCAAAACTCATGGCCGTGAAATGCAAGTCAGTTGGGGCTTCGCTATGTGGTGAAGGTGACCCTGATTTAAAGGTGGGACTACTGGATGGTGGGGCAACACATCCTCTCCGGACAGGACTTCCCGATGAGTTGGAAAAGGCTGAATTGGTGCCGGTGGACTTGGCGCATGGTCGTGTGTCGCTCAAACAAGATCCGGTGACTGGTACCATTCTGGTTGAAGGGGGCATTGAGCCTATTGTTCCAGTTCGGGGCTTGATTGACCTGGGCTACAAGCTACAGTGGAGTCGCAGTGGCTGCGTTGTGGTACATCCCAAAAGGGGAAAAATCTCCTCGTGGTTGCGAGATGGCTGCCCGGTGGTTGCTGAGGCGGATGCATTGGCCCTCATCGCGGACATCGAGGAGGCGGAACGAAAGAAGGTAGAAGACCTGAATGATGAGGAGAACCTGGATGAGGACATCATGGGGTGGTGGAAAAGACGTTTCCCTCAGGTGCCTTCCCGAGTGTTTCGCTACATGGCGGAGGGTCAGGAGTCCACTTCAGGCACACTACCTTGGAATCGGGGTACAAGAAGGCGACTGCAACAGTCGAAGAAGATTCTGCTACACCTCTATGCGGGGGAGAAGGCGGAGGAATGGCGAAGGTTGGAACAGGATGGCTGGGAGGTGATCACCCTGGACATCACCAAGGGCAAGGATCAGGATGTTCACAATCCTGGCCTATGGGACTTCCTGGCCAATCTGGCGAGGAAGGGGGCCATCAAGAGTGCGATTGGTGGACCACCATGCAGGACAGTGTCAAGAATGAGGTTCAAGCGTCCAGGACCTCGGCCACTACGAGATCGAGGAGCTGGAAGATTTGGACTGCCAAACCTCAGTGCTGGGGAACAACGATTGGCGGACCACGACACGGCCCTGATCCTCAAACAAGTGGGCATCTACTACATGGCGGAGGAGGCGCGCGTAAAGTATGACCTCGGGAGGGTGAAGACAGGCTTTTTGCTGGAGTCTCCGGAGGATCCTGGAAAAAACGAACTGGGAAGCGTGATGCCTTCGTTTTGGAGCTGGGAAGAGATTCTCGCTTTGGAGGAAGAAGAAGGGATGAACATGGTCAGCTTTGATCAGAAAACTATGGGGCACATTCGAAAAAAGCCTACCACAATCATGACCAACTTGCCCAACATGACCGAGCTCCATGAGTTGAGAAGTCCACCAGGCCAAGATGAACCTCTTGCAGAAAACCTGGCGGAACGCATGGAACAGTCACGGTCGTGGGCATTGTGGGCCTCAGGATTGAGAGCAGCGGTTTGGGCCTCGCTGAAGCTGTATTTGGAGCAGTTGATGGGGGAAGGGCCCAAAATCGCCAAGGCCTTGACAGCCAGGGAGAAAGAACAGTGGGCGCAACACTTTCGGCAAGGACATCGACCGTTTCGCCGGGATTGTCGCCTATGTGTGGAGCAGATGGGTGCTCAACGACCTCATAGAAGAAGAAAAGAAGGAGAAACTATGACTTCTTCATGGTCTATGTCAGTGGACATTGTTGGACCTCTACCACGGGCTAAAGATTTGACCACCAGCTATTACATGAAGTATGCCTTGATAGCAGTGGCTTTGGTTCCGGATTTGGGTGGAGGGAAAGAGGAAACCAATGGGGGACAGGAAGAAGAAGAACATGAAGACCAACCTCAGGAAGACCCGGGGCAACCGCTTGTGGAGGAGGATGATGCAGAACCGGGGGAGTTGGACATCATGAAGGAGGAATCCCCAGAAGAAGAACGTTTCCATCAAGAACTACAAGAATCATTGAAAAAGGTCCCAGTGAAACATGTGGTGCATGTGGAACCTATAGTGTCCCGGGAGAAGGAAGAAGTGGTAGTGGCGATGCAGAAAGCATTGGCACACTTCAAGGCCATGGGGATCTATGTCAATCGTCTACATTCAGACCGAGCCAAGGAACTGATCTCTCGATCGATGGCAGCTTGGTGTGCGAAGAATGGAATTGTTCCGACCACGACGGCGGGAGATGATCCGGCTTCAAACGGACATGCCGAAGCAGAAGTACACCAAATCAAAAGAAGGGTGCGCCTCAAGTTGGCGGAACATGGCTGCGAAGCAACTTCATGGCCGGATGCGATTCGCTACGTGGCGGCAGAGCGTCGTCGGAGACAGCTGGAGGAATTAGGGGCGCCTTGCCTTCCTATGTTGCCCTATCGAGGGAAGGTGTTGGTCAAGGTCAAAAAGTGGCATAAAGGTGGAGGACTTGTGGCACCGTTTGTGGAAGCACGGATTTTGTGTCCCAGTCACCTGGTCAATGGCGGTTGGGTGGTGCAACTACAAGATGGTCGAGTTCTTCATGTAAGGGAAGCAGTACAAACCAACCAAGAAGGAGAACAGCTCCGCATCCAACAAGGGGTGCAAGGGGACATGGTGCAGCTGCAGCTGGAAGAAGAGGATCGTCCTGGTCAACCTCACCGAAGATTGACTGGCAAACAGCCTTTAGGGAATACTCCGCGCTTGGGAGAACCTATGGCGGTGGTCACTGCTGCGGGTCCGACTTCAGCGGGGGGGAGTATTCTTCGTCGTCTTCATTGAAGGAGCCAAAAAGTTCGACCTCGAAACTATGGGAGGATGCACCAGAGAGGTTCCCGAGGTCCTCAACAGCCGCATCAGCTTCGGGAATGAAGGCAATGACAGTGGGAGTTCCCGCTGAAGGGCCCTACGGTGAAGAAGAGGGTGTCGGGAGGTGGTTGCCCATGGAGCTCGTGAAAGAGACGTGGGAGTGGCATCACATGCGACTACAAGAACAATTGTCCAACTTGGTGGATGGGGTTCCTCGCAATGCGTCACAAGGAGCTCAACAAGGACAAGAGGTGGAGTTGTTTGTGGAATAGCGGGATGAGCTGGAGGACAACTTGATCCAATTGGGTAGAGTGGAAAGGGACACTCGCATCCATTTGTGCAGCCTCCAAGTTCAAGATTCTGATGTCCTGCAAACAGTCACAGTGCCTCTCCATGAAGTTCGAGCACATCCTCAAGATTGGATTCCAGCTTTTCAGTATGAATACGATGTCCTCGTGAAAGACACGCAGGCCGTACATCCTGTACCTCGTGAAAGCCTTCCTCCTCATGCTGAATTAGTACCTGGCAAAATGGTGTGCGTGCGCAAGGGAGGAAGTGGCGTGCATCGCGCGCGGGCTGTCATATGCGGAAACATGACATCACCAACGGCAGACCCTGCACCTGGTCCAGCAGGAAGTTACGCCAGCGGAGCTGACGGCACTTTGATCAGATGCGCAGTGCGTCGAGCTGCTCATGAAGGATGGATGATGTCAGCGCTGGATGTCAAAAGTGCCTTTTTACAGGCACCAAGGCCTACCGCTCCTGGCGCTGCTCCAGTGGCGGTGGTTCCGCCCAAAATCATGTCACAACTGGGCATCTGCCCGGAAAATGAAGTGTGGATAGTCCACAAAGCACTCTACGGGTTCCAGACGTCACCAAGCTTCTGGGCACTACACCGGGACGCCATGTTCAACAAGTTTGAATGGGTTGTGGAGGGGATTAAATACCAGCTTCAATCCACAAAAGAACGAAACTTATGGCGGGTCCTACAGGAAGGGTGTGCGGCTCCGGTTGGTCTGATGCTGGTCTATGTAGACGACCTAATGGTGATGGGCAACAAAGCAGTTCATGATGGGCTGGTGGCTCGCATACAAGAGGAGTGGAAGACTTCGAAGCCGGAGTTGGTGAACTCAGAAGAATGGGTGCGTTTCTGTGGCTTCGAGATGAAGTATCAGGGTGAGGAGCTTTTGGTGGGACAACCCTCATACCTGCAGGATCTCCTTCGTCGCCGGAAGATCACAAACAAAAGGTCTACACCGTTGCCAAAGGAGCATGCCAGCCTTGTGGAGGAAGAGGAGGACGTCAAGATCGAGGAGGTTCGCCAGGCTCAGGCCATTGCTGGAGAGATTTTGTGGGTTGCGGTGAGGAGTCGACCGGATCTGGCATTCGCTATTGGGGCATTGGGGAGGGCAGTGACGAAAAGGCCACGTTGGGCTTTGCAGACGGGTTACTACATCTTGGAGTACCTGAACGCCACTGACAAGTGCTTCCTGGCCTATGGAAAATGCAAAGAACAAGATCGGGGACCCGACCAAGCCTTGGCTCGAGAACGCAGCATGAACCTGGTGGAGATCTATTGCGACGTGTCTTACGCCCCACAAGGAGAAAAAAGTGTTCAAGGCATTGTAGCCATGGTTGGTGGTGGAGTGGTTCAATGGGAATCCTCAAGGCAAAGCTGTATGGCATTGTCGACGGCAGAAGCTGAGTTGTTGGGCTACATCGAATCGTCTGTGATGGGCGATAGCTTGCAAGCCCTGATGACTGAGGTGTTGGGGGTGGAGGAGCCGCCGGCAGTGGTCACCTATGGGGATAGCCAGGCAGCAATCGCCATCATCCGACAACCTGATGGTCCGTGGCGAACTCGACATTTGCGATTGCGTTCACACGCCTTGAGGGAAAGATCACGGCTGGGAACCTGGCAAATCTACCACTTGGAGGGGACGAAGTTGATTGCTGACTTCCTCACCAAGGCCATTGCAGTAAAAACGGCATGGCAACGCTTCCGGAAGTTCATTCGCATGGTGGACCTGGGGGAGAATGACATCGACCAGGAGGCTGAGGTTCCGGAGGGCGAGAATGATGGTGGAGTGCGATTGGCTAAGGTCGCTCTATGCCTAGCCAGCTGCGCAGCCTTCCCGGGGTGGCCGAGTCAAATCGTCAAGGTGGCGGTGGTGGCTTCTCTGAGCGTGGCTTTAGCGGCTGAAGCGATTAGGATTTTTGGTAGGAAGGGGGTCAACGCTGGGGATTCAAAACCACGTGTTTTCCAGGGTCAGTACAACCATAGCAGTTCCGGGGGAGAATCCCTAGTGGCGACCCGACCCAAGTTGTGTACCCTGCGAGCGGGACTTGCAAGGGAACCAAAAGACCAAGAAAGGTCACAACAAGAAGAAAAAGAAAAAGAAGAAAGTATAAGAAAAGGACAAGAGGCCAGAAATGAAGAGGCGTCGGGCCGCACGCCAGGGTCTGAGACCTTGATGTCTCAACGATGGGAAGACCCTAACAGTAGCCTAGAGGCTCCCAACATCGTCGAACTCGAAGCCGCGAGCGCTCGCCATGGCATTTGGGGAAAGCTGCAGCTGCGTTTTGGCCGGGCTAGCGAGGTTGAGGAGTCCGGCTACATGGGGGCGGCTGCCTCGTCGTCCTCGTCGACAACGACTGGTCAGCAAAGGGGATCGAAGGCGGTTCGGGAAGACAGCCCGCCCGTGAAGTCTCCGCCGGTGCTGCCGAAGTATGTGCAAGGGGTGCCGGGTCCATTGCCGAAATCTCCACCTGTGCTGCCGAAGTATGTGCAACATGTCAATGAAACCATTGAGGGCTTGAGGACCGGGTACTATCCACGGAAAAGCCCGCCACCAGGGCCAATGAACGACGCTGGGGGCAAGGCGGCGGCGCGGGGGGCAGCGGCGATGGGAACTACATCCAAAGGTTCGTCTTCGTGCTCCGGTCAGGAGGTGTCCAAACGACCTGCTCGAGTGGGATCGGCGTGGCCAGAAGAGTATCCTCCTTGGGTGGTGGCACCAAAGCCTGGACCTCTTCCGCATCCATCAGACGGGTCTCAAGATAACCCACACCGAGCTTATCCTTCACCATGGGATCGGCCGCATTGGCCTCCGGTGCCTCGGCTGGTTCCTCCTGTGGGTGAAGAGGGAGACACTTTGGTGATTCAGCCATCGCTTTGGTGGAACCAGGAGCTCTTTGACAAGGTGCAGCGACTGGTGGATGAAGAAGCCACGAAGTTTCGACCAGTTCCAAGGACAAACGCTTGGGACTATCTTCGCTTGCCGCTGGAAACGTGGATGGTCCGAAGGCACAGTTTGAGGGTGCAGCGATTTCACCCAGAGCATCGATCCACACCTGAGGACATGAGAGACCTCGAGTATCTCAGGGTGACGGTGGCTTGGCTGCTCAACCAGAACACCATGAAGTTTTCTGAGCGGCTGATCTATGTAGATGCCGAATGGCACAAGGATGGTTTGCCAAATCTGCACGGCAAGTGGTGCGGATTTAGCTTTTTCTTGGTCAAGGACCGAGTTCAGGTTGCGAACTAGTCGCAAGGGGAGCGTGAGTCTGCAAAAGCACATGGACCACGTGAGACCCACAACAAACTTGGCGAAAAAACCGCCACAACGTTTGGCTCAAGAAAAGGACCGCACACACGAACGTGACGCAACTCCCATGGAAACAATGTTCGCTACTAGGAACAAGTGCCACGCTAGTAGTAACAAGTGCCTTACTAGTAGTAACAAGAAGCTATTAGAAACAATAAGCTACTAGGAACAATCTTCTGGAATTATGCACGTCCTGATGTTCCTGTGAATGCTCCCAGTGTTGGTTGAATTCATCTTCGCCGCTCCAGCTTGGTCTGGTCGCAGCGGCAATGGCCAAACGCATGCGGAGTTCTTCTTGCAACAGCAGTTTTGAAAGCGCCAAATGACCATTCCAGGCTGCCCAGTGGAAAGGTATCAAACCAGCTTCGTTCAACATGCCGCCACCCGCAGGTTGCAGAGTCATTGCAAGTCCTCCACTTTTATCGTCTTTCAGGGCTCTCTTGGCCATCTCCAAGTTCCCACGCACCGCAGCTCGGTGCATTGCAGGAAGGAAAGCCACGGAGCCTATGAAGCCAATCCCCACATTGAAGTTGCTGAGACCACATGTAGCATGAGACCATCCATCAGGCAAATACAAAATGTCTGATGGGCCGGTGATACATCGAAATGAAGCACCTTTGGCACCGAATTTAGCATCTCCCTTGGTCTTTCTTGGCACCTCTGTTTGTCTTTCTTTCTCATTCCTACTTGTTCTGCTCCCTGCTTCACTCGCTCTCTTTCGGAAGTTGCAAGGCTCATCTCGATCTGGAAGAGCTCCATCAGCCCCTCCAATTAGCCACCTCATCTCATTTGCGACGGCTTTGAGAACAAGTACCGTTCGAAGCAATCAGGCAAGCCCGTAGATGAGAACTGTGTCCTTTTGTTTTTCACTTTTCCGTCGTGAGAACAAAATGCAAAGTCTTGCTGGTGCTTCTCATAGATGCAACTTCTTCCCATAGATCTGGGCCATCCATGCTTCTTCGTGCCTGGGATGGCGCATCACTTCGGCTGCGTTTGTTTCCCAAAATGACGTGATGAACATAAAAGTTGTGAAAGTGATGAACGCAGCAACGACCTAAGGAGAACTTGTCCTTCATGTAATGAGTACTCAAGCCTAATGAGTAAGCAATAGCAATTGTGTTCCTTGTAGGTGTTCTATCTTTGTTCTTCGTCTTTTCTTTGGACCTTTAGACTTTAGACTCTTTCTTCTTCCTGTCCTCTCTCACCCTTGCTAGTAAATCTAGTAAGGAGCAAAGCAACCTTTTCTTAGTGAGAAGTCTTCTGCGTTCCGAAGTTACACTAAGCTTCCTACTGGTGCCTCCCGTCTCCCCGTCTCCCCCGCCTGTGAAAGACTGCTGTGGAGCCTTGTCCGCCAATGCTGACACTCGGCCCATGCAGCGTAACAGATTCCAGCACACTTGGGAGTCGCAAATATGCGCGGCAAGCTGATGAGACCGAGTGGTGTGGCCTTACAGAAAGTCGCTACTAGGAGCAAAGGGCATCGCTACTAGGGCCTCCTTAGAAAGTCGCTACAGTCAAGTCACTGCAAGTAGCAGCAACCACCACCAGCAGCTGTGGCTGCATGTAGGACCGATGTCCTGCTCGGTCTGGTGAGGGTCACAACATGTTCAAACGCAGCACTTCGCACCTCACTTGACTAATAGCGTCCTTGCTACTAGTAGAAGGCAAAGGAAAGCATGTTTTCTGATCTCGTCACCCTCCTTAGTTCACCATGTTCGACTTCTGTGATTGCATATGTGGTCAATGCATTCTTCTTTCCCGCTCCTCTTTCTTCGTGCACCGAGAGCAAGAGCACAACCTGCACATCACATGAAGAGGCAAGCGCGATCCTGTTTCAGTTTTTTGCAAGAGAAGCTCTAAAGGCACCTCGGTGCATGTCACTCGGCCGAACGCTCTTGGTTCCTAAACATACTCTGAAGTCAGATGGTTAAGGCAAGAATCACAAAGGGAGTCAAAGGATGTCAAAGGTTCGGGCCATGATGGGCAAAAAGCTGTTGCCGTGCCTTGTTCAAAACGCAACACTTGGCCGCCAACCTACTAGCGATGGCCTCAACCTAGAAGCGATGGTTTTGAGCTCGGAAAGATTCCAAGGGACGGGCGAAAATGCGCTTCACTCCTCGCCAGCCCCTAGCCCAGCCTGGGACCAGAAAGTTCTTGCTGCATGGAGGAAAACGGGAGTAGTCAACTCCAACCCTTTTTATCGAGGAGTTTCTGTCTCGTCGATCGTAAGTGGTCGTCAAAGTCGTCGGGCAGTAAAGTCGACAACTTCGACATTCTTGAAGGACGAGAGGAAGATGCAGATAGAAGGGAACAAGGACGCTACTAGGAACAAAGGGCATCGCTACTAGGAGCAAAGACGCTGCTAGGGGCTCCTGGCCATACTACTAGGAGCAAGGACGCTACTAGGGGCTCCTGGTCGTACTACAGTACTAGGAGCAAGAAGCTACTAGGAACAAAGAACATTCGAAGAGGTAAAGAAATGTGACACTGTTGGCAGGACACCCCTCTTCACCTCGTAGGACGACCGCTGCTTTTCCCAAGTATTGCTCCTGACAAAGCAGTGTTACTTCAGGTGTACTTACACGTACTTACGCTTGCTTCCCCCACTTAGTTTCGCTGACTGTATTCAAATGAAACCCATGTTGTGGTCGCTGGTGATGTCAACAATATGTCGACTGCATCTCCTGTCTGATACTTCAAAGAAAACAAAAAAGGAAGTCTCAGAGACTCAAAAGAAGTCTCTCATAGTCTCTCTGTTTCTCTCCTTTCGTTGATTCGAGTCTCGCTCTTCGTCTGTGTCTCCTTGAAGACATTGTGGTTTCTCTCCGAGACATTGAGCTCAGGCCTCAGGAGCAAGGACGCTACTAGGGGCTCCTGGCATTGCTACTAGGAGCATTCTCGCGACTAGTAACAAAGGGCATCGCTCTGGGAGCAAGGATGCTACTAGGGGCTCCAGCCGTTTCTCTCGCACTGCTTGCGCTGAAAACATCGTTTGTTTTGCCCAGGGCTGCTGCAGTTCACATCGCAACGCCACTGCACAGCCTGTGAGGCGACACAGATGCGGAGTTCTTCGGAACCTGTACACATCAAAGCAAAACAGAACACCGCCTGGACAAGACGACACAAGGAGCAAAATGCTGCATGGTTGCCGCATGGAAGCTTCTCTGGGATAAGTTCGAGAATTGGATTTGGAAAAGTACTCAAGAAAGGATTAGGATGCTAAACCGAAATGGATCAAAGACCCAACGATATAGACTATTTTGTTCACCTAATGACCTTATAAATATATAGTTCAATAGAAAATCTATCTGCTGGAAGCTGCTTAAAGCCTTAAAGCTGTTCAGCGAAATGATTCGATTCTCTCCAAGCAATGCAACATGTACAATGCAGCCCCTACAGCCTTCCACATGCAATTGCAATTTTTACACTTGTCAGCTTAGAGCTTCTTTGGCCCTTCTGGCTACTGCCCGACCACTCACCACTTGAAAACCCATCACTATGGTCACCTGCAGATGCTAGATGCTGGCTCGATCTTTCAAGACGAACAAAGGTTCTTCTCAAAGCAAAAACCATCAAACAAAAAGATCTTGCCAGTTTGTTTGCACACTGTCATATCAGGACATAGAGTTGTGCCTCTAAGGCTTACGTGGAAAAAAACATCTGAAGGATACCATAAGGTTCAATGATTCAATGTAGGTTCTGCAAGCTTGCCGGCCCTGAAACATGCTGGCTTCGCGTGGAGGTGGCTGGAAGTCATCCTCAAGTCCAAATCGAAGAATAGGAATGGCCTCCAACCTAGAAGCGATGGCCTCCAACCTAGAGGGAGACCTTTGTGCACAAAACGGTTCTTTTGATGTTCTTCAATCTTCGGTTGGCATTCCTGATGCATGGGCATCTCAATCGGAAGCTTCGGAGAGGCACCTGCGCAACTTTGTGGAAACGAATTGAAAAGCATTGAAAGCATCGTTTTGCTCCAGTCTGAACGTTTAGATTTGGCGTTGTAACTGGGAGTTTGAACGTTGGAACGTAAAACGGTAAGCCTACTAGTCGAAATCAGAAAGGGCAAATGGTTCTTTAGGTGTTTATTGAAGAAACGACGCTGTGCACATTGTTGTTCAGCGTGGTGCAAGAAAGCAAAAACAATTGTGCAACGATTAGCAATGACAGCTCTGTCCTCCTTTCAGCCGCGATCGTAGCAATGCAAAGGACTGGGTCAAGTCGTGTCCATTCATTTGCAGCAGATTGTTGCAAGCCAACAATAACTTCACACGAGCCACTGCCGCACAAGGTCCAGACTGAAAGAAATGAAGAGTTGCGGTTGCGGGCTGGCCTTAAGTATGTATGTGTGTGTGTGTCAAGACATGTAATGAGAATGAAGGTCGCCCTGAAGGCCATGAAAAATTGAAACCCTTGGGCCTGCGGGATGAACAAACCCAAATAAGAGGTTCTGCCAAGACCGCATCTTGGAGTACGTTCTGGACTCCGCTTTAGAAACTACACTATTCTGAGAAGGCGCACCGTGCTTGCGCCGCGTCCAGGGCCTAACAGAGAATGCTGTTCAAGGATGGAGCATCGACTACTAGCTTCCTTGCTCCTAGTAGCGATGGTTTCCAACCAATAGCGCTGGCCTCCAACTAGTAGCGTCCTTGCTACTAATTGTTGAGAAGACCTTAAGCACTAAAAGTCTTAAAAGGACTTTCTCTAAAAACATTCTTGTCTTGGCCTTGATTACCCGTTCTTGACCTGAATATCCCATTCTTGCTAGTGGCAGAAATCAATTCTGAACGTTTGACGGGGAATCCTGAGAACGGTCCAATATTTTCTGAAATGCCTTGCCACTTGCAACAACACAACCTTTAAAAAAATGTGTGTGTATATATATATATATGTGTGTGTGTGATATTTAAAAAAATATATATATATATATAATATGGATGGACTATTCCCGCAAGAGACCCCAAACTGTGTGTGTGAGGTGTAGAGGTGTAGCAAAATCAGAAACAAAGATCTACACGTACAAGTATTGGAATCCAGAGAGATGATGGTGGTGATGAAGGTGGAGATCGTGGTGATGGTGATGGCGATGGCGATGGTGATGGTGATGGCGATGGTGATGGTGATGGCGATGGCGAGCGAGCGAGCGAGGGAGGGAGTGAGTGAGGGAGGTGAGTGAGTGAGAGTGGGCGTGAGTGAGTGCGTGTAAGCGTGAGTGTGAGCGTGAGTGTGAGCACGAGAGGGTGAGAGTGAGAGTGAGAGCGAGCGTCGCCTCAGAAAGCACAGGCTGCAGCCCCTGCTACGAAATCTGCACTTCCAGGTTCACAAAGCGCAGCCCTGCCAAGGCGGTTTGCCGCAAGGGCGGCACTTCGAAGTAAAGCCGCTCCGATCCCTTGCACCTGTCACGAAAAGCCGACTTTGGACCACCAAAGCACGAGGTTTCCCTGGCGCCTGCCACGAACTGTGACCACCATGTCCGAAAATGCGCACGGCACCACAACGGGAGAGTCGCGATAAGCACCCGCCGCGGCCAACCAGATTTTGCGAGCATGTGCAGTCGAAATGCACTTCGAGGATTTCGAGAGGCATGAATGTACTGTAAATAGCAGCGAATTAGCCAGACACGGATGTGCAACACCTCGATCAGACACCGGCCCTTTACTACTACCGTAAGAACCCCTAGTGTGACCACACTGTTTGAGGAACAATATATGGATTTAAAAATACAAAGGTGTTTGGAACCCTTTCATAAGGCTCCCTTTCAAAGGACCCAAGCACCTCATCTTTTCCTCCACTTATTGTCTTTTGTTGTCTTTTTGTTGTCTTGTATTCTTGTATCTTCTTATCCTCTGGTCAATTTGTCTCTTTTGCTTCACCAGGGTGTTCGTGTTCATGCTATTTAGGACTTCCCATGCTTAGCCACAGGTAATACACGCTCAGTCCCGCTTGACGCCTCTTGCAGGGACTTCTGTTTTCGAAGCAGCTCTTCTCGCTCATTCAAAAGAGCCCTTGACAGCGACGGCAAAAAAGGACATTGGAGGTTGGAGGCCATCGCTATTAGGAGCAAGGGCATCGCTACTAGTAGCTCCTGGCATCGCTACGACGAGTCACAAGAAGCTACTAGAAATAAATGGCATCACGACTAGGAGCAAGGAGTAGGTTGGAGGCCATCGCTTGGAGGCCATGCCTACATTCAATGCTCACTGATCCCATCCACTCCTGAAATCGGTGATGCTGATGTCACTCCAGACCTCAGAATCTTCTCTTCCCTCATTTCATTCGAGACTCGTGAGTTTGTAGCTTGAGTGGTAAGATTCTAGATGATGGGAAAAAAGAGAAGGGTACAAGAAGGTGGTTGGACCCCCTTGAACAATGCAACCTTTAAAAGGGGCCTGATTAAGGAGACCCAAACACCTTATTCTAAATTGCTGCCTCCAACCTAGCAACGGCCTCCAATTGCGTCTCTGAGGGTGGAACTCCAGAGTGCTCAGAAAGCTCCTCAGATCTACAACCAAACATCTGCCACTCGATCTCGATGGTCACTCAAGTGTCCTGGAGCTCTCCGTCATCGTCCACGCCTGCACCGGTGAGGCTAAAAGTCAAAACACAAGTCCTAAGTGAAGATGATGAATCAACCTCAAAACGTCTCCAAAAGAGAGTTCTGGGGACCCTAACAAGTGGATATATTTTGCTCTTTCGAGCTGTATTGCAAAATCCTAGTCCACCACTGTACGACGCAGCTTACCTCCACGTTGGTAGGCGCTGAAGGACTCGATCAAATAGCGAAGCCGGTCCTCTCACGAAATAAAAACGTGGCGACATTGCCACAAAGTTGTAAGTGTTCAAAATAAAAGGAAATGTCCTTCCAAAAGTGCTCCACCTCAGAACAAGCTGGACTCCGCAATTGCTTGTGCTACTACTGACGCTGCCTCCCAAATACCAGCCACAGATGAGTTGCCTGGGACTTGTCCATCAAGCAGGGAGATCACATCGTTTCTCTCTTCATGTACGCAACTCACCCAGGCCTTCACTATCACTCTCGGATCGCCTTGCCACAACGCAGACCTGTAGCGATTGATCGATTTTCCGGGTGATCACCTGGATCGACAAGCTGGCTATCTCAGTTTCTGCTAGTGCCCAACTCGCACGCAACCCTGAAAACTGACGTGGGCCCCTCCCTTGAAATACAAACAGCTGCACTGATGACTGCAGCTATGTGAAGAAAGATCAGAATCCAATCAACATGATCCTTGCGCAAGGGTCCTGATTTCCGAATTGCTCTCGATATAGTGACGCGATTTCATCCCCTATGCCGCCTCTGGAAGGCCCTGAGAGTTGAAGAGGATTGACAGTTCAAACCTGACATTTTCCGGAAAACTATGATACAACTTGCTGACTAAGATGTTAATTCTTCAAATCTGAAGACTGCATCCAAAAGGATTAAAATGATTGATACGTCCTAATGATTCCAAGGAGTGTTAGTGAAAAAACTACCTGTCCTATCCTGTCCTTACTCTTTATCTAAGATCCTACTTGCCCACCTCCGGACGCCATCGGTGATCTTTGGAGGCATCTTTTGGAGTACGTCGTTCGCCATTCCCTCGAGATCGAAGATGAAAGGAGACGGTGACGGCTTCGCTAGCGATGTCTGACCGTCTGAGGTACGGTCGCAAGCTTCAGAGGCTTTCTTGGCCTGGTTGTCTCACAGAATCAAATGAACCGATTGCCGCACTTACACTGGCTATTTAACTATGGGTTCCCTCTGCGTCCTCCTTAACGAAAACGCCTTCGACGTGAGAAGTCATAACAATACCTTCGACTTGAGAAGTTTCCATTGGATGTCTGGACGGTTCAAGGTTGCCCTGGTTTGCTTCTGACCAACTCTTGGGATTCCTGTGGCGAGGATGTTGTTGAAACTGGTTGTCTGTCTTTGTTTATCCACAAGTCAAAAAACTTTGGGCAAGGAGGCTGAATCTGAGTAGAAGTGATTCTTGCTCAAAGAACTCACTTCCCATTCTGCGAGTAGACCCCGTTCTTTGGCTCTACAAGCAATATGCCGGGGGAAACATGCATGACCAGAATGCTTTCCTTGGAAAACAAGAACGCTCAGACGACTCTTCATTCTTCTGGAAGAGAACTAGTGTTCCTTTCTTATTTATTTATACAATTCTTATAATTAACTATACTGTTTGTTCTTTATAATGTCTTTCTTCATTATTATTACAAATATTGTCCATGGGGGTAGGCCCTGACGTGAGGCTAATAAGGGAACAAGTAACGCCTGTAGGCACCGACGCAGAAAATGCTTCCTTGAAGAAGAAATGTCAGTAAAGCGTCCTTGATTTGGTTCTTTTTAGAAAAAATAACATCGAACGTTTTAGGAAAGGTTGTAGAACTTCGACACCGGCCTGCTCAAGCAGCTTGCTGGCAGCTTCATCCCCAAAATCGCTCTTCACCAATAGCAAGGCCTGAGACAACGGTCCGTGGCACGTGCCCTCAGCACCACGTGTTTCAACAGACAGCGACATTCTTCCTGCCTTTTGAACGCCATTCTCCCATTCAGGATTGATTTGGGCACATGCTGAAATCTCCTCAAGCACGAGAGTATTGAAATCCCCTTGCAAAGCTGCCCTGAAATGCCTCCACCGCGTGCTCAAAGTCATCCGAAGGAGCCTTGGAAAGAAAGACTACAACCAGACCAGAGTCGTCCAGAAAAGTTTGGGAAAGGACTTCCACTTTTGCTGCTCCAGCTTCTGGAACCTTGGTCAAGCGGAGTTGAAGAAGCACAAAATGAACCAGGCCACCAGGCCTGTACTCGGAAAATGTAGGCACGGCCAATGGCAAGCCTCAAGATTTGCTGCAATTTCTGCAGATGACATGGTCCGGT
This sequence comes from Durusdinium trenchii, assembly GCA_963970005.1. Lineage (NCBI taxonomy): Eukaryota > Dinophyceae > Suessiales > Symbiodiniaceae > Durusdinium > Durusdinium trenchii. The sequence continues at coordinate 151,378 of CAXAMN010028595.1, forward strand.
GCAGGCACCATGAACATGGCCTGTCACCATCTTGCAGCGACCTGCCAGCCTGGGAGGTTTTCATGTGTCTTTTCTGTCCACTCAAATTTTAAGATTCGATTGCCTCTGGAACCATGCATCCATTAACCTCAGCACCGCACACTACTCCAGTGCAAAACAGCAAATCATGATTAAACATGTGTTGGAGGCCATCACTTGTAGGTTGGAGGCCATCGCTATTAGGTTCCTTTAAAGTCCCATTCTTAAAGCCTTTAAAGTCTTGGACCGGGCTAAGACCAATAATTGCAGCTCAGGCACTCGCACCAACCCTGCGCCCAGCGATCTGACGGAAAGTGCCACCTGTCGTTGATTGACCAACCGACCAACCCTTGTGAGCTACAAGAATCTCTTTTGCGATGTTTGCGGGTATCTTGGTCCAGATACATAGGCATTGCTTTGCGTTTGACTCTAGGCCCCCTGCATTGTCTGCATTTTCCACTGCACAAACCTAGCCAAAGTTGCAGCAAAAGATTGTTCCAGTTTTGGAGTTCCCACACAGCTCGAATCTTCGGAAGCTTTCTTTTTTCGCTTTAAGATCTTCAAGCTTTAAGCTTCGCCTCTGAAGCCACGTTGAGGCCGGAAAGCGCCACACGACAGCGCACTGGGTCAGCGCCGATCCGAGTCTCACCCATTGGCAGGTAGTACACCAGGCAGCCCTCATCATTTGAAAGTCCACGTTCATTGCATACACAAACCCTGAATCATGCAAATACTATGCTACACAACTTCAAACTAGTCTCACACTTGCCTTTAGAGCAGGGTCAGGGTGCAAATTGACAAGCTTTGGTGCCTGGCATCTGTCATGGCGTAAGCCACACAGCCTGGCAGCCTACTGATGGACAAAACACCCCTGCCTTTGGCACATCGTCAAGATCCATCCCGACAAAATGCATCCCCAGCTTCGCAAGTTCTGCCTCCAGCCAGACTCAAGTTGGAGATCAAGGTGAACAATACACAGATGGCTCCAAATCTGCTCCAAACGAAAAGAACATCGTTCTGACATGTGGAAAATCATATCATGTCTTTTGTGCGCTTCGCCAGTGCTTCGCCTTGCGAGCTCCGCCCGCCTCTCTCTGACGTTGCTGCTCCTGACGCTTTGCAGCCAGTTGCGACTCATCCAGGGCCTCACAACAAGCTCTGCCAGTTGCTTTATCCCCAAGGCGAAGGATAGCGAAGGATAGGATTATTTTTTAATATTGTTTATTAAGCTTATTCTTGCTTGCTCCTTTTCAGACCTTGAGATGTTTCACAACTAGCTAGAACACACATCCTGTTCAAGTCTAAGCTCAGCACAATGCTCTCTTGAAATCCTCTGACATGAAACTGTACAAGCCAGGCCGAGTCAAACAACTTTTTCAGCAACAAGATGCTACTAGGAGCAAGGACGCTACTAGGGGCTCCTGGCATCGCTACTAGGAGCAAGAAGCTACTAGGGACCATGAGACGTGGCCAACGCCCCCTCCTTTCAGTGCATCCAGCTGCGCTTGGAGCTCAGCTTCTCGGTCCTGGCAGCTCGAGGGACCAAAGTTACGAAAGCGAACACGCTTGTTACGGTGAAAGCAGCGTTTTTTTAAATAGGGGGTAGGCCGCTAGTTGAGGCAGCTTAGCCAGTAGCTAGGTAGGTAGCTAGTAGAAGACGTACCTAGTAGAAAAGGTAGCTAGTAGCTTAAATAGCTACTTAGGACGCAGGATAGCTCACACTTCTTCAAGGTTAGGGCGCCGGGGGAAGCTTCCTTGAAGAAGCGCTCGCACTAATCATTTGGTTCCTGGATTTTTACGGAAGCTTAAGTTAATTCCTGAGTCCCCCCAAACCTTATGTTGTGATTTCCGAAAGGCATGAGGAAGCAAATGAAAGTCATGATCGTGCTGGGCCCTGTTCAGAGCTGTTTTGGGCAAACATGCATAGTCGTTTCTGAAACGACCTGAGATGAGAGAGATCCCAAGCTGGAAATGAAAAGAATAATACAGAGATTTAAAAAGGGAAGGCACCCCCTTCAATAAGGAGCCCTATATAAAAAAAGAAAATCAAGGGTCCTTTTTAAAGGGGGTGCCTTGCGTTCCTTCTTTCCTCTCTCTGTTCTTGGACATTCATCTCTGACTTCGAGTGCTACTGTCTCTCAGCTCCATTGGGCAGGTGGGTGAAGTTCATTCGAGTCATACGATAGTGCAGCGTTCCGGACGGAAGAGGGAATGCCAGCACCTAGTTAACTTGCAAAAAAAGTGTCCTTTTGCTGCTTCCATTCTTCTTCAAGGCGACACCGCAGTTCTAACTCCTCAGCACTGAAAAGGACAAACGAATGCTTAGCACTGACTCTTGAAAAACTGGTTGAGAGTTGTTTGGCGTCTTAATACAGGGGCCCAAACACCTTCTTCTCTTCCTCTCTTTTTCTTATTTTATCGAAAACTTCCATGAGTTGCCATCCGCACATGTCACATGTGGTTTTTACTTCCACCGAAAGGTGTGACTCTGGCATTCCCATCACTGTATAGTCATACTACTCCCTAAGACGTCTTTGCCTGAACTCTCGCTTTCTAGGCACATCCACATTGCAGCCATGAGGACACAAGCATCCCAACAACTGCTTGCCCCGTTTATGCCGGTCCTTTCTTGCCTCTTCACGATGCTGCTGCTCCTTCCCCGATATAAGAGTTAAACACACAATATGCGCGCGGGGAAAAGATGACTACTATGAAGAGCAGTTTCAAGTGCAGAATGCTCACGTCGAGCAAGTGGCCGACATATCATGAAATGAGGGCACTCTCAAGCTAAATATCAGACGCCGTGCCTGCTGAGCAAGCTCAGCCAAACGTTTGCTGAGAACAGCCTCAGTCTTCACTGCGGTCTCCTTCTCCTGAAGAAAGACAACCTACCCATCTCCCCCGACTGGTGCAAAAGAAACCAGCCTTTCTCACGGCCACCTTTCCAATGCGAAAGGGGTCCAAACTCACTCAAAACCAGAAGGACTCTCCTATCTGGTCTATGTCTACATCTCTGTATCATGTGGACTCATTCAGACTCTGTCAGGATGGAAATATATCGGTCCTGGCGGAGTTGCTCCTTCTCAGCCTCGGTCCATTGTTTCTCGTCTAAGGCTCTCTCGTCGGCAACGTCACAGTTTGACATCTTTGACCAATTCCAATCTCTGGAGAAGGGAAGTTTCAAAACAAATCTGTGTGCACGAGATAAGATCTGTCTTGCTTGTTGGATACTCTCCCTCAAACAGCTTAGATCTTACCAATTTCCGCTAGTAGGTTGGAGCGCTAGTAGGTTGGAGGTAGGTTGGAGGCCATCGCTAGTAAGTTGGAGGCCATCGCATCTAGGTTGGAGGCCATCGCTAGAAGGTTGGAGGCCATTGCTAGTAGGTTGGAGGCCATCTCTAGTAGGTTGAAGGACATCGCTATTAGGTTGGAGGCCATCGCTAGTAGGTTGGAGGTCATCGGTAGTAGGTTGGAGGCCATCGCTAGTAGGTTGGAGGCCATCGCTAGGTGTCAGAACAAAAGCTGTGGACCAGTGAGGCTCTCCCCTTTTACATCCTGATATTGCTTCTCTTCCCATACAACCCAACCTCAGTCTCTCAGTGCGTGATACCGGCGATCCGGCCGTAGCACTGGTTCTGTTCTTCGTTAGGTCGTTGTTTCTTCTTTGGGTTCTGATCGGCTTTGAGCTTGAACTTGAACCTGGCTCCTCTGACTTTAGAAAATCCTGTTTGATCTGGAACTGTGTTCACATAAATTGTCTCGGACTTTACTTGGGTTGCGTATCCGCTGCAACCCCCAGTCTGTGCGATATGTGCGGAGCAGTACTTTGTGGAGCAGTGATGTCGGTACAGTCTCAGAAATTCTTAGCCCCTGGGCTGACCCCTGTGAGATTCCGACCACATGGTGATCTTCAAGATCCCTTTCCTTTTCAAGCCTATTCCACATTGAAAGTCCTTATGGAGAGTTTACAGCTCAACATGAAGCTTTGCCTCAGCCTTTCTTCAATCTCCTTCTTCTCCTCTTCAATCACTCTACACTTGCGACTGAATCACGTCCACGTAGATAGACCATAGACACGAAACAGTTGGAAAGCCTTTTTAAGGGATGGACAACATGAAAACTAATGAATCATGCCGATTGTAACCAAGGGTTGTGGTTGCACACACGCAGTGCTAGAGTCTGCTAGAGAAACCTGTAGACATTGCTGGGATTCTCAAGCAAAGACAAGGCAGGTTCGGTGGCTAAAACAAATGAATGTGATTAGGGACAAATCAAACACAAGCTGAGTAGAATGGAAGGAGTCTGACGCAGTGGCTGCCTCCAGTGCTCGTTCTGCAGCCTTCTGCTTTTCTTCCAAAGCCTGAATCCACTGAAGGATGCTTAACCCAGTTGCTTGAACTCACTAGAGGCTAGAAAAAAATATACTAGCGATGGCCTCCAACATACTAGCGATCACCTCAAACCTACTAGCGATGGCCTCCAACCTACTAGCGAAGCACAATGGAGCAAAACGATGCCAAATAGATTGCCTGGAGCTGACGACAGAGCTCTTCTCTTTGAAGCTTCTCCTGTCTGAGCTGCTCTTCTATGACAGCCTGGGCGGACAAAAGGAAAAACTGACTGGGTCTTTGGTTGGAGGCCATCGCTAGTAGGTTGAAGGCCATCGCTAGTAGGTTGGAGCGCTCTTAGGTTGGAGTCCATGGCACGTGTTTGGATTTGTTCCAGCTTGCCTTCTCGTCAGTGAGTCTCTGGATGACATCCGTCTGCGAGTTTTCACAGATTGTCAGGGGTGAACAGCCAGCATGCGCAAGGCTTTTCTGAGCTTGCGTCCTTGCTCCTAGTAGCGATGCCAGGAGCCCCTAGTAGCGTCCTTGCTCCTAGTAGTAAGGCCAGGAGCCCCTAGTAGCGTCCTTGCATCTGACTTGCTTTCCAAATAGGAAAATGCAGGAAGAGGCACCAGCTGATTTCGCGGAAAGCGCAACTTGTTGAGTGCTTTGCAAGTGGCATTCTGCCCAAATTCATCTCGAGGGATCTCAAAATCAAATAAAAGGACGTTCCAGTTTTTCTAGTGATGGATGTCATGCAAATTGACAGAGCCCTCCGACAGGATTCTCTGACAGGATGTTTCTTCGAAAGATCCTGTGACAGAAAGACGAAATCCAATGCAGCGAATTGGTCGGACTTGCCTTTGGCAGAGCGTCAGATCTCCGGGCCACTTCCATACCTCACTTGATCATATTGATTAAAGCTAGCTGCAACAACTAGAACTGCAAAGGCTGTTTGAAGCTAGATGTTATAAATCGATATACATCTTATCAATCAGATTGTCAATCCTTTGGTTGTGTTTGTTTGTTGTTCCATTAGGTTCCCTTCCCCATTTTGCTGCTGTTGCAAGCTGGCAGCCTTCGTGGCTATGAATGGAGTGGCTTGCGTAGGCTTTTTGTCGCCACCTCAAGGGGTGATAATCCGAAAGATGTGTTGCTGTAACTTGCTGAGCAAGGTATGTTTCTGGTCTTGCGTAACAAGCCCTGCACAATCAATGCTTCATCATCCACCTCAAGGGCAAGGAAATTGAAGCGAACGCTACTAGGAGCAAAGGGCATCGCTACTAGGGGCTCCTGGCCGTACTACTAGGAACAAGAACGCTACTAGGAGCAACATGAACAGCACCAGCACGACTTTCTTGTGACTATTGGATGACTTTCTTGCGCCAAGCAGCTGGAACCTGCACGTCGACTCGGAAAGTGACTAGAGAAACAGTCTTGTCGTATCGAAGATGAACATGCAAAAAGAACCACGATCGTTTGATGAAAAGGGAGCATAGACCATCAAACCATAAATTCTAGATTACGTCCTATCACCACATGGGAACCAAACAAACATGAAGTCACAAACACACAGGCCTTTTTGCTGTTGCCTCCTCTCCAGAATCTGAACCTTGACTCCTTCTCCTGCAGCAAGTTGCATTGTCGGCAGTGCCATGAAAGAAGTGACTCAGTGCGGCTGTCCTCTTGAAAGTGGTTTGTCAGAGCGGCCACAATCTCTCGTCTCTCCATATCCTGAGTGACAAGTGCATCGCTAGTAGTAACAGGTGCCTTACTAGTAGTAACAATAAGCTATTAATTTAAATTAGTTTAGTTGTAATTCTAATAGCCTTTTTTTCTTGTTTAGCCCGCGGAGGGGGTAGGCCGCTTAAAACTACGAACTGGACGCAGGATAGCGAAGGCGCTAATGATTTGGTTCGATCTTTAGGGAAACTGAAGGTTCCTAGAAGTCGCATGAGTATTGAGTGAGAGTGCTTCATGTCCCCTGCCTTTTCCTCGATACACTTGGACATAGCCAAGGCCCAGGTCGTGTCCTACCAAAGTCTCAGCCTTTCTACAGAATTGCTTACACTTGCAGAGACTGTCCTTTTCTGTCGCCAACTGCTGCCTCCAGATTCGCTGCACTGACTCATGAACAACGGCCAAGGTACCCAACATTAGCCAATTCAAAGTCTTAGACTCAGCTCGAGGCAACTCTGCGGCATGCGTTGAATCCTTTGCGGCCATGTCCACCTCAGGAACTGTATGCCTTCACAGTGAACTGTTGGTGGCCGTATACTCACCGGGCGGCCGTATACTTCTCATCTTTCTCAACAACCATATCATCGTAAAGCTTGTCTTTCGCAGAGCCAATCGCACGGATCTGCACTGTATACCAAAGTTCCTGCAGCAAACTGGTGATATTCTTTATTTCACAGCAGGTAGTCAAAAATCACATGCAATCTGCAAACAACAATGGCTTTCAACAGGTCCTTCTCTTGGAGAGTTCTGGCTGATGAGCTTCTCTCCTCTCACGTCAAGCGAGTCTGCTAGGATTTTGCTCATATGACTGAAGCCTAACACAGCTGCAACGACTTGCTTGGGAACAAACTGCTTTTCTCAAACACTCTGCCATGCGCATTTACACTTTGTCCCACTTTGTCCTGCTCCAGCTCAGCCCTCACCTCGGAGACCTGTGCCTCTCGCACTGCCTCCAACTCTCTTCTCTGCGAGTCTAAAGAAGTTCGGAGAAAGGCATCCTGCACGAGTGCCACACACACTGCCACACACTCAAAGGGACTTGAAACAGGTAGAAGTTGTAGCTTCTTGCTACTAGTAGCGATGCACTTGTTGGTAATAGGATGCACCTTGTTCCTAGTAGCTTCTTGCTACTAGTAGTTCTTCTACTTGTTCACTTTGCCGGTGTTATCGCTTCTCGAGTGAAGACATCTCTTGTCCCGCAACTGTGATGGAGTCCTTTGCTTCCACAGTTGCGCAAAGCTCATCCTCACAAATAAGCTTGTCTGTTCTCTAGTGTTTGTCATCCTAATGCACTGCTTGAGAATGCAAATCAAACATATCGAGCAATGCAACTCTGTGATGCTTCCCTTCCTTGCCTTGTGGAGCTCCTTAAGAGTTTCAACCTTGTCAAGGAAGTCATTTCACCCTTCAAACTTGTCAAATCTGGTGATACTCTGTATATTCTATAGATTTCCTATAGATATACTGTAGCACATACAATTCAAACCTATGTTTCCCTATTAAGGCTAAACTGGAGCAGTAAGTAGCAGTATAGACCCATAAAAATCACCTAAGGCGGCGAAGCGACTTGATTAAATTCACAGTAGAGTTGCTGTTCCAGGACTGTCCGTAGTCTTGCTGCTAATTGCTCCTAGTAGCTTCTTGCTCCTAGTAGTAGGGCCAGGAGCCACTAGTAGCGTTCTTGTTCCTAGTGGTAAAAGCACCTCTCATGTGATTCATACAGAAAACACCTCTCATGGTGCACGAACTGCGAATTGACCAATACCACAATTTGATCCGCCACGGGTGTCTGTCCGCAGAGCTGATACGCATGGTGCCAGGCATACCAGTGTTATACCAGTGGGGAATGCTCTACCAACAAGGCTTTCCCTTGGAAAAGGCAAACAGTTCTACCATACCAAGCTGAACAGGCTTTTGGACCAAAAGGTATGCTCCCTGCACATCCCTAGGCACCTCTTGGGCATGCTCCTGCTCAAGACGATGCATGGCAGCTGCCATGGCAGCACGCTCTTCGTCCTTGGTGCATGTGGCAATGAGTCAGAACTCAGAACAGCAAGAATCAGTTGACATGTTCCGAGATGCATGATCAAAGTGTGTCAAAATTACCCGAAGGAGCAAGGGACGCTACTAGGGGCTCCTGGCCTTACTACTAAGAGCAAGGACGCTTTTAGGGGCTCCTGGCATCGCTACTAGGAGCAAGGACGCAAAACGGAGATGTGAGGAAGAGAAGAAAAAAGACGACAAGTCGAACATGTGACGCCAAGCATCCATGTCACGGCGGAGCGCCTAAAGCGAAAGAAATCGGCACAAAGTCGATGAGCGTCAGAAGTCAGTCTCACTGATAGAAACTAATCTGTCTACCAAATGGTGGCCGTTGCTAGTAGGTTGGAGGCCATTACTTCTAGGTAGGGGCACTATGACTATTCTTATTTATGGTTCTCTTGCACGATTGCTTGCTTCTCTAATCTCCGAGTTCCCAACAGCCAAAGCATCTGCGAATTCCAGGTCCTAAAAATGGAAATGGACATGAGATACATGCAATACAAACCAATGAAATGTGTTTTTCTTGAAATGTTCATGCTTTTAGCAACACACAAAAATCAAAGCCACAAATTGGCTGAAAACTCTTGCAACCCAGCAACTCGTCTTGATGTCTCCTTGGAAGTAAACAACAATGGAGCGCTGAATGCTTTCAGGTCTGCCGGTGCAGGCATTCCAACAACGTACGAAAGTTTCAGCATTTACATTCAGAAGAGCATCTTCCGCATGTGCTCGGTCCCGTTCTTCTAAAACCGACTGTGCTGCTTGCCTTTCTCTTTCCATCCTAAGCTTTCGCATTCAATGCACAAAGCTAGAGTCGGCTAAAGGCTTCGGCCGACTCAAAAAGGACAGAGAGCCAAATAACTCTGCCAAAGCGCTGTTGATGCAAATCCGCACATGTCTCTTCATGCTCTCCTCAGGTCCGGCCAAGAGAAAACTGCGTACGCTGCGGCAAGCTAGCAAACAGGCACACTGAAGAATTTAACTGGTGGATGCGATCTTTCAAGGAGGCGTGGAACGCATTTGCAGAATAAGAAAGCACAAAAACGAAGAACCAAACCTGCACATGAACTAGCTGGGGGAAAGGACAAATGTGTGCCAAGCATGTCAAGCACAGCTGAATAAGCTCAATATTCAACTAGGGCAACCACTACGGTCTCCTGGTCCCTATCAGGTTGGAGGCCATCGCATCTAGGTTGGAGGCCATTGCTCTTAGGTTGGAGGC
>CAXAMN010028595.1:168905-205763 GCA_963970005.1 Durusdinium trenchii
CCTAGTAGCGAGGCCAGGAGCCCCTAGTAGCTTCTTGCTCCTAGTAGTAAGGCCAAGAATGATTTTGTCAAAATTGCTATAGCATGATTTCCTCAAGCATCTTAACCTCATACAGAGTGCTTTTTATAGTTGTAAGTCATCTCTGCGGTCCATGCTGTAAATTGCCAAAAAATTGTCATGGGAGACGGATCCGATCACTGCACAAAGCTTCACTGTCGCTCCAGCACGCTGAAGAGGCGGGTACAAGCACGTGGTAGGATTCCTTGTTCGTCCTAGAGCACAAAGGACAGCACAGGAATTCCTAACTTTGAACACGTTCGGGCTGTAAGGGAGGACATGGGCCGCCTCGTTGTGTACATCGCCCATGATCGAGTGGCTCTTGCCAGAGCCAGTCTGACCATAGGCGAAAATACAGCCATTGTACCTGGCTGTGCTTCTGACTTCTGACTGCAAAAACAAATCTAAATCGCCTCTAGTTTAAAGAGCGAACGGGCAATCGCCTTTCGTCTATTATTTGTTTTACTATCGATTCCTCTCGGACTCGGCACTCATCCTGGAGACCTCGACTCCAAAGGGCTCACGCATTCATGGCGTTGTCCAAAAGGTGAAGGCCAATAGCCTGGAAGATTGCCTCAAGAAGAAGAAGAAGAAGAGAACGCAAAGGGCAACTTTATTAAAGAAAGGCTCTTTACCGTTACCTTTCTAGTACCTGAAAGGATATCAAAACAAGAAGGTCAAGACCTCACAGTTCCTCATGCCAAGTAAGACCTCACAAAACCTCCTTGTTTCTTTAGCAACTGCTATGGTAAACCACCACCCTAACTACTTACTATTGTAACTACTTACTTAGTTAAGTACTCATTTTTTTTCCAGCCATACCTCGCGCCGACCTGGCCCGGACGGGCTTATTGCAAGGCGTTGGCACAGCCAAAGAACGGTAATTAAAAATCTCTGTTCAATGCGGCTGCATATATTCTTGCATCATCGGTGTTTTCATCGAAATTATGATGTCTCAAAACGTTTTCGTGTGCAAATTTCTTTGTGATATGCAGCCAGTTTTGCCTCGGTTTCCCAACTCGTTTGGTGCCGTAATCAACTCTGGATGCAGTGCTATCAACGAATGATACTTGTCTCATGGGGTCATCATTACTGCTTCTAATTATATGCCCAAGTAATTTACATCTTCTGTTCATATGGTAATCACTGAAACGTATAATTTGTCTGTTATCGCCCCGAGTTGGGAAGGCAATGGCAGTTGCTTCCTCAAGAATCTTTTGATTCGTACATGACCGATCTATGAAAGTAGGCGGTCTTTTGAGAATCTTTCTCAAGCTTCTTAATTGGAAAGCATCTAGTGATTTGCTTAGCGCCTGGGTTAAATGTATAGTTTCCAACCCATATAAAAGCTTACTCCGGATTATGGCATCAAAAATGATTAGCTTCCACTTTTTGCTGGCTCCAGAAGCTTTCCAATAGGCGCTGAGCTTGAACCAGGTCCTTCTGACCTCTGACATTTTATTGAGGATTTCATGTTTTATATTTACTGTCCTGTTTATCTCATTTCCAAGATACATGGCCTCAAATTCTTTGTTCAAAGGGGTCCCGTCATGAAAATGAATACAACCGTCGTTGTTCATAGTGATAGCAACACATTTGTTTTTATTGAGACCAAGTCCGTATCCACTGGAGATTTTCTCTGTCAATTTCAGCAATTCGTTTAATGCTCGGTTGTTCCGTGAGAAAAGTACAGTGTCATCTGCATAATAGATCATGTCAAAATTAACCCCTGGGATTCGATTATTTGTCACATAAGCGGAAATACTTTGTTGAATGTCAATGTCGATGCAGGTCATGACTAATACAAATAGGAAAGGTGACAGTGGGCAACCTTGTCGGATCCCAGAGGATTGAACTTTAAAATCGGAACAACGGAAGTCGTCCTTGACATAAAACTGAGGCTTTGCATAACAGTCTGCGATGACTTCTGTATACTGCGAATTGAAACCCAGTCGGCCAAGGGCAACAAGAAGCTTGTCATGTTGAATTTTATCGAATGCTTTTTCCCAATCTAGGAAGGCAATGCTCAGCTTCGCCCCCTTAATTTCGGAATAATCTTGAATTCGTCTGAGAATATAGATGGCATGTGAAGTAGACTTGCTGGGCCTGAAGCCGTACTGGGTTTTAGACAGTAGATGCTCTGTGGCTGCCTGCATTCTGGTCCTGATCATCACCATGTATATTTTATATAAGGAGATTGGTCTGTAATTGGAAGCAATATCTGTATCCCCTTTCTTGAAGATAGGGACAACACGGGCCATGAACAATGCCGACGGCGCAGTTTTTGTATTCCACCAGCTGTTGATAACAGATAAAAGAACCCGCCGGTTGGCATTGTCCAGCCACTTGATCAGTTCCATAGTTAGACCATCAGGGCCAGGTTGTTTATTGGGCTTTGCCGCCTTGATGGCTGCACAGAGCTCTTGTATTGTGAAACTCTCTACTCCTGCATCGTTGCTATCTACAAGTTTGCTGTGGTTGATTTCGTCTTCAGCTTGGTTGCTCCAGTGTTTTTGTTCTAGATAGTTCGCTATAGTCTCAGCGCGTTGGGCCAAAGGGACATGCTGACCATCCATGTTCTTCATTTTCACATAATTGGGTATGAATTTCTTTTTTAATCCCTTAACCGCTCTCCATAAACCTTTCTTATTGGGATCTTGGGGGTTCTCATTGAATTGTTCTATCAAATGGTCTTGCCTGTCCCTCCGGGCCATTCGGGCAATTTCCCTGTTGAGGTTCGTTATTTCCTTTGCTGTGGTTCCGTTTCGGGCCTTTTCGTTTCTCTCTTCAATTTTTGCCCAAGTACTTTGACGGATATGTTTTTCCGTTTTATTCGGAGGTTCTATCCTTAGTGAGCTTGCGGCCGCGTTTTTCATGGCCTCTGTGAGTGAATCCAAGTCGCATCTTTTCCCCTCTAGCAAAGACCGAATGTTATTATTGTAGAAAATCCATCTGTCTGAGTCAGGTTTCGCATATCGCGACGTACGTGGCGCATTATCCTTTTTAAATGTAGGGAAAGAAATATTGAGCTTGCATTCCAACACAAAATGGTCTGAATCAAAACGAACATCTAATCTACTTTGGATATCTGATATTGCTCTTTGCTCGATCTGCCCACAGAGCCAGTAATCGATCTGTGCATATTTTATTGCGTCATATGGGGGGGCCATTGTATTCTTCGTTTTCATCCATATGGACTTTTTCCTTGTAAGTGACTAACTTTTCAGGCGGTTTCGAAAACAAGCTGTTTGCAACTTGAAGGCGGTGTGATTTGCAAAACCCAAGGAAAAGTGCCCTATTTTCTTTTGTATGTTCATTCATGTTATCTAGATATTCCATTCCTCTGCCTATGATATGTGGTCCACATACATCGATATCGTTGTCTCTAACGTAATGAATACGGGCGTTGAAGTCTCCTCCAATCAAGAAGCGCCCTTTTATTCGCGACACTTCTGTGGATAGTTGGTCGTAGAATTCCTCTTTCTGTTCAATAGTGTGTCCGCTGTGAGGTGCATATGCACAAATAAAGGAAAGAGGTGAGCCCTGTGCTTCAAACGTGGCTGTTATTATCCGGCCGTTAATTTGTCTAATATCTCGCAGACTTGGAAGGAGTGATGAATTAATCACTATTCCTACTCCGGCATTTTCAAAGTCCTCCGATGTTCTGTAGTTTGCTCTCGCCCTTCCAGGGTTTATGTTTTCGTCCCTTTTTTTCATTTCTCGTTCTCTTATTTTGGGGTCAATATTACTACTAAAGAAACAAGTTGAGCTGTCCCATTTTTCCCAGCTGGAGGTATTAACGTGGGTCTCTGTTAGAAGTAGTATATCGTATGAGTGCTTCTTCATAATATCATCAATTACTTCCCGTTTGGTAAGGTGATTGCATCCTCTTACATTCAAAGTGGCAACTTTCAAGCGACTTCCGTGTTTTAGCTTCCATTGCTTCGCCTCATTTTTTGTAGTTTGTTGCTCTGATTTAAACTGGTTTCTTGGAACTTGATAGCGGCGCATTTATATCGAAATTCTTGTTTCCTTTTCTTGAACGTGGATTTGAACCAATGTCTTGCATGGTTTAATGATTGTTTGAAGCTGTGTTGTTTCAAACATTTCCTCTTAGCAAGATTACTTTTCTGTAACCGTTCCTTGGCTGTCTTAGTGGCTCTCGCCCACAGACATGTGCGTTTGAAGAATCTCCACTGTCTTCTGCGTTCCCGTCTTTTCTGGTTAATCCTAACTTTAGCCCGTCGGTCATAGAAAAAAGTTGCTGGAGAGTCTTGATGTGGATGTCTGTGGGGTCGTTCAGTCAGCCCATAAATGGGCGGTGTCCCGGGGTGCCATCTGGAAGGCTTGGTGTGGTATGTTGTGGTGTTCCATGTTTGCTCGGTTTGTCCCTGTTTTTTGCCATGATTTGCTTCCTGTTGGAAGGATTGTTGCCAACGTTTTTCCGCCAATGTTGTTGCCAAAGTTGTTGCCTCTGCTGATGTCTCGTCTGTTGCCTCTGTTGATGTCTCTGTCTTTGTCACTTAAGTACTCATTATTTCAATTTATTTCAAGCGCTCTTTTAAGAAATGAGTGACCCCCAAGACAGATCTGCCTCCTGCGTGTCGTTTGACCCGAAGACGTGGTCGTAGTTGAAGGATTTGGGCATCCGTGTCGACTCCAAGACCTGGATGACCCGAAGACATTCTTCGCAAATGATCTTCGTGTCAGCAGACATTAAAGCTCTCTTTACGTGGATGCACACTTAGGACATTGATCTCATGGTGGTGACTATGCTGCTAGCAAAATGTAATAACATGTATCATAGGTCTTAAGAATCCAAAGGAAGGGCCAGTCAAGGTGGCAAACCGACACACTTGCAGTGACAAAGCGCTTCTCAGTCAGCTGTGGACTGTCTCGTTGTAAAAAAAAACATGGCCTGAACCGCATTGTCTGTGCAGGCAAGGGCATTCTTTGCTTCTCCCTCCGCAAGAGTCACATAGCTAAAGACCAGTTGTAAACATGCGGCAGAGTAAACTCGGATCAAAGTGAAGCACAGCTAAGCAAAGCAAATTCAACCTTCAATTAGGTTGGAGGCCATTGCTGTCAGGTTGGAGTCAACGGTTGGAGGCCGCCGCCAGTAGGTTGGAGGCCACCGGAATTAGGTTGGAGGCCATCGCTACTGGTTGGAGGCCATTGCTACTAGGTTGAAGGCCATCGCTGTTAGGTTGGAGGCCATCACTATTATGTTGGAGGCCATCGCTAGTAGGTTGGAGGCCTTCGCTTGTAGGTTGGAGGCCATCGCTAGTAGGTTGGAGGCCATCGTTGTTAGGTTGGAAGCCATCGTTAGTAGGTTGGAGGCCATCGTTATTAGATTGGAGGCCTTCGCTAGTAGGTTGAAAGCACATTCAACTGTTCTCTTGACGGATTGGAAAGCTGAAACCTGGAAACTCGTCAAAGTGAAACCTTCCCTCGAAAGACTCTGAAACAGTAAAAGCAGCTCGAGCAAAAGGAACCAGGGGAAAGGGCACCAAAGCACAAAACGACTTCTTCGTTTCAGAAATCCCAATGCGAATTGTCCGGAACCAAGCGAGAACGACTTGGAGCTTAGCCAGACCTAGGTCCGTCCGCAGCTCAAAACCTTTTTGGAAGCATATTGAAAACTTCCGAAACCTTCTACATTCCAAACGTTTGAGGCTCAGATAGACTCTGTGATAGGTGAAAGATCAAGTTTCCCACGCCTCTGCCTGCTCGCGAGCACTGAAAGGCCGGCAACGAACGGCCACTCGTATATTGCTTCCCTGCATTGCATGGCTAGGGCAAGGGAAAAATGGGCGTTCGATTGGGTTCTTCTGCTTTCCATTTCCCAAAACCATCTAATGCAACATGATACAACAAGAATTTGATTGCTCGCCAAATATATAGTAGTAACAGGTGCATCGCTACTAGTAACAAGTGCCTTACTAGTAGCAACAAAAAGCTATTAGAAACAAGAAGCTATTAGGAACAAGTGCATCGCTAGTAGTAACAATACACACAGTATATACATATGTATGTCCGCGCGAGCCCATGATTGCTCCGAGTGGAGTGATTCTCTGGAGGGAGAGCACTTGTTACTAGTAGCGATGCACTTGTTACTAGTAGCGTGGCACTTGTTTCTACTAGCTTCTTGTTACTAGTAGTAAGGCACTTGTTTCTAGTAGCTTCTTTGTTACTACCAGTAAGGCACCTGTTACTACTAGCGTGGCACTTATATTTGGTATCCATGAAAACAAACATCCACACAGAACCCACACACCAAAAAGGGTACGAAGTTGGGAAGAATCCAAGGGGAGAATCGTGTGTGGGTCAGGTAGGTGAGGGTTTCACGGTTGCACCAAAGGTCATTGTTGAGAGGTCGTGCAAAATCTAGAAATGTTGCGTCGCACAATAGGGCAAACACCCAAGAGATGAGTTGAGTCGCATGCAGATGATGCTGTGCAAGATTGTACATAACAGGCATCATCTGAGCAAAACATGTCCACCGCATGCAATCAAAGAGACAATGATGTGTGAATCCGGGCTCCTAGTCCTGGCAATCCTCCTTCAGCCTTCAAATGCCTTCAAGCATATTAAGAAATACAAACTAGACTTCTTGAATGGCCTCCAAATCACCAGCCATTCGCCCGAGGTCCAGTCACAGCTAGACCCATGGCACACAGCATTCCGGGGCAGCTTTACATTACGTCGAAAGAGGTCTTGCGCAGTACCTTCTAGGAACTGTATTTTTTCTTCTTAATGTGTTTTACTCCAAATTGAAATTCGTCAGATATTCCAAGGTTTCTCACGTCCAGAATTGTTTCTTGTTGAACCTTGGGAGCTCAAATCAAAATACATATTTCTGCTACGTCAATTTGACAAACATGTGTAATGAGTGCATCACATATGACAAACCTGCTAGCTTTAGGATGCATGCGCATTTGCATGACTTGAGTGTGGAAGCTGGAGACGCTGCAGAATGGTCGTCTTTGCGATAGGTCTGCAAGTAGGAAGGATCGCACACCAAAGCCAACGTGACCAATAGGAAACAGCATGAAATGATTGAAATGTCATGAAATATGATGTAGTATGATATAGTTACATGTCGCATTTTGCGGAGTTGGTCACTGAGCAGCTTTCTCATTCCTCCCCCCAGCTCGTTCCTCATCGCGCTTTCAAGTCGAGCGAGTCGGTGAAGCAACCAGCTCAGCTCGGCGAGTTGAGCAGCTCTGAACAATGCTTTCGAAGCTCGGCGGACACTGGGCTCGGTTCGCCTGCGTGGCCAGGACTGTGACGCGACACACGCGATTCGCTCGTGGAAATGCTGTGGCAAAGCAGCTATGTCGGCTAAGTCAGCTCTTTTCGTTTCGCAACTTGCTTCACAGCTGGCTTCCGTGTGGCTCCTTGGAAGTTCTGAAGGAAATTTGATGTGCTTTCATGATCAACCGATTCTTTCGAGTCTCTTAGGCTTCCCTGATGGCCACCAATGCTGCTTCAGCAGCCTGCTGCTTTGCCTGCCGCCTGAGGGCAAGGAAAGGAAGAGATTCGATGCTCAAGTGGCTTAGTCACATGTTTCCCTTCTTCAAAGACAGAAAATTAAGAAATACTCTTTCAGAATTCAGCTCTTGCTCTGGCTAAGTTCAAGCGGTGCGTGTACTAGACATGCGGACCGCAAACAGACCAAAACCCGCCACTTCACAGGCCAGTCCAGCCTTGTTGGTGCTGTGTCTCCCTTGCAAACGGGTAATCTCTGCATGATTGGAACACGTACACTCGCGATGAAGCCATCTTCTTCCTCCTGGAAAAAGATTGAAAAAGTGGATAAAGATGGATAAAGTAGTAAGCTTGTTCCTTGCAAAATTTTGATTTGGGCGGCAAATTCTCAAGAATTCAATTCGAGTGCTGTCGAAAATGGCCTGGACTGTGTATATGATGTCCTCATCTGTCGGAGGTCTCCTGTCGATTTGGAGAAAGGTCTATATAAGTTTTAAAAAATAGAAAGTACAGCCATTATTGTGTTCCCGATGAAAGCCGTTTTTGAGGTGCTTTCTTGCTAGTCTACGCTAGCAAGCAGGACGTTACCTGCAAACTACATACAAGTAAACTACTAGCAAGGACGCAGTAGAGAGAGAGAGAGAGGCTTCAAGGACGTTTCTCACTATCTGAAACTGTTCTTAGATTTCTAGATTCTAGATTTCTAGGAAAATATTTAAAGAAGGTGGAAAGATGTCCAAGTTGATTGAGACCAAAGCTGCGGTCCTCAGCAGAAGCTGCACGATTTCATACAGCAGCAAGACGGATGATTGCTCTTCAAGATTGCGGTGGTGCTTATTGGGCCTCGAACAAACTAATTGGAACATCTTTTCGAGGGTGCTGGACAACGTATGCTTCCACGTACTTTAGCATGGCATTCTATCTATATGTCCTTGTTTTCACAAGAATGCTTTAGAAAGGCTGCTGTCTAGAGTCTAGATAAGTGCCCCTCAAAGTCTAAGAAACGTATCTTGCGAAGGGGGCTCAAGGAAGCTTTTCTTGCTCTGAAGAACCTGCTCTGAAGAACTTGAGCTTCAACTTCTCCGTCCTACTAGCTACTTATGTTTACAGCTGCTTGGCCTACTTAGCTTGTTTAGTTTCCTCCGCTACCCACGGCCTACCCCCTGGGAAACAAATGACACAAATGCAAATTGCGTTTGCATATGCATATGTTTTTAATATGTGTATATATATATAATATGTATGCATATTGATATACAGAAATGCAAAATTGGAATGAATGTATATATACATATTATACAGTTTTTTTTTTTGCACGTCTTTTCTGCTGGTGCTGGCTCAGGAGAACATTTGTCTCAGGTCTTTGTTCCTTTGGAACACACAGCGAGCAGCGAGCTTGGCCGTCATCTTGATCTCGCCATTGGCTTGCCGCGTACGTGAGTGGCACCGGCTGCACTCGAGCGTGGTTCCCTTACGCATCATGGTGTGCGAGCCGTGACCCGGCCACTCATCAGGTGGTACAGGGCCCACATGGCATGGCTCTGCCACAAACTTGTTGAAGGCATCCTCATTTGTTCTGGCCAAAATGTAGCTCTTGCATTCACTGCATCGGAGGTATGCTCTATCCAACTTGAGGTGGTGGATGCCAGGCTGAGGCGCCTGTTGAGAGGCCACGAGGGCATGGATCATCTCCATCCTGGTTTGCCGTGGAGGCGTGTGACGAGGAGCCTTCTCACAAGGGCGATCATTGGCTTCTTTCAACTCCTCCAACATGTTCTTGGTGTGGTACCGAAGCTTGCAATGCCGACATTGAATGCCGCTCCTGAAAGCCTCCCATGCATGGCCTGCTGTGGAGTCTTTGACCAACAAGTCTGCCAGTAGCATCTTCTTCTGATGCAGCAAAGGAACCTTGGTCTCCATGACCTTGTCCTTCTGATGCAGGAAGTGATCTTTATTGCGAAGCAGAATGCTCATCCGTTCTCCAGCCTGGAGGAGGATCTCATGGGCGTCGTTGTCGACATGGGCTTGCATATCCAAGATTTCAGTGGGTTCAAAGAGCTTCCCTGTCTTGGAGGCGAGCTTCTGTGTGTCTCGCTGAGTGACCCGTCGCAACTCATTCTGTTGCAGCTCCTTCGTGGAGAAAAGAAGTGGCCACACATGGTCAAAATCCTCAAACTCAAGGCCTGGGAAGAGGTCAGGAAAGGTCTCAAAGGCCAGGTGTGGTTTCCATGTCTGCCAAGACTTGACATCATATAGTGCCACCGGGGTCTTCTCCACCACATGCAAGGCCAATTGCTTCAAAGCGTAGAAAGTGGCCCTCCTTTTGGTGGCCGGCGCAGGGCAAATGCCAGTGATGGATGCTATTTGCTGTCGGGTTTTGGTCTGATGCGCGCACACAGCAAAAGCAAAGCGACGATGTCTCCGGTCTCCACAGGTGGGTGCCACTGCGATGGAACAGATGAGGCCCTTGTCCGCCTTGAGGAAACCCAAATCCTTCCATAGGCCAGTGCCTTCGATGGTGGCCAGGCCTTCCTCCGGCTCGTAGAAGAGGCTTTGAACGAAGCCCCGTTGCCACAATTCCGGGTCAGTGCCAAAGTTGAGGCGAGAGATCCATTCGTCCGGCAGGGCTTTGGTGCGCCCTTTCCAAAAGGTGCATTCCCAGAGTAGGTGGACAAAGGTCAAATCCACCCCACATAGAGGGCAGTGGCCCGAGATGCCATGCAGAGTGCCCTGATGCAAAGCTCTCAAACCAGTGGCTATCTCCTCACTCGTGCTCCGCTGGATGTGCTGGCTGATCATCCAGCCCAATGGCCGTTCCAGGTCTTGGCACCCTTCATAGCGTGTCAGTCTGAGCAATCTTTGCCACCGAAATTCAGTCTGCATCTGTGTGTGTATCAACGGCCAGGGGTCGATCAAGGAGATGTAGCAGTCAGGAATGCCCCCATAACCTGTCCGCTTCCATTTGTGGCCATTGGAGATGTCAAATTCCAAGTCCAGCATGTAGGCCTGGAGGGCTTGGAGCGGACCCGTGACCACTTGCCACCTGTACTTGGCTTTCTGCAAGGCATTCAAGGCAAGATTCCAGCTAGTCCAGAAGAGGTGCTGCTTGCTTTCATCAAAGCCATGAAAAACCTTCCACACGGTGTGCAAATGTTGCATGATGATGGAATCACCAGGATCTGGTTGGTCCTTGCGCATGTCAAAGACGACATCAACCGATCCGGAGCGCTGCAAGCGTAGGCCGCGGGCTGCCAAGACACGGAGCTGCTGACGTCGTTGTGGTGCCAAGCCGTTGGCCTGGGCTCCCCAGGACATGACCGGATGGATGGCCCCTTTGTGAAGGCGGTAGCAAATGCCCGTGTTGATCCGGAGACGATGCATGATGCCGGCCCGTCCTTTGCCTTTCAAAAACCTCTTGCGAATCTGAGAGACCCGTCTCTTCCGTGCAGCAGTGGAGTCAACTCCGAGGTCTCTCAGAACATCATAGTGTGCTGGATCTCCATCACGAAGCAGGGCTTTTAAGGCCCGAGCTGCCTCTTTTGAGCTGGTTAAGAATCCAGTTTTGTCTGTGTTCAACTTCAGACCCGCTTGCTCCATCTGAAACTGAAGAGTGCGGAATGCTCCCAGAGCCTCTCTTGCCGCAAAATCCGGATCCCGACTGTGAATGTCAAAGCTGACATCATCAACCCAAGTCTGCAATGCTGCTGTCGGATGTTCCGTCACCATAGCTTTGAGCGGCTTGAAGAGGATGAGTTTGGAGATGGCCGGGGCCTGTGGACACCCTTGCAAAATGCCCCGATCATAATGTTTGGGGTCGCCATTGATGCCTTCCGCTTGCAAAGTCCTGGGACCTCGATAGAGGTCAAGAGCCAACTTCAGGTGCAAGGGAGGGTAGGCAAGCTCACGAGCTGGTTCAATGATGGCATCCAGATCAACATGGTCATAGAAACACGTGAGGTCCGCCAAACAGGTGACTGTGTGGATGCCCTGATGTTTGGCTATCTCCGCGTGCAACACGCGGCCAATGGCAATGCTCAAACAGTCCTTGCCGGGTCTGGCCTGATCCCAGGGCAAGTTGTCGTCCAAGGAGAGCTGCCACCGCTGGAGGTCCGCCTTCCTCGCATGGCACCATACCCGGTAGAGACAGCTGGTGAGGGCGATGGGCCTCTCCACCTTTTCATTTTTGGGAATGAGGACTATGTTCGTGACCCGAAGTTGAATGGGTAGTTGCCCTTCTCGTTCCATGTTGGTGAGCAAACCCGCCAGTTTGGCAACAGCGGGGTAAGGCAAGCGCCTCAGGAAGTCATAGGAAATTCCATCCGGCCCTGCTGCTTTGTTGGGTAGTCGTCGAAGCAGTTGTCCTAAGAGGTGGGACTGAATCGGAGGAAGCTGTTGTGCTTGGTCTTGAGCAGCTTGCAGGAGTAGGTCCCATTGCCGAAGTGGTCTGGGATCATCCCGGGGATGCCAAATGCGTCCCATTGTTGTTGTCTCGCTGCCTGCCTTTGGTCCAGTGGCAAATGCTGGTGCGGTCGCTGCCACGGAACATCCTTTTGTCGCAGGCACCGGAACAAGCCCCGTAGTCCTTTGTGATGTGCCTTCTCAAGCCAAACTCTATATTCATCATTAGTGGAGGCAAAGATGGCCTTGTGAGCAAGTTGTTCCTCCTCGGCCATGATGCGTCTGATCTCCAATGGCTCGTTTTCAGGATGCTGTATCCAATGAGTCAGAAGGGCTCGAAAGAGATCTTGGCTCATGTTGTCAGAAGCATGTTGATGAAGGGAGTCCAGCATGTTGAGAAGATCCTGGGCCACCCTTGTCGTTTGGGCCTGATGCACAATGTTGACCCGAATCTTCATCTTGTCCCAATATGCTACTGACCCTTTCTTCCACGTTTGAGAGCGGGTGTGATCCACCAGAGGAGCCTGGTATATGGAGATCTTCGAACCCCTGCCAGTGGTGGGGTTGTGTAGTAGCTGAGTCAGGTACTTCTCAGTTTGGGTGGCCCATCGGGCGAAGTCGGAGCCCAATCCTGAGATGGGTTGGCCCATGATGTGGAAAGGGCCATCATCCTCCCAAAAACTGGTCCAGGCCGCCGGCAGAGCATGCGTGTTGCCTATGGGAGGAAAGCGCTGGAGCTGTTGTACAGGGATGGCTGCATAGTCGCAGTTGAAGGTCACCTCCAGGGCGCAATGTGGCTTCCATGGAACCTCCCAGTTGGCAGCAACGGTGATGCTTTGAACCAAAGAGTTGGAGACCAACAAGTAATCCAGCTGCGCCCCTTGCAGAGTGGTGGGGCCTTTGGTGTCCATGATCTCAGCTCGAAACCGGCTTTGGATGACTGTGGCTGCTAAAGCCCCCGGGTCATTTTGCCAGTCCCCTCCCAGGATGAAGGGAGCCCTGATGTGGCTCAAATAGTTGAGGAGAGCTCCGAGGATGTCCGCATTCGAGGGAGATTGAAGCGTTTCACCAGTCTTGAGGTACAGCTGAATGATGAAGATCATGCTGTCCTGGCGCTGAAGGCCGATGGACATCCACCCATTGCCATCCAGGTTGTAGGAATGATCCAAGTGAGTGATGTGCCTGGGCCCATGAAGAGTGAGGAAGCCGCCAGTATTGCCGCCTCGTCCGGTGTTAGTGGCTGCAGTGCCATGTGTCTTCCAGCCTCGGGCAGTGAAGTATTGTTGCACTTCAGCCAATTTCTTGTCGCCCAGGTGAGTCTCCTGCAAGCAAAGCAGATGATCTCCTTTGGTCCAGATCCAGTCCTGTACTCGCCCACCGAAGGAGGTCACATTGGCGAAGACGAGGTGGAGGGTTTCGTAGTGGTGTTTTGCCCGTTTGGCTTGGCTGGGCTGCAAAGCTTCGACCGTGTCCGGGACTAGTTCTTGTTGATCATGAATCAACCATAGTTGCACCACTTCTTGTTGTTGCTGCTGAGAGATCTGCCCCAATGGTTGAGGATATTGATCATCATCCGCGAGCCAGTAAGCATTGTCCATGGCATGAATGGTGACATAGTGACCATTCTCGTGGCCTTGTCCCTGATGGAGAATCATGCTGACAATGCGATAGGTGGCTTGATGAACATGAATGCCATCGTCCGAAAAGGGGATGTTGATGCTGGTGCCAAACTCCAAAGCCCTGTTGTGTTTAGTCCACTGGCCCTGTAGGAGGGCTGATCTTTGGAGGTGCACGATGAGCCCATCGGGAGTGCCGTAGAGGTACTGTCCTCCGTCCTCATTGGCCCAAGAGTTGACCACCTCATCCAGCGTGAGTGGATGCTCTCCGTCCGGAAAAAGCAAGTTCAAGGGAATCTGTTCTCGGTCTTCCAAGCGCCCGTCAGCATGGACATGGAAAAACTTCCCTCCAAAGAAGGTGCTTTCCGAGAAACTCCACAAATGGCCAGCGAAGTCACCGATGTCGGCCTGGCGTCCGGCCTGGAAGTGCTGCAAAACATGATGCATCTGCGTAAGCTCATGCAGGAGAGAGGGTTGATCCGCCGAGAGAAATTGTCGAACTGCATCATGGGTGCGACCCCAGGCTATCGACTGATCTTCGGCATGAGCCCCTGCCCAACTCCAGCATCTGAAAACGGAGTTGCCGAAACACATGTTTTGCGGGTTTCGTAAGATACTCGTCAAAGCCTGTGCCACCACATAGACATTGGTAGCAAGATGAGGAACATCTCCTTGCACCGCTAAGATCTTGTGGAGAGTGTTCTCCATCCGGCGAAGGTCAACCAGGAATTGTTGTCCTTTGATGATTGTCCAGTGAGTCTCAAAATCGTGCCTCGAAGCATCAAGGTCTTTTTTGCAAAGATCGTAGAGGGCTTGCTGCCCTGGTGTCAAAAAGTTGGACGAAGGGTACGCGTGGCCTTCATCCATGATGTCAACCAAAAGTGCAACCAAGCGAGCCTGAGGGGTCCCGCGTTCTGCAGTGTCCCTGGGGACCTGCACAGAGGTAGAAGAGCTCGGTGCCCCTGGGCTACTTGGTTGCTGCCCCGTCTGAGCGGAGGAACGCAATCCTCCTCCTCTCAGTTTGAAAGGATGGGGATCTCGCCAAGGTCCATAGCCCCCGTGACTTCTAAGGACCTGATTCGAGCCCCACGCTGCAAAAGTATCAACCGAGTTGACTGCAACCCTGCAACTCAATTGATCATTGTCCCCAAGCTGAGAATTTTCAGCAACCCCTGTCGGTTTAGATGAAGAGATAGGTTCTGAAGCCACCTTCAAGGCCCTGTTACCCACACTGCTGGAGTTCTTCGGCCGTTTTGCGGCGCTTGCTTTCTTCATCCGGAGCATCGGTCGAAGGTCGTTTCAGCATCGTGGTGAGCTGTGCCTTCTGGTCCGGTGTCAAACTGACTCCAAGGGTCGTGATGAAACCTGCTACGGCTTCCGGTACAGTGTCCTCCATGGCATCACCGTCCTGAAGTTCAACGACCGGTTTGGTGGTCTTCACCATTTCCATGTAGGTCGCACTGGTGGAGTTCAGAGCGCCTTGTTCAGCTTCCAACTTGCTTTGAATGCCCTTCATCTCCTCAAGCATGTCTCCATAAGCTTTCTTGGCTGTGTCAAGCCGTTGCTGGAGAACCATCTTGCGATGTGAGAGGTCTCGTAGGGCAGAAACCTGAGCCTTGAGCTTGAGGGCCATGTCCTTCTCAGTCTCAGGAGGAGGTTTTGTGATACGCTCCACAAGTTCCTTAACCGCGGTGGGCAGCTGAGCCATGTTCTCTTTGAGCACGTGGGTCAAGTCATCAGGATCCGTGCTGGGAGGTGTAGGCTTGATGCCTAACTGCTCAAGCTGCTGTTGGAGCTTGGAATCCAAGGTAGTCCAAGAGGATCTGAGCAAGTCCGTCGTGGCCTTGTGAACATGAGAGATCTTGGATGTTCGCCCATTCCCCAAGCCTGGAGGGGGAGCCACGGGCTTCTGGCGAGGTGTGAACCGCCCTCTTGACCTGGACGGTGACCTAGCGTGGAAACCCGCGGCTGGTTTGGCCCAACTCTGGCCACATTTGCGGCAAGTGTAGCCTTCACAAATCTTATCTTCCCACATCCAGTTGCCACAGTTGGGATGCTTGCAAACCTGATACTGGCGGTTCCAGGTGGTGTACTTCATGTGGTAGCTTCGCCGGGGCCACCCTGCTTCTCCTCAAGGACCTGCGTGAGGGAGTCGTGAAGTGCCCAAGACGAAGAGCTTGAGCCACCTGGTCCCTTGAGCCGAGAAGCTTGAGCCTTGAGCCAAAATGGCTACGGACATATTATACAGTGTGTATATATATATATATGTGAAGGGGCCTCCTCCTTCCATGCCTGGGCTGTTTAAGCAAAGACCCGGAACGGCAAGAGTTCAACAAGTCTCCAGCCTTTCAAACGGCGCAAAATCTGAGAGATCAGAGGAAAGCAGCGCTTCCGCTGCAAGGATCTTTGCCTGTGAAATCTAAAGATTCAGTCTCGGTCCATGACACTTTATTTACCATCGCTACTACGTTGGGGGCCATCGCTCTTAGGTTGGAGGCCATCGCTACTAGGTGCCCAGCCTCCTTTTTGTTCTTTGCAGGCTCACTAGAAGCTTGAAGAATCTCGTGCCCGATTCCCAAACACTCCAGGTCAACTGACACCTCAAAAGGCTGATGAAAGACGGCAATGAATATCATGAAAGCTCATGAAACCAAACTACCAAGAGTGCTATTTGTGGTCAAGCAGAACACTCACTTGAGGCCAGTGGCTGTGCAAATGAAATGTTGGCCCACCACATCAAAGCTGTAGGATATCTCAGCAAGTGCTGGCTTGAGTGCCCAAAAATCTGCAGAGCAAGATTGCAGAATCTGACCCCTTTTTCCCCAAATAGCTGCAAGCTATAGGGGTTTTTACTTCTCAATGGTGTGGCTAGATCGGCGTTTTGGCTTTGCCGCCGTGCTGATGCTGGTGCAGCTGCAGGGGTGCAAGTGCTGGCTGTGGATCGGTTTTTTGGTTTTGCAGGTGCTGCTGCCGTGCTGATGCTGATGCAGGTGCTGCAATGACATCATGTACTGTCCGGGATGGCATCATGTCATGTCCGGGATGACATCACGGCATGGCAGGGACGACATCATGTCATGCCAGGGGTGAAATCATGTCATGCCAGGGCTGACATCATAGCGTGGCAGGAACGATAATCTCTCATACTGTTTCCGGCAAGTTGATGCATATACTTTAGATATTGCCTTGTGGTATGCACCGTTTCCTTTCGCGGATGACATGGTGTCATGCCAAGGACGACATCATGTCATGCCAGGGATGACATGCTCTCATATTGCGTGTGACAACGTGTTGTGCGACAATGATCATAATGTCGTCCGGGCATCTTTGGCTAGTCCTTGCCGATCTTGCAGTTTTACGTCTGTGTTGGGCAAAGCGGGCGCATTCAGCTGATAGCTGTTGCGCATATTGGTGGACTGGTCTGATGTTGCGTGCTGCGGTGACAGCCGTCCCTGGATGTCCGTGGCGTGTCCTTTAAACCTATACACCCGCTATCTGGGGTCTATGCCGGTGCAATTAGAATCCTAGAACTGCATTTCGACTCAGGTCCAACATTGCTGAAACTGTCAAATGGGCGTTGCATCACAAAGTGACTCAGCTAAAAAAGTCCAGGTTGCATCATCCTTGGTGAGCTGTCTCCGAACAATGGCCGCAATCTTTTCATTGAGTGCACCTGCTGTCTTCAAGAAATCTCTCAATAATTGAGTTTGGGTGACATACCTTTTCGACCAAACTTATTTGAGGTTCCAGGTGCCTTTGTCTATCACCTGATGACCTGGTGACGGTCGCAAGTATGGGCGGAGCTCAACAAGGGTCCACACCACAGATTCTACAACTTTTGAGGGCACGCGAACCATCTACCTGGCACAATTGGAACTATTAATAATCGCACCACTGGGAAGCCAGGCTAGCCGCAGTTGTGCTGCGACAGCCAGCAATCAGCAAACACCGCTGAATGTGAAGATAGTGCTAGCGAGGTGCGAGAGGACGCTGAACAGAAGGGGCTCAAAGAAAAGAGGTTCTTGTCTGCAGACCAAAGAGGTTATTCGCTTACGGGTCTGTCGACTGCACCTCCTTGGCTTTATGATCGCCACCCGCTGGCCACATCCGAACCCACAACAAGCCTGCCTACCGGGTTCGCCATCGGCTTCTCAGATACCTCATGCTCTCAAGATCTGTGTAGTGAAGTCATGAAGATCTGAGCCGAGCCTTTTCGGCTTTCACAGGCCTGACAAACAAACCGCAATTCTGTGTCGCAGTCCAAGCAGTCCAGGCCTGCATTCTTCTGGCTCAAGAAAGTGGCCAACTCCTCGAAATCCAAGTGACGGCATTTGCAAAGGTTCCCTAGTAGCGTCCCTGTTCCTAGTAGCGATGCCCTTTGCTCCTAGTAGCGTCCTTGCTCCTAGTAGTAAGGCCAGGAGCCCCTAGTAGCGTCTTGTTACTGCTAGCAAGAAATTTGAGGAGTTGTGATTCTCAAGAACCGGCACACTGCATGTTCTGGAAGCATTGAAGTTGTACATACTAATCGACGCTGGATGCACACATGTTCCAGCTGCGGGCATCCTCCAGATCTGAGTTTGTTATGTTTGGGCCGCTCCTGCCAGAAGAAAGAAGTCCCAAAAATGAAGCAAGAGATGAAAAAGTAAGGCAAACCCGTCCTTTTTTCATAACTTGTTGTCTTCTTGTCTTTTCTATATGGCAACAAGAATCTGTTGTTGCAAAGCTAGGCAGGCACCGCGCGTACTGCGCCTGAAAGCCCTGCTTCTGCCCTCCGCCACCCATGCCTGAATCTCTTGAGCAATCGCTGTCTTTGGCTTGGTTTCTTTTGCATACTTGCACTAGGATCAATTTGCTTTCTCCGCCTTTTGTGCTGTTTCTTTGTGGGTGTCTTTGCTCCTGAAGCTGATCGGCGCTTCGAACGATTGCACAGCATCACAGCCGTGCTACAGCCCTGGCTCTACTGAGTCTTTGCTGCGCATTGCCTGCTCTCTCTTCCCATCTTCGCTTGACAACTCAGCCAAGGCTTCCTTTGCAGCTGATTTCTTGGCATTAGCCTCACATATGCCGGCCAGAGATGGCCAGAGTGGTCAGGAAACTGCAAACATGGGGCCTTCGCTTCCATTCTTCCACAGGACCACAGCTACAGAAACCACTTAACAACCACCCACCAAATCAGCTACCACCTGGATTGCAAAACAATTACGCTCAAACTGGTAGGTGAGTGTGTAAAGGTGGGCAAGGTGGCACGATCATTGCAAATGTTGCTCGCTGCAACTGCAACCCAATTGCCTCTGGCCAAATCTGTTGTGGTCACAATTAAAGCTCCAGGTTTTGTGGGGGCAGCGCTCAGGAGGATATCTTGCGAACACCTTTGGAGAGAAGCAAACAGTGCGTCTGGAGTTGCAGGGCACCAGTACAGCTATGGCGTGGTCTAAAAGCTCCGAACTTTAAGGAACTTTTAGGGCCAGCCAGCTCGTGTGAAATGCTGCCGGCCTTCAAATGGACCTAGGAACACATCCAGGCCCTATCATCTCCGCAAAACACTTAGCGTTGACTGGGAACCTATGGCAAGAACCCCGTGGTGGTGGCGCAAGTCCAAGACTTAAAGCTCTGCTCCTACCCAAACGCTTGCATATCAGAGGCTGGCCTTCTTGAAGGCAGGATAACCTGTGACAGCCAAGGTTGGCTGAATCTCCAAGGTTGGAAAAGCCACTGTAGCGACAAAGCTTCCGCATTCCAAACAGTCGAATGAGTAGTCGACGTCACCCTGGCAGAGCTGGGATTTTGGGGAATGTGTGACAAAAATGCTCAAGTCTGACAACGTCTAAAATAGACTGCCAAAAAGGGAACAAAGAACATATTGTGTATATATATATATACAGCTCAACAATACTTGATTGCGAATTGAGAGCCAAATTCTTCCCAGAAATTTCCCAGTGGAGTGGTGGCGTTCTTGGAAGTTTTGATCTATCCTTCTGGACAGAGTTTCACCTTCTTGTTACCCGGTACTTTGGTTTCAGTGCCAGCCAAAGTACACATGGCACTATGGAACACAGGATTCGATCCGTTTGCAAACTGCCACAATCTTCCAATAACTCTGCCGAGCAGATGCTCCTTTGTGTCAAAAGGTTCAATTAGCATTCTTCACATGCAAATTCTCAGGACGTCCTTGTCCCTTACCCAAATTCAAATAGACGTCAACTGTCATACGAGTAGCTGCTCATTTACTAGCAGTATCCACACAGCTGTATCCTCCAGGTGCTCTGCATCGCACCAAGCTGCTCAAAATCAGCTTTGCTGCTAGACGATGCATGGGCAAAAGAGCGCAATTCTGGAACACCCTACATTTTCATGGGTCTTCTAGTTTTTGGGAGTTAGAAAAATGTTGTGCCATCTGGTGTTGTGATAGGTCATGTGTGTTGATAAGATGGCATTGGATGTGCAAGGAATTTAAAAAAGCTGTGCATCGAATCACTTTTGAATATATATATATATAGAAAAATATATATATTAATATATAGGGTCACTACATATATATATATATATATGTACAAAGAAAGAAGTCAGGCCGATAAGAAGCCTTTTCCAAGGCTGTTTGCTCGAGTCAAGTTGTCCTCTGCGTTTGGCATTTGGCGCCTTCACCACCGGGCGACCCAAATGCTTGGCAACAATATTCTGCCTAAGGTCTGTACTTGGCGATATGCTCCTAGTAGCGATGCCAGGAGCTCCTAGTAGCTTCTGGTTGCTAGTAAGTAGTGAGGCCGGGAGCTACTAGTAGCGTTCTTGCTTCTAGTAGCGATGCCCTTGGTCACTAGTAGCTTCTTGCTCCTAGTAGTAAGGCCAGGAGCGCCTAGTAGCGTCCTTGCTCCTAGATATGTTGACCAACATGTTGCAACTTCAAAAAAAGATATGCGAAATGAACACCAAGTGCTGAAAGGGTGCAACGAACCAATGGGATTGTCATCGATGTCCGCATGGATAGCCTCGTCGATTTCCACTGATCTGACCTTGTCCTCAGCGCTTATGGTATCTCCCTCCACTTCTGTTTCTCTGTATGCATCATCTTCTCTGTACTCATCCTCCTCTGGCAGGAACTTCTCAACGTTCTGCAGGGACAGGGGTGTAGATATTATATATATGTCTTTTTTGCATGAACCCCGTGAAAACACATATTGACATACTGTATGGAATTTTGTTGTGCGCAATCGAACAGTTGCCTGATGAAAAGACTGGCCTGGCATTTGTTCCTGGAAGGAGCAGTCCTTTGGGAAAAGAAGCTCATGCGCTAGGCATTCAAGCGCAAGATTCCATGGCAAATGACCACTTGGACACACTCGTCCAAGACATGGAGTCGTCCAACTCTCAGTGGCCACATCCGATGACATGTTGCAAGATGTCTTAAGATGCCAAGAGGATACCCCTTCAAAAGCACACCCAAGAAGAGCTACTCAACGACAAAGCTGCCAACTCAATCAAAATGTCATGAATCAGATTGAATCGGGAATGTTCTCCCAAGTTGACTTGAAAATAGCGAGCCATTGCAGTTTTCAAGTTGCAATCATTCAACATGCACTTTGATTCATTCAAGACATAGGACACCGGAATAAGACTTTGCACTCCGTCGGCGCTGCGTCGGAGGCGGAATGTGGTCGCAGTGAGACTTATCCGCGACACTTGGTCCGTCGAAAGTCGACATGGGACACCTGCTGTCGGGAGATGTTTCCATGTCGGTTGGGCAAGACGGCCTGAACAAAATCAGGGCACTTCTGGTATAGCTTTGTGTGGCTGCAGTCTAGGAACACAGACATTTCCTTGCCCCGGACCCATGAAATTCCTGGCGACCCCTCCAACCTTGATATCAAGGATGAATGGGTCAAAAAAAAGCCGTGGAATTCAAACTTAAACACAAAGCTTGAAGCAAAGCTGTTGCTTCAAGAAGCAAAAGCGCAAAGTAAAGACGGTTTTACACAGTGCTCCATCTGTTACCTCGACACAAACCCGCTGTGACTCAGCAATGCAAGAAGAGTAGTAGGTGAGGAGGTGTGCTTGAGAATGACTTCCGCACTGTTCAACAAAAACAAGCGAACAAGTGTGAGCTTTGCAAGTTTTTGCCGACCTGCATCAATGCGAGCCGCATACTCACTTGTGGAGGTGAAACACATTTGATTCAGAGGCACCCATTGGTAACCTATTCTTGCATCCTACGAATTGAAGCGCATAGGCGCTCAGTCTGGTGCACCAAGACTCTAACAACTGAAGAAAAAAAAGCGATCTTTCCGAACGAAACCAAAAAACAAAAAAAAACTCCCCAAGAAACAACGAGCTCTTTTCGTAATAAATATATATATATACAAAAACGACAGAGATTTTACAAACCCTTGGTGCTTCTTTTGATGCTTGCCTTGGGTCTGGGACTTCAAGCGGATGTCAAGCAGAACAGTCTGATAGCAAACACTTTTGTTTCTTAATCCCATCACCTTTCTTCCCGTGCGATCCTTTGGTGGAGGCCATCGCTACTGGTAACAAATACGCTACTAGGTGGAGGCCATCGCTACTAGTAGCTATTTGCTAGTAGCAAGGATGTTGGAAACCAAAAGGATGTGTGTCCAAAAGGATTCAAATGGTCCTTGCAAGAAGTCCTTGCAGCGTTGCTTTGGCTGCACAAAGGTGCCAGATCCACCGAGCTCATGTGGCAAGCGGTCTTACCAGGTCCTGCAAGCTGCATTGGGCGGGGGATAGCCGTAACAAGTAGTAGCAAAGGACGCTACTAGGGGCTCCTGGCCTTACTACTAGTAGCAAGAAGCTACTAGTAACTAGATGTTGTTTCAGCCGAGATGCATTTGGGTTGTAGTACACATCGACCGATTCGATCTTCAGGTCTTCCGTGACCTGACACCAAAACCAGCCGCCGTCTCAGCTTTGAGATGTTCACATCGTCTTTTTTCCCGCTTGGCCCGGGCCCTGCCTCACTTAAGCCACTAGTAGCAAGGACGCTATTAGGTTGGAGGCCATTGCTACTAGCAAGGATTAAGTAGGGAACAAACTTGTTCGCTCCTAGCTACTTAAGCTAGTAACTGGACGCAGCATAGCTCACGCACTAATGATTTGGTTCCTAGATTTTTAGGAAAACTTATATAACTACGCGGCCGTTGTTTCCCTTCAGTGCCTTGGCAATGCAAAGGCCAATTATGTTGAGCATCTCGCCATTGCCTTTGTGCTCCTGGAACGAAAGCAGTTGAGCTTTGCTGTCTATTTGGATGAAGCCTTAAATGGAGAATCCAAGAGACTTGTCTTCCAGCTAAAGCTATCGAATATTACCTACTACTAAAGACTAAAGTCTGCCAGCTGTCCTTCCCCTGCTTATCCTTGAAAGTGCCACACATTTTCCCAAAGTGCCTCCACTTGAACGTGACCTGAGAAGGAAAAACACGTTGAGAATGTTGACGAGAAAAAACGAAGGATGGGTTCATGGCTACTAGTAACAAGTGCATCGCTACTAGTAACAAGTGCCTTGCTAGTAGTAACAAGAAGCTACTAGTAACAAGTGCATCGCTTCTAGTAACAAGTGCCTTACTAGTAGTAACAAGTGCATCGCTACTAATAACAAGGATGGGTGCAATTCCAAGCAACGTTGGGCGGCCCTGAAAAGACTTCCAGAACTTCCCAAGCAAATCCTGGAGATGTCAAAACGGAACCATCTTCTTTTTTAAGACCGGGTAGGCCGCTAAGGAAGTAGCTAGGTAGGTAGGTGGCTGGTAGAAACTAGAGAGTCGCTAGGGAGTCGCTAGTAGCTTCAGTAGCTACTAGCTAGGACGCGGGATAGCTCACGCTTCTTCAAGGAAGCTCCCCCCGCAGCCCTGAAGGCAGGGGGGGAGCTTCCTTGAAGAAGCGCTCGCACTATTCATTTGGTTCCTAGATGTTTAGAGTTTAGGGAAACTTGAGCTAGTAGGAAGTGACAATGTTATGTTGGCCTTCAGGAAAAGCTGCAGCAAAGTTCTGTTGTGCTGCTTCAGCATTGCTTGCCTTGAAGCAAGATTCATCTGAAACGACCTATGTGTGGCTGCAATTTTCGTAGTACGACGTGCTAAAGGCACCTTTGATGAATACTCAGTTGTCTCCCCGATCCTGAGCAATCGCTGTTGTCAAAGCATTTGCACAAAAAGGATGTGCCTTGACCTCCAATATCAAAAACGGCGCTGGCTACTGAGCTTGCGTCAGCACATTTGCGTGGCTCATGTCTGACAGGAGCTGCGCATTGAAGGGGCAGCCACCATTGATTGCTGCCTTCAAACTGTACGTTGCCTTCGCAACTTCTACGAATAAAAATAGCTTCCCCAACTCACAGTGAATCAATGAACCAAAACCTGGCACTTGCTAAGTCCTAACATCTTGAACAGAAACAACAACCGAAAGCATGGTGGCACGAGGTGGCACGAGGTGGCACGAGGTGGCACGAGGTGGCACGAGGTGGCACGAGGTGGCAAGAAACCATGGTGCTACTGGTGCCTTGAACTTGCTAACGTCCATGGTATGCCAGTGATGTGTGCTGGCAATATGTCGACTCTCCACCTCGACCGCGTCAAAACGTTAAAGCGGTGGTTCAGAGTGTGCCCGGTAAAGCTGCAAGTTGAAAGCAAGCTGAAAGTAAGCTGAGGGAAGAGCATCCCAATTCTTCATCAACCTGAAATCTTCATCAAAACAATGCACAAGACTACAAAAGTAATTGCAAAGTGATTCTGCCCAATGCCTTTTCTTCACCCAAGCTCTTACTCAGCCGAGACTCTTTTGAATCAAAGCCTCGAGGGATCCTTCGGCGTGGTTCATGACACGCTGCTCGAAGTACAACTTGTTCACGGTTGCCTACACAAACAAGAACGACCCAGTCTGCCCACTCGCAATTAGGAGCAAAGAAGCTACTAGGGGATCCTGGCCTTACTACTAGGAGCAAGGACGCTATTAAAGCTACTAGGTGTTGCTTTTCCAAGGCACATAATCCGGTCGACCAAACCGCCACTTCCTCGGGACAAAAAGAAAACACATAGAGACCAAACCACATAATGGCCACCAAAAGCTACCAAGACCAGCTTATTCTGCCATGATTCGCACCATGAGCTGGCTCATAGTCTCGAATCACTTCCCCTGCAAGCAGGAAACTGACCCAATACTGAGTACGCTTTTTGGTATTGATCTCAGTGATCTCCGGTTTTTCTACTCCTTTTTGGTCCATTTAATCCATTTGGAGCAAAACTCAATCGGCAGCGATCCACGGCACCCTGAGTGACTCCCTTCGACTCATCGGACAGACCATCTTTAGCATCGGTCCTTAGAGTCGCGGCTAAGTGCGAAGCAACATGTAGCTTCTTGTTCCTAGTAGCTACTTGCTCCTAGTAGTACGGCCAGGAACCCCTAGTAGCGTCCTTGTTCCTAGTAGTAAGAGAAAAAATGCAAAAGCCGCATGATGCCGAAAATAATGTTAAAAAAGAAAAAAGTTGATGACGTAGCACCAAGCATCGCCATGTTCCCAAGGTTTGCAGGTCCTGAGCAAGGCACAGCAAAGCACAACCTTCAAGGTGTGGACAGCATTCTAGGGCTGCCAAGTATCTTGCACCCGGCAAACATCCGCAGGCATTGGCATTTGAGCCCAAACATTCCGTCATGTGTCAAAATCTGAAAATGCCTCAAACTGCTAAGAAGTATCTGTCACACCTTACATCCTTTGAATGTTGGATGCAGCTGTCCACACCACAACTCTGAGCAAAACTCAGTGGTTGACAGGGCCGGCGGTCGATCCATGTCGGCCTTGGGCAGGACCTGAGAGCAACGGGTACAAAGAATTTGTAGGTGAATCAGCGCTATTATAACTAACAAAGAAAAGGAAGAATTGTAAAAAATATAGTTTGCTATTAGGCCCCCACATAATGCGCCACCAGCTCACTGCCTGGCACACTTCAAGCCTTCAAGCTCACGATTTGGTGACCAAAACCAAGGCAGCATGGCCAGCAAAAAAGGGAGCACACACACCACCTTGGACAACTTGTGACCATTTCAATGTTCATCTCCAACTCAAAGAGAATCACAAAAAAAACTCTTCGCTGAGGAGGCAGCTAGAACGCCGAAGCTGCGCTGATGGTGCTCCATGAATGAGTCTTTTTCCTGCGGTTGATTGAATTGGAACTCTCGAGAAATAACGCGACACTGTCGAAAGAATCCTCTGAGTAGCCGACATGACTGACTGCACATGGTTAACGGACCAGTCAATCGCACTTCCACGCTCATCGAGCTTTTGCGGCTTTCCCAGAAAGGGAAGTTGTTTTGCCTGGCATGTACTTCAACAAACACCGCAAGGTCTCAAGCTCTCTGCATGCCTTGTTTGCCTTGAGAGAGCGCAAAGAACCAACCTCAGTTTGCACTGTGGTATCGTTGACTCACTCAAAAGCCAATAAAGTTTCGAGGCATCTCATTCACATCCTTTCACGCATCTCATTCGAGGCCTGCGCCGAAGAGCACCGAGTACCCATGGATGGGGTCCCAATGCGGTCCTGAAGAGTTCTGCAGGCGAGGTTCTTCAGCAAATGCAGGATTGTCGTGTCCGTCGGGATATCCAGGATTGTCTTCCGATTCACTTCCCACGTTCAAACAACTGCCTCGTGGAAGGGATTTTGGCGTCTCAAAATATGATAAGATATTTGGAATGGAAGCCTGGAATGTCGATGGGTCCTTTGAAGCCAAGTCCAATCCCAAATCCAAAGCCATGGCAGATGCAGAGCCTGAGAAACAAGCACAGAAGTTTACAACTTACAACGAGGAAACGAATCACTTCAAAGCGCATCAAGCGCCAATAGAGAATAGAAGCTGTGATCCCAGCTAGTCATGCCGGGCTTTGCAAGACCTCGGGCTTTGCACAGATCTCCTGCAGCGTGCAAAAAGGAAAACATTCTGTCTGTCATTGGCAAGAATTATGTCATTTGTGTGACTCATCCCTGCAGTCCAGGACCGTGCCTTTAAAAAACCTAGACGACGACAGGGTGGCCCGAAGGCACAACAGGAGATGACAGAAGGTAGCGATGAGGATGAAGGTTGAAGATGATGTTGATATAAAATGATGAGGATGATGCTGATGATGATGGTGGTGGTGATGACAGTGATGAGGATTTAATACCAAGCCTAGTGGACACCGCCAATCATCCCGTTCCCCAGCGACACGCCGAATCTACACCAGTTCCTTCCCTCGATGGCACGGACTCACGCAAACGCACTTTCCACCGAGGCTGCGCAAAACCGCATGGCACAGCGACATCACACACGTAATTTGCCCACACGGCGTGCCACAGACTAGATGACTAGATGCTACAATGTAACACCAAGCCTCGTGCACCACGTTCTCATTTCGACGACTGTTACACACTTTGGCAACCTCCACCTTCGTTTTCGACGACAGTTACACACTTTGGCAGCCTCCACCCTTGTTTTCGACGACAGTTATATACACACGCTTTGGCAACCTCCATAGTCGTTTTCGAAGACAGTCACACACTTTGGCAACCTCCACCGTCGTTTTCGACGACCGTTGCACAGTGGCCACCTCCACCTGCGTTTTTGACGACAGTTACACACTTTGGAAGCAAAATTTGCACGTCACCTCACGTTTGAGCGCTTAACACGCACGATATTCGCAGAGGGGTGTCCCAAGGACAACCGTATTCGCATTTAATTTGAATGCTCGACACGCCGATCTCCACAGAGGGTTCACCCGTGCAACGCAGCATTCGCACTTCGCCTCATGTTTGAGCACTTGGCATGCCCGATCTCCGCAGAGGGTTCCCTGGGCGCATATTGCCACAGTTTCGCGCATCCGACACGCAAGATTCCCGCAGGGGGTCACGTTTCATGAGCATCGCCCCGGCCTCCCCCCGCCTCAAGAGCAATTAGTGATCATAAGGACGCCACCGGAGAGAACGCACCCATTGAGGATCCTGGTTCTGAAATCCCTGCTGGAGGAACTGCTGAAGGGGACCAGAAGCTTCAATCCACGGCCTCCTCAGACCCCTTGATCCAAGCGTGGCTACGCCTGGGATTCCTGCAGTTCGAGCAGGACAAGACCGATGCCTTTGTCTTTCCGAGGATGAGATGGAACCACAACAAGCAGGTCCTGGAAGCTCAAGAGGACGCTCCACTGACAACCAGTCAGGCCACACAGACCCATGACCAGGACGCTCACTCTCCTACGGCACAACCAACTGATCAAGCGCTTTGGGGGCTCTACGCCCAACACAGCAGATCCAGAAGGTCCTCCGAGATGCGGGAACTCTGGCATCAGCTAGGCCATTCAAGTCTTTGGACCGCTTCTGAACCCAGCGGCAGCTTGCTACATGAACTCAGTTGTCACTGGCCTGGTCTGGAGTGCGCGAGAGGCAGATGGCCTGAGTGAGGACGCATGGTCCAACTTTCCTGGGGTCTTTGGGAAAATTGCAGATGTGTCACGAGGGGCTGAACCACTTCTTTTGTGGTCTGATGGGCAATGGACCACCTTCTCATCGAACTGGCTGGAGCCCTTTCGCCAACATGATGTGACTGATTTTGCTCACCATCTTCTTCAACAGCTGAACCCCAATTTTCTCAGCTGTTGTTGGGAATCGCGGCTGGAGGAAGACGGAGACATCCGAGTGGTGGATGAAAGCGCACCCAGGTGCCCCTTGCACCTGTACATCTGCGGTGAACAAAAAAAAGCACGTTGCTGCCCATTGACTTGCAAGGGTGCATGGCATCTTTCGGTCTACATGGTTTGACCGAGCCAGCAGATGTCACATGTCTCCACATTGACCGCTTTGACTCGAGTGGTAGGAAGAGCCACACTCGCCTCTCTTCATATTCTAAGGTATGGATCCCTTTTTTCGTGGACACCAAGCTGGGGATTGACCACATTCCCTACCAGGTCACAGCGGCCTCCTACCACCTGCCCTCGGAGCCCACAAGTGGTCACTACTGCACTGCCATCTTCGAGGGTGGCTTCTGGTGGATCTATGACGATGGCAATGCGCCGGTGAAGTTCACAAAGGTGCCCCTTGTGGTTCAGGAGAACTGTTGTCTCGTGTGGCTCAACTGTATGCCCCATGCGGGGCAGAGTCGGTTTCCTTGTTGGCTGAGGAATCCCCAATCCTGACGGACGAGGAGAAGATGAACCACATCATCCACGACCCCTCCATCAACGATGACTGGCACTCCAAGTGGCTCCCTGCTTTGGACTGCCTGGACACTGGCATCCTAGTGGACCATCCTGGTCTATGCGTGGCTCACAGGGCTTTGTGGGAGGCCTCTTTTCCACTGGCTGAGAAGTGCGCCGTGAGCTTCATCACGAAGGCTCACCCCACGCGCTGGTGTGCCGACCTGACTGAGGACCACACGTGTCCATGCGCCAGTTTGGAGTTTTGCATTTGGCCTTGAGATCCAGCCAACCGATCCGTGCCAGGGATACACTGGCACGGTTGCTGAATAGGACCTTCGGCCACTAGCTTGCTGGCTGGTTTTACGGGGCCCAGACGGATCAAAATGATCCACGCAGTCATCACTCGATGAGCGTATGGAAAGGAAGGTGATGATGATGATGATGATCATGGTGAGGATGCTGATAGTGAGATGATGTTAATAATGATGATGTTAATAATGATGATGTTGCTGATGATAAATCACCAAGAAAATGAACCTGAATGTGATTTCTATGATGATAAAGATGATAGCTAGACAGTTGAGATTGGTAGACGTTCTTGAAGCAGAACCATTCGCAGGTGCTTTGGGTAAAAACATACACTAAAGTGTACAACAATTGTTACACAAGTTAACATTGTAAAGCCTCTTTACACAAGGTAGTAACAAATAGAAACAAATTTATTATAGTCTATCGTGTGACAACGTCCCAGCCTGGAGTAGAAGGCTTGAAGCTGTAGAGCCTCCGTCTGAAATTATGCCACTTCCCTCTTGGTGTCTCTCGATATGTCTCTTCTCGAAAGGAAATTAACTGGGAATCAACATCACTACATCTTACCAGACAACAGAATGCCTTCCTCTACTTTCTGCTTTCTTTATCTGTCTTGTCTACAGGCCTTTAGACATCAATTGTCCAATGGACATCACAACTACCCCCTACTGATACACACACAAAGCTTGTCTTTTTTCTTTATCTATATTCGCCCTTCCTTCTTGCCTTTCTTTTCTCGTTCCAGAGGACCTTTCGGTGTCCTTTTTAAGCATTGCTACATCTGCGACGGCGCTCCCTTAAGAGTCTTGTTCCCGTTCCCTTCTGCGCAGAAACGAGCCTCGACGGCACCTTAAGATGTGGAGAGTGCGCGAGAGCAGTGTCCACGACTGTCCAACTTACACTCTACCAACCGCGTAGGTGTCACAACGTCATGCTTGGGCTTGGCACTTTTTCTTTGGCATTCATTTGAACCAAATCCGCAGAGCCTAGCGCTTCAAACCTCGGAGCGAGGCGGCTTGATCTGATGCTAAAGTCTCACAAAAAGAATAGAGGAGCGAAACGAAAAGGCCAAACGAAAAGAAGTCTTTGCTCCGCGGCATTGATGTGATGCTGGACTTGCGAGTAAGGCCTACAAGGCATGAGAATAGACCATCTGTCACAATCCTTCTGCTAAGAATAATGCACAAATGGCCACTTTCTATATCATTCAATTTCTTGGTTCGCAAGGCACTGGCCGCGGGGTTCGGTTGCATCGAACCGATTGTCGATGTTGAATGCTGCAAAATCCTGCAGAGAAAATCAAATCTGGAAGCCCATCATACAAGATGGCATGCAGAGACCAATGCTTTGGGTTGCAGGGAAGTGAAGCGAAGCAACAAAGTGGCCCTGGGTTGCAAGTGATGCTACATTGATCTGGTTGACATGTTTGATGAGTTCATCTCACAGTGTCCTTTTGCCGAAGACCATTCGAAGGAGGGCCAGCCTCAGACAGCTCACAAGCAAGTTTGCCTTGGTCTAAGGCAGCAGCGTCCTTGCTCCCAGTAGTAATGCCAGGAGCTACTAGTAGCTTCTTGCTCCTAGGTCCTAGTAGCGATGCCCTTTGCTCCTAGTAGCTTCTTGTTACTAGTAGTAAGGCCAGGAGCCCCTAGTAGCTTCTTGTTACTACCAGTAAGGCACTTGTTACTAGAAGCGATGCCCTTTGCTCCTAGACTTCTCACTTCTCCGTGCCCCCTGCCATGAACCAAGCAAGCTGCGACCTCAGCTCAAGCCCCCTGCCTTCTACCTCGTCTGAACTAGCCCTCGCAACAAGACACAACTAATAGCTTCTTGTTTCTACTAGCGTGGCACTTGTTTCTGCTAGCTTCTTGTTACTAGTAAGGCACTTGTTACTAGTCTGAATGATCCCTCGATCTCCAGTCTCTCTATTTCCTGACTCTCCAGTTCTGGCTTTCTTGATGAAACTGCGCTCCAAGGCAGCTAAGGGCGTTAAGTGCATCTTCGCACTAAGCTGTCTACGTTGGAGATGCATCCGGCGGAGAAGGGTCCACCTCGAATGTTTTAGGAAGTTGCAATGCTCTGGACTCATGCGCTGAGGTTGATGCGCTCAGATTTTAAGTTGTATATGTGTATATAGTTTGTGACCAGTTTCACTCTTCTCACTTCATCCCTCCACTTTTTGAGATCTGAACAGGAACAGATTCCGATGGTGCTCGAACAACAGCTCCAATCACGCGCCGCTTGGCACGGCCAGGCCTTTTGCAGCTTTCAACAACAAGAGAACTATACTCTCGGATTGGTTTGAGATTCACAGAGCTCGGTACATCTCTGAGGACAAAGGCCTCCAGAGAACTGGTGAACAACTTCAAAAATATCTGTGTATATATATATATATTGTCTGAAGTAGCCCTCCAAAAGTCTGCAGTCCACTCTCTGCTTGGAGGAAGTGGCACAGCACTTCCTTCTGAACCTTGAGACCTCTGCTCCTAGTAGCTTCCTTTGCTCCTAGTAGCGATGCCAGGAGCCCCTAGTAGCGTCCTTGCTCCTAGTAGCGATGCCCTTTGCTCCTAGTGAAAGGCTGTGGCCAATAACTGAGAAGTGGGCAAGGACGGGACTGGATCTGCCTGAATTTCAGCTGCCTTCAGTCCACTTCGCAGTAAAAGCTGTGCAAAGAATCGCATTGCTGTGATTTCATCGCCCAAGCACTAGTAACAAGGACACTACTAGGGGGAGGCCATCGCTACTAGTAACAAGGACGCAATGGATCGTCATGCCTTCCGGCTTTCTGCAATCTCCTCAATGACACATGCGTCTCTGCGTGTTCATTCATTGAAGGAAATCTTCAACTCGAGAGCCCGTCCTCCATTGCCTTCTGAAATTGTCCGGACTCCAAAGTATTGAGCAAAGCACATCGTGCCTTTCAGCTTTTTGGCATCCAAAACGAATGAAAACCCTTGAACAACCCTCGCGGCAATGCCTTTTCTCGAATGACTTCCAGATCTTGTTGTTTTGTCTGCTCCTTCGACAAAGGCAAACGCTCTGAAGCTTCCGGGGGATTTTGAAGCTCTGCAGAAGGGTCTAAAAGCTCTTTGGACCTTTATTCTTGTTATTCTATGCGTTTGCTCCCCGTTTCTTTTCTGCTGACTACCCCTGCCCATCACTACTTCTGCAAATGCCACTGCTATCATCGCCACAAGTCCCACTATAGTACCCCTTTCAATCCTTCCACTCCTCCCACTCCTCCGTCCTACCAATTATGTCGTTCCCTCATTTCGCAATGAAAACGCACTGGTCGAGCCACACCCTGTGATCGAACATTCCTCGATTTACTATGCCCGCCCTCCAGAATCAAATCCTGTTTGGAGGTGCTCCAGTGTCAAAAAAACAGGTCCAACCTCTTGTTTGGTATTTCTTTCCACACCTTGGGGAGCCTTTAGTATCTAAAAATAGGTACGCCTATAGGCCGACAAGGAAAGGATTGAAATAGAGAAAACACACGTGTTGCAACTGTTAATTGAATATCAGCCTAGCAATCAACAAATGTAACCTTAATGAGCCTTAGCATTCTTGAGTTGTCAATCCCCAGTGCTTCGCTTCACTGCTTGTGAAACATCATGTTGCTTTGCTTCAAGACCTGGTAACTAGTGACCTGAACAACTTCACAGCAGTACACCAAAGTGCCAGTGCACACACTCCATTGCAGAAGCCTTCTAGGCAACACTGTAGGCTGGAGAGAGTAGAGTACACTGAACGCATTGGGAGAAGAGTATCCAAAACCTATGAAGGTTATATAGACACTACAGTGTGCACGCTGCGTCCAAGTTGAAAAAAATGTATTGCAGAACCACTCGGCATGGACTGCGCTTGAGAACGCAAGGCAAGTGCAAGGGTGCAAGATTACATTGGATGCAACAGTGCGCACACACACAGAGCTTTGCCAAACAAATGTTGCTGAATCATTGTCCTCTAAACTCCGGGCTCAAATCGCAAGTGGTTCAAATCACAACTGGTGGTTGAGTTCAGACATTGCCCTTCACAAACTAGAAAGGGCATACATATGTAGTGGTAAATTGCATTGACAATATGTACTCACAATTTAAACCAGGGCAGAAACAACGGTCCACAAAAGCATTGCAAACAAGCTTTGTTTAACATGTTGCAATGCCAAGACCACTGTGCACACACTGCACAAAAGCCTTGCATATCATGCAATATGCATTAAAGGAGCTATCCACACAGCACTCAATGTAGAGAGGTGTATGCAGCGTACACTACACATTAGAAAGACTGTGTGCAAACACAATCACAGTCGCAGTGTGCACGGGCAGAAAAATGTGCGGTCCATGTACTGCGACAAGCAACACAAACGCCACAACGTTCTGAAGAAGATAAGTTCCAAACAAACCCATCACGTGCACATGGTGTCTCTCAAATCCGCTCGCACCGAAGGTGCTGTGGCGTGTGTATCCGGGTGGCATAGTCAATCGCAACATTTCAACTTTAACTGGGGGGGACCTTTATCGGCCAAGAATCCTGAGTGTTTGAAAGTTGTTGAGAGTCGAGCGCAAAAAAAACGTCGTAAATATCAGCACTTGATGAAGGTTTTGGAGCAAATGTTTGAGGCGTTCTTGAAAAAGTTAAAAGAACGTTGGTTTTTTAAAGATATGGATATGGTCAAGAATCCGCCGACCCCGGCGTGACTGTTGACAAAAAGACCGGGAACGAATAAGGCTAAGGCTAATCATATAAGTAAAGGCTAAAGCTATACCTCCCCTACCCCTCCGGAGCTTGGCTTAAGTGACGAAAAGGTCGCGAAGTTAGCCAAGAATCTCTCCACCCACGGGGGAAAATAAGCACGGTCCCTAAATGGTCCCGGGCTCGAATCCCGGCCTGGTTGCGGCCTGGTCCCTGCCAGTGCCCTTGGTTTTTCCTAGATTTTGTAACGTTTTCCGCTGGATTTCTAGGATTTTCAAAGTTTTTTGTAAGATTTACTCATGCCTTTTTCGATGGCTTTTCCGGGATTTTCTATGGTTTTTCTGGGAAGTTCTGTGGTT
This sequence comes from Durusdinium trenchii, assembly GCA_963970005.1. Taxonomy (NCBI): domain Eukaryota; class Dinophyceae; order Suessiales; family Symbiodiniaceae; genus Durusdinium; species Durusdinium trenchii. The sequence continues at coordinate 202,991 of CAXAMN010028595.1, forward strand.
TCCTGAGATGTTCCTCTCTTTTTTCTAAGGTGTTTTCGATGGTTTTTTCTAGGAGTTTCTCCTCTTGCGCTCCGCACGTGCAAGCTTTTTCTGCTCTTTTCTAGTGCTGTGCTCGCATTCTGCAAGTGTGCCGGTGGAGGCTTTTGGGTTCCCAGATTTTCAAAGAAGAATGCTAACCCATTTGCCGTGCTCTCTTCTGCCTACTTTGCGCCGACCCCGGCCCGCTCCACCTTTGGGAACACGAACCTGGTTCTCCCACGCCTACAGCTCTGCTGCAAGGTTCAGGCAAGACACTCGCACACAAACAAAATGCCTCACTCCAGACTTCGCTGTCGCAGTGCCCTGGCTGGCAGACACATGGGCAACACCCTGCAAATGGTTTACTCAAAGCTTCGCTGCTGCAATACTCTGGCTGGCAGACAGAAGCAATGTCCATACGCCTACATATTGAACCGAATGGCCTGGGAAGGCTCTCTGATGTGGGTGTCGCTGTTACGCAACTCTCAGCGCGGACAGCGACACTCCCATACCGTTGACTCAACTGCACCATGATCGCTTCCACGTGTGAAAGGCACCAGGCGTGCCAGAGATAGGCAAGAAACATAAAGAGCAAAGAAAGAGGAGAAAACAAACAGCACCCCCGCAGATCATTGCCCAACACGACGCCGCATACCACAGGCAAAGGGCGGGGAAAGGCACCAGGCGTGCCAGGGATAGGCAAGAAACGTAAAGAGCAAAGAAAGAGGAGAAGCACCAGAAAGAAATCATAAAGGACAGGAAGAGGGTGGTGAAGGAAAGAAAAATATGAGCCAAAATGAGAATGGACCAGGAGGGATTCGAACCACCCAATCCTTGGGCCAATCCTGAGGGAAGGAGGCTCGAGCTTCTTCCATGCCTCAGGAGAGGCCCAACGCCTTAACCATTAGGCCACTGGCCCACTGTCTCTATGCTTTTGGATTTCCTGTCCTGCACTTTGCGCATGAGTTTTCAAGGGCAACACTGGGGCTTAAGGTTTGTGTGTGTGCGCTCCATGTTTGCTGTCAGGGGCCTTGCTTTCACCATTTGCCGTGCTCTCTTCTGCCTACTTTGGTGATGCAGTGACAGATCATGTCTCTAGGGGTTCCGTGTTGTTTTTTGGGTTCCCCGATTTTTCGAAAAAAACTCTTAACCCATTAAACCTAGGCCATCCACTTCCCTGGGGGTCCGCGGCTGCCAGGCGCTAGCCTGGTTAAATAGCCAGGTAAAACCGGCATCATTAACCAACACCACATGGTGCTCTAGCTGGCTAGGGGGTCGTATGAGCCAGGTAGAACCGGGGTGATGGAATTCTATGTATTTTTTTATAGCACTCAGAACATCTGTTGAAAAGCAGTTTGAATATAGCCACCACCAGTGCTTGCAACGATACTATAATGCCACAGATACCGTCAGATACCGCAACGTCACCACAACCATTTCTCCCAGTGCGGGTGGACCCAGCCGCGTACCAGCCCGAATACACAGTGGCACAAAAAGAATTGATGCACCTGGTCAAACACCTGGACCGAGGTTGACATAAAAATGATACTACGAGCAAGGACGCTACTAGGGGCCCCTGGCCGTACTAGAAACAAGAAGCTACTAGGGGCTCCTGGCATCGCTACTAGGAGCATTCTTACTACTAGTAACAAAAAAGCAACCCCAAGCCAGGCAAGCCTTCCGCGTCTCGCTGAAGGCTGATGCCAATCGACCATCGCGAGCCGCTTTGAGGAGTGTATCCCGAGCCTTACGGTTCATAGCACACGTGAAAAAAAACGACATGGATCGCTAATCGAATGACCTCGCGGCGCAGCGACTCCACATCAGGTTCTTTCGGCTCCACTTCAGCCTGATTTGCACAGTCAACTTGGTTCGATCAGAACACCTACTTGGTTGAATCTGCCTTGTGAACCCCTCAACTAACCCCACCGTTTTAAGGCTTTTGAAAATTGAATAAGAATCCAACAAAGCAATTCTGCCTGCTTGCTGGGGGGAAGACTTCCTTTGGTGTTAACAGATTTTCTTCACTTAGTCCCTTTCTTGCACTTTTGGCAAAAAGTGCTTGATCCGTTTGCTTCATCCCCAACCAAACCTTCACCTCATTACTGCAAAATGCTCTCCAGAAATCTTTGAGAAAAGAGTTGTACTTTCTTGATCTTGAACAATCTTGTCGTTTCAATTTCAACCCTTCTGCCAGCCAAAACTTCTCACATGACTGTCCTTCATCCCTAGCATATCTGCACTGCAAAGCTTGCAACTTTGGCCAAGTACTGAGTAGTGTTCATCTTTCCCTCAAAATGACAGACAGCTCCCTTAGCCACACATTTCTCGCTGCTAACTTCTGCTGCCTTCCGCATCTCGCTGAAGGCTGATGCCAATCGACCATCGCGAGCCGCTTTGAGGAGTGTGTCCCGAGCCTTACGGTTCATAGCACACGTGAAAAAGAACGACATGGATCGCTAATCGAATGACCTCGCGGCGCAGCGACTCCACATCAGGTTCTTTCGGCTCCACTTCAGCCTGATTTGCACGGTCAACTTGGTTTGATCAGAACACCTACTTGGTTGAATCTGCTTTGTGAACCCCTCAACTAACCCCACCGTTTTAAGGCTTTTGAAGATTGAATAATAATCCAGCAAAGCAATTCTGCCTGCTTGCTGGGGGGAAGACTTCCTTTGGTGTTAACAGATTTTCTTCACTTAGTCCCTTTCTTGCACTTTTGGCAAAAGGTGCCTGATCCGTTTGCTTCATCCCC
>CAXAMN010028595.1:222200-265810 GCA_963970005.1 Durusdinium trenchii
ATGGCCTCCAACCTAATAACGACGGCCTCCAACCTAATAGCGATGGCTTCCAACCCAATACCAATGGCCTCCAACCTAACATCGATGGCCTCCAACCTTATAGCGACGGCTTCCAACCCAATAGCGACGGCCTGCAACCTACTAGCAATGGCCTCCAACCTAACATCGATGGCCTCCAACCCAATAGCGACGGCCTCCAACCTAATAGCGGTGGCCTCCAACCCAATAGCGATGGCCTCCAACCCAACATTGATGGCCTCCAACCCAATAGCGATGGCCTCCAACCTACTAGCAATGGCCTCCAACCTAACATCCATGGCCTCCAACCTAACATCGCTGGCCTCCAACCTAATAGCGACGGCCTCCAACCTATTCGCGATGGCCTCCAACCTAATAGCAAAAGCCTCAACCAACCTAATAGCGATGGCCTCCAACCTAACATTCATGGCCTCCAACCTAACATCGATGGCCTCCAACCTAATAGCGACGGCCTCCAACCTATTCACGATGGCCTCCAACCTAACATCGATGGCCTCCAATAGCGACGGCCTCCAACCTATTCGCGATGCCCTCCAACCTAATAGCGATGGCCTCCAACCTAACATCTCTGGCCTCCAACCTAATAGCGACGGCCTCCAACCTATTCGCGATGGCCTCCAACCTAATAGTGATGGCCAACCTAATAGCGATGGCCTCCAACCTAATAGCGATGGCCTCCAACCTAAGTGATTAGAATTAGAAAGAATACGAGTCAGTTCCTTTTTCAAGAATGGTGCAAAGAACTCGCTGCAACGCGCAGGGCACACCGCTGGAGGTGCACACGCAACCAATTGACGTAAAAGAGGTCGTGCGCGCAGCGCACGTCCAGGACCTTGAGAGCTCTTTGTTGTACTTACAATGAATGAAAAAGAGTACACTAAAGCAAATGTCCAGCCTCCATAAGTTAGAACATATAATGAAGCTGATGCGACGATCAAACCTCGCACCATAGTTTAGGATTTGAATCCAGCTTTGCTAAGCACGTGCTGCTGCACCTGTTGGTGGATCCAAAGCATCATCCACCTGAGCCACTTGGAGGGCCTCCCCCAAGCTTGATACCACATTGGACAGAACCCCGCAGTTTTTGTTCCACTGAATTGACACCTTGACAAAGTCTGGTTACTGGAAACCTAGGACCTAGGAACAACTCCGTTTACGAAAAGAAATTCGTCACTGCTGCCCAGGTATGATCATATTCAAACGCTGGTCTCTAAATTTACAGGAAGATGATGCAAAAACACCATGCCATGTGATGAAGGTATCGCACTTCATTGATGATGATAATCCACAACAGCAACACAATTCACAGGTTGCCTGTTGCCGCTCTGATTCATTCATTGTCTCACGCATACCAGGAGCCTGGAAGAAGCGTTCAAGTACGGGGGTGTCTCTGCAACAGGCAATGTGCATGTGAGATAAAGCAAGAAGAAACCATTTGAATGAACCAGCCTGCAAGGACCGCATACAGCGTATTATAGCCTTGGGGTCAAACTGGTGATGGCCTCCAAGCTAATAGCTATGGCCTCCAACCTAAAAGCGCTGGCCTCCAACCTACTTGCGATGGCCTCCCTATAAGAGCGATGGCCAACGAGAGTTTCACTCGGGCCGTAGAGAGCACGGAGATCGCTTAGGAATCACGAAGAATTGAGATGGCAAACGATGAAGGAATGTGACAGGAGAACACGTAAAGAGACAGGATAATTTGAGAGCACAAACGAACTATCGTGGCAATAAGTGTGGGCGAATGAGATGAGGCTCAGCTGAAACCTGCACCACCTCATGCCTCATGAGCTAAGGTCAAAAAACAAAAGTTTCACTTCTGAATCAGTTTGAGCAAATAGCAACAGGTGGAGGAAAATCTGTTGAATCTCTAATATGAACAACACTGGCATCATATGGCTGCATTTGCAACATAGGGTGAAAGAAAACTCAGTGAGACACACAAAATGGCGTCATATGAATGAGATGGGACCACATGAGATGGGTGAAGTGGAAATTAGTTGTTGCGCTAGTTAAGTTAAATACTCACGGAAATCGGCGCCCCAAGCAATCAAGGAGAACATATCTGTTCTGTTTTGGGCCAAAGCTAAACCACGGTTTTAAGTTACCAGTAGCAAGGGCATCCCTATTTGTAACAAGAAGCTACTAGTAGCAAGGGGCATTACTAGTAGCTACAAACTACTAACAAGGGCATCGCTACTAGTAGCTAAATCAACCACACCAAGCTAGCCACCGCTTTGTGCCACCACGCTTCGGCACTGAATCGTGGAGCCTGCGCGTCATAGAGTAACAATCTTTCGAAGAGCTGGCCATGCCCCCAATGATTCCCAATGCCCATGACAGTGGCCTCCATGTCCATTGCAAACTGCAGGCAATCTCCCAATTCCAATGCAAAACCGATAAACCGATCCAACATTGGTATTGCAACTTTGTAAATGCGATTACGAGTGGGCAAACGCACATGGTGCTAACGAAATGTTGACCCTGACTGACTCATGTTTATCAGTTCATGCATAGTTCAAAGTCCAAAAACACAAATGCAAACATGAATCTTGGTTTGGTTGGGTGAAAACTTAATGGAAACCACAAAAAAAACCTACCAAATGTAATGCCCTGCTGGATGATTTTTTTGTTTTGCATCTGCTGGAACATATTCAAGCTACGAAGCTTGGAATATGCGGCAAAGAAACAACACTCAGAAACACCTTTGAACATATCATTGTGAACCAGCGTGAAATGAACATGTCTCGAATCGTTTGATGGCATGAAGTAAAACTCAAAGCTACGCACACCTTTTCTACAAAAGTCTGGGGTCCAAGCACTCCTTGGGCTGAGGGCTTGGCTTTTTGGCTGTCATCAAAGCCCCAGCGGAACTTGAAAGTGGAAGCTTGGGGCAAAAAGGGTTGGGTGGGTGGGCTCACTTTTCGGCCGGGAGAAAAGCAAGCCCACCCACCCTACCCTTTAATCCAAACATTGCAAATTGAAAATGCCATCCGCTCCTGATGTCGCTTAAACTCTCTCGAGACCGAACGATCGTCTTCGACGAGCTTATCAGTCTCGAATCGTTTGATGGCATGAAGTAAAACTCAAAGCTGCGCACACCTTTTCTACAAAAGTCTGGGGTCCAAGCACTCCTTGCCCCATTTAAAATTGCTTGGCCCTTATCGTCTGACGAAAGGTGTGCAAAAACTCAAAGAACTCTTTGCCAGCTTCTGCAGTGCAACACTGTTCGTCCTTAAGGAGCGGATGCACTGAAAAGCGAGAGGGGCGGTCACTGAGATTACATTCAGTCACCAAAGATGCGAACCGAGTTCAGACTCAAGTTCGAGCTGCAAATAAATCAAAGCATTTCCAATCTCTCCTTGTGCGCTTCCTTTGATGAGCGCGAAACGCACTGCATCATTGTCTCCAAAGTGCACCGTCAGGTTTCCAAAAGCAAAGTTCTTCCAGAATCTGAGAGCAAAGACTGCACTCAAAAGCTCCAGCTCATAAATGATCGTGTCTTTCCGAGAGGATCCAAACACTTCACACAAGTTGGAATCAAGGAAGATACCAAACCTAGCAATGCAAATGCCAGCTTCACTCACCAGTACAGCGCCCAAGCCTCCGGTGGAGGTTTCTGGTTCAAAAGCCGCATCAGTGTAAACAAAGAATTGCTGCAGATCAGTCGAGTCTATTCTCTTGGGCTTGCAGGTGAGAAGTCGGTGGCGCATCCAGGTCAGCGCACTCTCGAGAGGCTTGCCAATGCGAGCTTCTGTGCCATAGGCGTGTTCAACAATCCTGTTCAGAACCATCTTGCCCAACCTTCCGTGAACAAAGCTGTCAGCAAACCCTAACCTCCCTCGAAGGACGAGGGATTCATGCTTCGACATGCAACCGTTGACTAGCATTCGATCGATGTGCTCGATCAACTCCTGCTTTCGTGCTTCTGTATTACCAATGGACAGGATACGGTCGCGAGCAAGACTGAGGTCAAACTCTACTCCGAGGGCATGACAAATCCTGGCGAAGTCGGTTGCTTTTTTGCCGTCTCGAGCAAATTCCCAGCCAGTCAAAAGAAAAATCATTTCCATACCATGTTGTGCCGACTTCTGATTTGCTTCCTTTGAAACCAAAATGAAGTCGTCGTAGAAATTACTTTTCAGCAGAAAAAGACCTCTACACGCAATGCTATGTAGGGAACGAGCCAATCGGAGGAAGTTGTAAACGCTGTGTGTTGCACCAAAAGGCAAAGTCTTCATTCTGTAGATCTCCGATTTATCAAGCTCATGGTTGTATATGCAGAAGTAAGCAAACTTCAAACGCTCACCTCGGATCGGAACTTGACGGTAGGCGCTCTTCAGGTCATAGGTCTTTGCGAGGAACTCTGAATGAGATCCAAAATGCTCGCAGCGCCGAAAAAGTTCTTTCATGAGAGCTGCAAAGGTGTCGACCATGTGCAAATCGATTTTGTGATGGGTGGAGGTGCACTCGTTGACCCCACTGACAGAGTAGTCATCAATCATACGGATCTTGGAACCTTGACGAAGTGGAAACCTTCTTGAAATCACCGAACCCTGTTCCAATTGGGAGAGCTCGAATGGACCTTCTGCCCAACCTTTGCTCAGCTCAAGACGCGTCTCCTCTAGGAGCTTCTGGTCCAGTTCTAACTCGCCACACGATGCAGCCATCTTCACTATTGCCTGATTCCTCTTGGCCGAACCTGCAACCAATTGTTCAACTGTGGCCATGCAAGGTTTGTACTGTGCTTTGAACAGCGAACACTTGTGAACATCCCCAACCAAAGTCGACCCGTGCCGAAGAATGTCCAACACACCCATGTCTTCATAAGAAATGTCTTGCAAGATCTCTTCAGTGAGTAGCAAGCGTTTGGCTTCTGTATTTTGTCTGACGTGTTCCGGTCGCTTCAGACGATCAGCTGTTTCTTGCTCTGCCAGTTGAGAAGCTCTTTTGAACCATTTCCTGCACCAGGACATCCTGTAGTTCGCCATTTGCTCTTCAGTGAGTTCCAGTTGTTTAGCCATTGCAATCTCCAGGTCGTCCGACAGGGCCAGTGCATTGGCCATAGGATGTCCAGAATTGCACGCATGTTGTATAAAAGATTCGCAGTCCCAGGGAAGTCCAAAAACGACTCCCACACCTTCTTCTGAAAATTTTCTCTTCTTGGCCCCCTCAAGATCCTCGGAAGTACCCCCCTTGGAAAGAGTCGAGAGGGGGAATGAGCGCAAAAAACGAGAGTGGCAAGGAATGGTAACTGGAGCGCCCTCCAAAGTGAAGGCGGCAACATCTTTGGAAAGCTTGCTCAATAGACTGCAAGGGATGTCACTCAAAGATGCCACTGCAAATGTTGCTGCTGAAGAAAAATCCGGAACAATCTGTGGTAGTTTGTTACCCCTGGGCTGGTTTCCCACAGCAATCTGCGCATTGTGAGCAGCATGCAAAGGGTGTGAGTGAATTTCTTGTAGTTGAGCTGGCAGCAAAACAGCGCCTTGACGATGTAGAGCTTGTAGGATGCATTGTACTATGGCAACGCACAACTGTTTTGGATACTTTGACTCCAAACTTGTTGCCCAAACACGGGAGCCGTCATCAGCTTTGGCAAATCGCCAAGGATCATGTTGATGCGAATTGTCACACCTGGCGTTGATCTGAGAGAGTTCGTCAAAGTTCCCAACAAGTCTCGACCATTGGGTCTCTTTCCACCGTACATGCAAGCTTGAAAATCAGTTATGGTCAAAGCCACACTCTGCCTAAGGCGAGTGAACCAATCTGTAAGCCAGAAATATGAATTCGAAGGGTTCTCCATTGTAACGAAAATATTGCAAGCAGCTGCGTCCTGAAAGAGCTTGCAACTGTATGCGAACAAATCATTGGCAATATCGACTCGGGTCATATCCTTCTCCGACAGGTCAGGCAGGCCACGCGGAAAGTCATTCGACCTGAGAGGCTTGGGGTCAGACCAATGCCGTTGGATTTCACGCGCTCTGCTTGCAGTCCCGCAAACAGGCGCCACATGCAGCCAGCAAAACAATGGAGATTGCATCCACTCTGCGACCAAATTATTGTGCTCCAAGTTTCTCAAGTCCAGTTGAACAATGGAACTGTAAGCACCCGACTTGCGAACCTTGTCAACAGCAATACTGCCCAAAAGTCCACACTGCTTGGCAGTTGCACACAGTACGCCGTAGCCTGCAGAGATTTCGATCATAAACAACTGTTCTATGTGAATTCCTTGAAACTTCAATGCATTGAAGGGTTGCACTGCAAACGATCACTGCCCACTCTTGCCATGCTTGCTCAATGGATGAGGGCCTTGGCAACGAGGTTCACAACAAAGATGCCAACCTTTCGGACAGCGCTCTCCATCTTGGACTGTCTTCGAATGTTGGCAGCCTGCAGCAGTGTTGTAGCCGAAGCAGAGCGGCTCTCCCTGAGCATTCTTGTACCACTTGCCTCGTAGTTCCGCAGGCATTGAAGGGGCAGATGACTTGCCTTTGCCCTTTCCCTTTGTTTTTCCTTTCTCTATGCCCCGCTCCGAGCCCTTCTGTGATCCGTAGGGCTGAGCCCGCCATGAACTGGACTCCGATGAAACTGAAATCAGCTTTGCAACTGGCGACAAGTAGAGGACAATGTTTGGATCAGCACGAAGGTTGAGCGGTGCTTCTCCTAGAGGATATGTTCCATCAGCCCGTTGACGGATCGTTGAAAGACTGCTTGCTAGTCGAGTCCATGCTGCCCTGTCGCATTGCAGAAGTTGAGCAAGACTTGGACGCTGAAATCCCGGTGGAGCCTCACGATGAAGAGCGTCAACTAGAAAACTGAACCACTCATTGTGTTGGGCATAGCTCATGAGATTCGCAAACTGAAATGCGAGCGCCCTCCTCTGCATAGCGTAGTGCACTTTGAGCTCTGTATCAGTTGGGGAGGTCAACTTTTCACTCCCTGCTTTGAGAACTAATGAGCCCTTCTCAAGACTCAACTCGCGAGACTCCTTTTTGCCCTGCACCTCAAAAGCCCTGCTGATGCAAGCTGAAGGCTCAATGTATTTAACAATGTTCTGTTCATACATGGCAGTTGCTTTGTCAAGAAGAATGTGTGCAGGGTCAAGTTCTCCAGAAATTGAGACTCCGGACAACGCCAACTGAAGTGCACTCATCCTTGTGGTCCTCTCTGCATGGGCCACTCTCCTTGGTACAGCCTCATCTTGCTGCTCAAGCCCTTGTCGGAGAGTAGCCACAACATATGTCTGCGCTTCAAAAGTGAGCCTCTTTGTACTGCTACTCTCAACGAGCGACGGAGCGCGCCCGAGGAGGCCCTGAAGAAAATTGGTGACATCATCGTTGGAAAGCACCTGATTGGGTTGGCCTATGGAAAAGGCCAAATGAGATAAGGTCCTGATCCCACCATTCTTCAGTGCATTTATGAAAGGATCACTCAATCCAAGCTCACTCAAACGAAGGTCAAAGTGTGCCTCACTGTCAACGACACTCGACATCGCGCGAGGTTGAAAGTGCAAAAACCAAAACAAAAAGATTGACATGAAGAACATGAACAGCTGAACAAGCACTGAAAGGAAAATTTCCGGCCATTAACTCAATATGTCTCTTGTGCTCCTTCGAGCCGAAGTTCACGCATGGCTTTCCATGAAACGGAACAGTGCATGGCTTCCCATGAAACTGAAAACAAGTCTCAAATGCACATGGCATTCCATGTACAAAACCAGCTTTCTGGTAACTGCTCTTAAGCATAAAGGAAGTCTGCTCTTAAGCATAAAATGGTACTTCACCAAACTCGGCACTCTGCGCAAGCTGTTTTTGACCACTTCGGTCGCAAGTCAAACGCGCGCCCTCTTCAGAGCTGCGTCGAAACGAGCTATGGCGTCTTCACGCGTCCTAACTCGCCCTTCGGCACTTGGGAAACAAATCAGGCATTTTGGAAGCCTTATGTAAATGACCGGCTCAAGCTCCTTAAAGTTCTCATTCAGTTTCTTACCACAATTTGTGGTCTCTTTGCCAACACGCACACGATGGACCCTTGAGGTCTTCACGTGCTTGTAGTACACAGAACCTGCCGGCGCGACTTCTCTAAGAGAATCTTTGCCACGACATGAGCTCAGTTCCTCACTTGAAGATGAACTGCTTTCAGACTCTTCGTCACTTCCGCTTGAACTGTCGATTGGCACTGCGCCTTGTCGAACAGCTTCTTCACCAAAAAGGCTCAAGTCGCAGGCAAAAGCTTCAAGATTTGTGATGTTTTCAATCTCTTCTTTTATGCTTTCGTTTTCTTCTTCAACGTTTACAAGCTCAACCGCCTGTTCAACAACTTGCTCCTCTGCAGGATTATGAACTTGTTCAACTCTTGCAGGCACTGGAAGAGGAGGAGTGAACACGTTAGGCCTCGGAGTGGTCGCACCTGGGGTTGCAGCCAACAGAGTTCCTTGTGACGCTGTCCTCAAGGTTCAAGCCAATGCGAATGCTTTTGAGCAACATCTGCAACTTCCTGAGCGGCCTGACTTGAAGCTCACGTGAATATACAATGTCACTACCATGCAATGCAGTGCTATGATGGCCAAGCACTGCACGAACCTCTTTGTCTAAGCCAGCCTCTGCACACCAATTCAAGAGAGTAGCTTTCAGCGAATGGCAACGAATCTTCTCTGAACCTGGCGTCCCTGAAAGAAGAAGGCGCAACCACCGAGCTGCTTCTTGGGTGCTCAACGGCCTCGCGCAGAAGCCTCCTCCTATTTTTGGAGCAGGGAGCAAGGGCCCGAGAGGAACCTTGGTCATATCTAAACCAGCTTCCTCGTAGACCTTCAACAAGACCTCGATCCAATCCTCGCTGACCACACCTTCCCAAGGGATGACGAGCGGTAGATACTGTTCACGACGTATCCCAACAGCGGATGTCTTGTGCTCACGAGTATACAGGACCAAGGATCCGTTGCGCCGAGCCTCAACATCAACGTGGTCAATGTATCGCAAGTCGGACCAACGAGCTCTGCCATAGATGCAGACTAACATGGCGCCAGCACCCAAACGGTCAATGAGGTCGCTTCCCAAAGAAAGAATTTCATGAAGTTTCTTCAAATGAACAAGCTCAAGAATCGGGGCCTGGGAAGTTCCACTGCAGCAAAGCCCAGTAGCCGACCTGAGCCTAGGACCACATCGCATCCTTGAAGTCCGACTGTGAACTTACAAAACCTAACGGTCTCAAGAAAAGTTGAGGTCGTTGTGAAACCTCTCGACTTCTGTTGTCGCTCAACTCTCAACCACTTGAAGAAGTTCCAAACATCAGACTCCACCAATGGGAAAGCATGCACATACACTCCTCTGCTATTGAACTCATTGTAATGCCACACCAGGTACTTACGCAATGTTGCAGCTCGTTTCAACAAAGTGTTGGGGCTCTTTGTTCCAAAACATGCTTTGAGAGTTTCAACTGCTTCACCGCCACTGGGGTCCGAACGAAGATCCTGGCAGATTTGATTTCCTACGGTGGATGCTTCCCAATGGGTAGACAAAATGTCCATCCACTTGCCGCACGCAAGCTCCAACTGCTCAAGCTTCTCTTCGAAGTAATCTAGATCCCTCATATCAGAGATAGCATGCATGTAACCAACCTGCAAAGAAAATGAAACACGGTCACCTTGCACTCCAGACTCGTCAACGTGTTGTGGTGGAATGGACTCAACAAACGGCTGAATCGAAGGAAAGCTCACTGGCGGGTCATTACGAAACACACCAGCACAAGCACCAACTTCCCAGGGAAACTTCAGGGTCTCATCCAATGCTTTGTACTGTCCATATGCTGATGCAATCATACCATTCCAAGTCACTGAATCAACAGCAGTTTGGTTCAATGAACTGCTTGAGGCCTGAACAAAATAGTCTTGTTCAGCTTGAAGTGCTGGCTCATCTCCATCGGCCGAAAAGATCTCGTATTGAGCAGCCACCTGAGGTGAAGACTCCTGAACCATCGAACCGCCTGGCACAAAAGAATCATCATGAAACTCGAGATCGTCAAAGCCAGACATCGATTCAACTTCATGCAAAGGTGCAGAATCTCCTATGTCCATCAAAAAGAAGCCAACACCCCCATGGCTCACTTCTCGGCCGGGAGAAAAGCAAGCCCACCCACCCTACCCTTTAAGCCAAACATTGCAAATTGAAAATGCCATCCGCTCCTGATGTCGCTTAAACTCTCTCGAGACCGAACGATCGTCTTCGACGAGCTTATCAATAATGACCACCTCTTTGCACCACCCCAACTCATGGTCAACAGCAGAAGAACCACCCACTTGGTTGGCAACTTTGAGGTTTCTCCTTTAGTTCTTACCCTTTTCAACTGCTTGAAACACACACCTTGACAATCACGGTTGCAACCGCTTCAACTGAAAAACAAATTGTTCATGTGAGTTGATTTATCTGATACAGCCTCAGTGGCATGATGCCTCGGTGCAATCACAGTAGGAGAGTGTTCTGTGCAATGTGCAGGGTGCAACCGCAGAAGTTGAATGTTGACCTGCGAAGCCACTGTGCACTTGCGCATCACTGGTAGGAAAGAACACTTGCCCAAGAAAAAACACCACCTGTCACTTGGACAGAGGTAGCAAAGCTAGATAGCCCAAGTGGCTCCAGAGACAAACGAGGTTCTCTGGATGAGAGGTTCGAACGAAGCACCCAAAGTCTTCGCTCCTTTTCTACGCCATTGCTCAAAGTGCGCTGTCAGCTCCCACCGCTATAGGTGGTTCAGGGCCATATGGCCAAGGGAGTGGAACTCATGAAACAAACATCCATATGGACATCTCATGTCCGTGGCTTGAGTCTTTCACAGAAACTCACACCGGTGGATGGTGTTCAAAAAAAAATGCTCAGGCGGCAGGCCGTCAGTCGGTCATCCAAGCTTCATAGCTTAGGAAGCCCCATTGTTGGCGCCAGCTTCCCATGTCCTGAGCGAGGGTGGCGCCGCTCAGGCCGTTGACCACGTTCGGAGTCCTCGGAAGGGGCTCGCAATGGTGGCAGACAGGTCGGCGGTCAACTCGATGGGCTTGCTTCAAACCCTGGCACTCAGAGGTGGTGTGCCAGACATGGCCAAAAGGGCGAGAACTCCATGTTCAGTGGGGCATTCCTCTTCAAGGTGGTACAGGAGCTCGTTGTAGCACCGCCAAAGTAGTCCTTGGCATTGCTGACAAGCTTGGTCGATGGTCTCGGCTTCTTGCTGCTCGATGTTCCATTGTTCCATCATCTCATTGCGGTGTCTTTTGTTCTCGAAGTTGGTCTCGGCAGCTTTCACGAGGTCGTTCTCTACTGAGCCATTCGGTGGTCCAGTCGAAGGTTCTGCTCATCCAAGGCGGCATCAAAGTGTCGCTGGTTGCGAGCATTTGCAACACCTGGCTTTTTCGCTCCAGGAATCTTCCGAGCTTGTAGGACAGGTAGCACAGAATGAGGATGACGATCAGCATGGTGCAGACTCCTGCATCATCCATCTGCGCATGGTGACCGAAGAACTCTGCAGTAACAGCCTTAAGCTGGCTGAAGAAGACCAGTAGTGCCATCGGGGATCTCAAGGTTGTGAGGTGCCAGACCTTGCAGCAAAGTTCTCATTGGGTGAACTGTCCAGGAGTTCTTCCTGCACGCTCTCGAGGTTGTCGGTGTGGTTGAGTAGTAGGTTGTTGGTGGTGCGTTCGTTCTTTGTGGGTTTCTTCTTCTTTCTCGACTTGGGGTCAGCGAACTCTTGTCGACTCGCTTCCCTCTCCTGCTTGCTCTTCTTCTTGGCGGCGGTGTAGTGAGGGTCCCGAGCTCTTCGTCAGGCCATCTGCGAACTGTCGTTCAGAGCTGATCCACTTTAGGCAGCCCCCAAGTTCACATACTTGTTGTTTGGCCACTTTGATCTCCAAGTAGGTGCGCTTGTCCACGGAGGAGCTTGCTGAGGTTGCTGTCTCCTTGTGCCAAGCATCGTAGAGTGCTTTTAACATCTGTGATCAGCGTTGGCTTCAATGCTGACACTTCATGTAGTCGTTCTCGAGGGGAAGTTTTTGGATCAAAGATGATCGACCAGAAGCGGCTGATGAACTCTGCCGTATCGCTGGCACCACCTCCTGCTTGAGCTTCTGCACTGAGGCTTGAGCGGGCGATGCGAGGAAGTTTGTAGCTTCGCCAATCAACAACATGGTAGGGCGTCTCTTGCTCAAAGAATTCCTCAGGAACCAGCATGCCACCTTGAGAAGTGTGATCTTCTCTTGCAGCATGTGATGCGTCAAACATGATCACCAACCGGATCTTGTGGAGGTCACCTTGCTTCTTGGCGGTTTCGAAGGGCTCGAACTTCAAGGTCATGTCGGCGTTTACTTTGGCGAACTTGAGAAGTGAGTTGGCTTCGATGATTGCTTGAAGCTTTCCGCTGCGCTGCTGACCGCTAATCACGAAAAACTCCGGGTAGCAACCTTATACGGTAGACTACCTACCTCCCCTGGATCTTTAGCTCACAACAGGCTCTCACACTCGTCCGGTACGGTACGAAACCTTTCTCTCAAACCTCCGAATACTTCGGAAAACTTCAAATGCTGCACTAGCTGCTCTCAGACACTCGCACCCTTTTCTCACGCTAGCCAAAGGAATTGGCCTTGAGCCAAAACATATCCCGTAGCACTAAACTATACAAAGAATACACAAAACATATTAAAAGTCTTTTAAAAGCATCTCCACACACAAAGAACTCTTTCAAAACTTCCGACTACGCTACAAGTCGCTTTCAAACAATTAAGAAACAAAATGTTGAACTACCGCCAGGTTCCAAATCTTTCACAAACAAACTTAAACGAAATTTATGCATCGCAAACTGCAAGCATCGAGCGAGGTGGACATCCCGACATGGAATTTCTTCACCCCCTCTTGGACACAAAGCTCGAAACGAACTGGCTGGCTTTAAGCCTTCTTATTCTTCTTCAATGAGGACAGACATTTGGCACAAATATCTTTCGACATAGGTACGTTCATGCCCGAGCAAGTTGGATTCAAATGAACCTTGCTCCCACTCACTGAAAAATACACTTTTGAGCATTGCTCAATGCCTTTTGGAATTGGATAGCTCTTCGGCATATCGACTTTAAAAGTCACTTGGCTCTCAGGCTCAGCATGCTTCCGACACCGCAGGCAGCAGCAGGTCAGCAGGCATCCCAAAAGAAAACCGGCTGCAAAGACCAAAGCGGTCGCTGCTTCCAGGCTCAGCATCGCAAGCGCCGTTTCCGCATCCGGCATCATACCTCGGATGATATAAGCTTCATTCCAAGAAAAGCTGTATCTCACAGTCTGCAAAAACCAAGATTCTTTCGAAATGTGCAATCGAAAGCGCTCGCAAAAACGTGCCATTCGGCTCAGACAACGTGCAAGACTTACTTGGCTATTATGATTCTAATTCGGCTTTAAATCCTTTAAGGATTAGCTCGCAAAATCTCCTGGGGTAGTGTTGCGTTTCCTTCCAATTGACTTCCTTGGACGGCAAATGATCATGACGACCATCACAAACGCAAACCTTCAGGCTTTCCAACAACCGAGTACTATCTGTCTCAATCCTCCAGGTCTTTCTGACCAACTGACCTTTCTGGTTCAACTTGACTGAACAAGCATCCACAAATGTTGAAAACGTCTTTCGTTTCCTCAGAAAATCTTTAGTCTGATTCCACCCCCAATAAGCACATCTCTTCGGCCATTCAATCGCTACGAAATCGGCTACTTCCGACATCCGTAAGAAACCTTTCCATAGCTTCTTCTGAATTTGGTACAACTCTCGAAGATGACCCATATAGTCCTGACCAAACTTCTTGATACAAATGTACTGAAACGGACATCCTCCTGTACACGGAATCGACGACCACAAGACGACAAGCTTTCCTCTCTTCCGATGGCTTATCATCTGCTCCCGAATCGACTCGATCGTGTCCAATCGGGTTCCGTCATCCGCCTCAGTGACAGTCAAGACTTCAACACCTTCCGTACGGCTTCCGATTTCTTTCATCTCGGACTCCGGTGATGTGCAAAACTCAACAATCAGGATTTCGGTACATGTGACCTTATCCATAATCCACAACCATCTCCCGATCCAGTCATATGGCACTTCAAATGAAATGAGAAATGCTCTGACAACTCCGATCGTCTCCATATGTTGTAAAGTCACAGCTCTCGACAATGCCTTGGTCATCAAGTCGGCACAATTCTCGGTACCTCGGACAAAGCTGATGGAAATTACTCCCTTGTAGACTGCATCTTGCAAAAAACAGATTCGAATGTCTATGTGTCTCAATCTTCTCAACAACCCTGACATCTCTGTGACATGTCGGGCTGCCATCGAATCCGTAAGCAAACCTGGAATGGGCAATTCCTCAGCTTGACATCCATAGACATGTGCCACAGCATGTTGAATACCTATAGTCTCTTTCGCTCCTTCGAATAAAGCATATAGCTCTGCCTCGGCTGAACTACAGGCTACACTCTGCTGCAACCTACTGAATGCTTTGACACAACAGTCACTAACGAAGATGGCTGCTCCTGATGTACTCTTCCTATTGGTGGACTTTTCGGCTGCCCAACTGGCATCGACATAGGTCGTAATCCTTGGTGGTCCTGAGTACTCATAGCTTCTGAACTTCAACTTTCGATCGGCTACTGATCGGATGTAACGGATACTCGCACGCATTGCAGTCTCGTGTACAGCTAGCGGCTGAGATTGACCTCGGGCAAGCGTCGAACACAACCAACAAAGATCAGGTCTCGACTGAGCTACCCAACCTAGCTTACCTAGTGCGGTTCGAAAAGTTGCTGCTGCCTCGGGTGACAACGGTTTCCGATCTTCTTCTCGATCACGATCGTAAAGCTGAAACAAATTGGGGGTCGCTTGACTTTCCTTTCCTCCTGGATACAAGTTCATCATACCTTCATAGTACTCTTTCTCCATGTACAAGGCAATCGTTCCATCTTCTTCCTTTTCGATCACCTTTCCCAGAAAACGAATTCTGTCTTCTTCAAGCTTTCCGGTGACTTTCAGTCTAAGCTTCTTTGATAATTCATCAACGAGCTTCTGAATATTTCGATCGTCTCCGACAACCAGCAAATCATCAACGTACATCAAAACGATCAAGTGATTCTCCTCTTCCGTCTCTGCAACTCCTTTTCGATATCTTCCGGCGAAGATTGTCTTTTCCGTCACACATGCTGTCAAACCTTCTTGATCTAACAAATCGGCTAGGTGACGATACCATGACATTCCTGCAGAACGAAGTCCGTTCATCGCTTTCTCAAGAATGACGAACAAAGGCTCTCCGTCTTCATCTTCCATCCCAGTCGGCAACGAAACTACCGCTGGGTGAATCACGGGGGCATGCAAGAATGCTGTACTTACATCTAAAACCCATGCTGTCTTTCCTACTCCTCCTTTCTTTGATTTCTTTCGAAAACTTGATTTCTGAGCAAGATAAGACAACACAACCTTCAACGCCTCTGATGACGCTGTAGGGCTTGAAACGCCCAACTCGGCTGCTGACGGACCTGTGGCGAAATCACGGACAACAAGTCTCGATCGAACGATGTCTCCTTTGATAGCATCATGCTTATTTACAACTACCCATCGGGTTGAGATGATTCGGATACCATGCATCTGGCAATACTCTTGCGCTTCATTTTTATTCACGACCTGACCTGTCCTGTGCTTCTCTAGGGCAATGACCTCTGTGTGCATTCCCTCGAACGTGGCATCCACATCTAATGGACCTTCACCTATATCTGAAGTCGCTCTTGATGGCTTTCGGAGTACAATCCATCTACCTCCAAACCACACTTTGCACGAATCGGCCTTCGCGTCGAACTTGGACTCCTCGATTTCCTTTGGAACCTTCCTGCTGTACTCAAGTACCCCCTCTTGAACTGATGACAAGAACCTTTCAACCTCATCATCCGAACATCTTGACAAGGGGTTTTTCACCTTTTCCCACAACTCCTTACCTAGATCTGATAAGCTCGCAATGGCATTACCTTGATGATCATACATGTAGAGCTGCTTGACTGGCAATTCGGTAAACCCTTTCCAATGACGCCTCAATGGCGCGGTCTGGGTTCCGAACTCGCTGACATGGACCTTGAACTGGTCCCTCGGAATCTCATCGACTGGCCTTTCATCAACAGCATCGACGTAGTACGTCCTCTGAATACCTACCAGCTGATCCTCAGGCATCGGCAATGGCAGTGATGATGCTGCAAAAACACATTTTCGACTTCTGTGGTGAACTCTTCTCAACACAAGCTTGTCAAGGTCAACTTCCCAATGGTCATGATTTCGGTTCTTTCCTCTTCTTGGGATTTTCTGGAACAAATCAATGTCCATGGGACTCTCCCCGGGTGACTCGGGTGCTCTGTACCCTTCCGGTACTTCTGTTGGCTCATACCCTTCACTCATCCGATCATCCTCGATAGGTTCCGGATTCTTTCCGATCTCATATGGATTCGTTGGATCCTCTTGCATTGGCGTCGGTTCGGTATCCGCTTCCTGTCCCTTTGGCGCATGGAACGGTACATCATCAAACTCTGGAAATCTCTCTCCAGTCTCTTTCTCTTCATGCTCGCGATGAAATTTATCCCACTCATCATCGATAGACTTTCTTTTCCTCTTCTCTCGTTCTGACTCTGATTCTGGAACTCTTTCTCCCGACTCTTGCTGAGATTCAGGCTTTCCTTCGGTATCCAAGCCTTCTTCCAATCCTTCAGGTACGACGGGCACAGACGACTCATCTTCGATCGGTACTATCCGTTTGTACTCTTCTTCAAGATACTTCTTGTAACGGTTCCGACACTTTACTGAATGACCTGTTTCACTCCCGTTCGAGCAAGCTGGACATCTCGAAGTCTTATTCACTTCACTCCAATACCAAGGTGGTTCCCCTTCATGGATGGGCAAATCAACCAATTTCTGGGGTTTCGAAAGATCATTAGGTAGTCTTTCAATCCTGTCTGGCTTCACTCCACTCTTGGAATTTGGAATTTCACACAACATCCCAAGTCCAGCGACAAAACGAATCGGTGCGGCAATCTTCAAGTCTCGAACAGGCACAACCACAGTCTCATCCTGTGAACCTTCGAAGGCAACGAAGTGACCTAACGAAGGTAACTTTGGGGTCAAGTAAATGCCTGGAACAAAGTGACGAGCGTTTGCTTCTCTGACCTTTTCCAAGTACCCATCAGTCGGCCTGGCAAAAACCAAACATCCAAATGGCATCACACGATTGGTGTTTGGGACTTCTCCTGAACTAGTTACACTGATGCGCATACGTTGATACGGTGTCAGCGAACTGTTGGCTTGCAGCTGAAATGCATTGTGAATATGACAAGCGTTTGCTGCAGCGTATCGAAGGCTTTCACTACCTAGCATCAACCCGTGCTGGTACAACACTGTACGAATACATCCTAGTTGAGTCTTGAGGGTCCTAACTGCTCTCTCGGCTCCAGTTGCGTGTCTTCCTGGACGACTGGTCTCATGCCTTGAGACTACCTTCAATCGAATGAGTTCCGAAATGAGCGCAGTCAAGTCACGGCCTTCATCACTGAGAACCATCGCACCTGTGGACGAACAATGGTTGATGGCAGCTGTCAAAACACGAATCGTCGAAGCTTGATCTACATAGATTGCAGCTGTTGCTATCATCCCGTGCGTTCGATTCCACATCACAACATACCTATACATGTTTGGAGACTTTGGATGGGTGCATAGATTGGCAATATCCATCTGGATCTCGTTGGTGACTTGATCTGTCCGTTTTGGCGCTCGTTTCAATCCCTTGCTCATGAGACAGACTGCACAGCTTGGATCATAAGGTGTGTGGCTCTGCAAAATGTGCTTAGCTAGTCTGTTACCTCGTAGCTCGATGGGATATTCGAACTCGAACTCAGGCTCTGACTCAACGGTGCAAATGACTTCCTTTTTGCGCACGGCGTCGAATGCTGGATTCGAAGGATGCGCTCTGGCTCTTATCGGCGGCTCGACTCCCCTTTTGGGAGGAACCTGGACGCTTTGGATATCATGTCTTCCTTCGCGTCCGACGCTTCGGACATCGCGTCCTACTTCGCGTCTTCCCTCTTGTCCGAAAACTTGGACAGATGCTCCTGCAGTTGCTTGCGGTACGCAATCTCTTCCTCGGACAATGGCGCTTGAAGCGCTTCTGGCGGCGTAGCGGGACTCTCCCCCACCATCACCGTCGGTTCCAACATTGCCTTTGGCGCTGGTGTCAGAACCACTCCTCCCGCTTTCGGTGGCACTGCGGGTTGCTCGAGAGAAATTCGTCTCGCCTTTCTCAAATTCTCTCGATCTTCTTCTTCTGCCCTCCATTGCAGAAGATCTTGTTTTCCTTTCTCGAACTCTTCCTGCCGGCGACGCTGAACCTCCTTTCCATGCTCCAAGGCTTGCGCCATCCTCTCTGAACGGTACAGCGCCTTCGCCTTCCGGCGTTCTTCCTCTTCTTTCGCTTGGCGATTGAGTTCCTTCTCCCATTCGATCGCTCCTGCCTGTCGCTCGGATGCTAGCTCTGATCGAAAAAGCTTCTCGCGCTCCTCGTCGGTCAGATGTGCCAAGTACTTCGGTACTCGCTTGGCGCCTGATCCTGATGCCGTGTGCGGCTTCTCCTCCTCGAGGGTCCCGGTATCCCTCTTGAGGTCTGCTGCCTTGAGGAGGTCTCTGGCTTTTTGAGCTAACACCTCGTCTGCCACCGCTTTTTGCTCTTCGGTGAGCGGTCGCGATTTCGCTTTGGGTCTCGTCGTTGGTGTCGGTGGCGTCTTTGGCCCCGGAACCGGTGGAGTTTTCGGCTCCGGAACTCCAGTCTGAGCAATCACTGCCAACATCTTCTCCGGATCGACGCTTACCGGACTCGCTGGTTCCTTCGGCTTGGCAACTGCCGGGCTTGCCGCCTCCTCCGGTCTGTCGACTGCTGGATCCTGCCACCGGGGGGGTGGACCCGGAGGGGGTTGAGGTCCCACCGGCTTGGCCTTCGCCTTCATTGGCAGCAAGGATGGGGTTGGTCTCGGTGTCCTTCTGGTTGTTTCGTGAAGCCGTAAATTCTCTTCTGTCAAGGTCAGGACTTGATGACCTGCTTCCGATCCAGAAATGGATGCAGCCTCTATCGATACCGCTGCGTTGCTTGAAGGACGCCAGATCGCTCGGACCTGAGACGTGTACTTCACATTCCCCGGTTCCTCGGGCTTCCTCTTCATGTAATACGCGGTTCCAGGCTTTATGTCCTGTCGTCGCGCCGACACTCCCCCTTGCGCATCCGCGTGGATACGCACGATTGTCTCGGACGTGATCCGCTCGTGGCCGGTTAAACCAGACGAAGCGCTCTTTGGACCTTTGGTCGGTGTCGGAGCGCTCTCTGGAAGAGCTCCATGAATCTCTTCCAGGTCCCCAACATCTGAGGCTTCCGAACCGGTAAGGCTCACCATCGTGACTCCCCTCTGGGGCTGGATCTCGACGAACTCCTTTCTCACACGAGATCCCGACGACTTCGCCTGCGGACGTGCCTTGGGAGCGATCCAAGCGCGATGCTTGTTTTGGATCATGTACTCGCCCTTGGCTGTGACTCTGGAGGCCTGAACCTCTCTCTCGATCAATCGCAGCTTTACAATCCGCTCTCGTCGCGGGGCTTTGGTGTGATGCTTCAACACCTTCTGGACTGACCCCTTCGGTAGTGGGTCGTCCACCGTCACAGTCCACGACCGTCGCAGCGATGGTCCCTTCCGAACCGCTTGCTGAAGACCTGCCTCTCGATCCGACCGGCGCTGCTGTCTCAGCGCTCGCTGTCTGGCGCGATTTCTGATCCGCTTCTCTTCGTCCTTCTGATCTTGTCGATGAAGCCAATTTGACCAGGCTTTCATCCGAAACCTCACTTCCTGCTCGGACGTTGCTTCCTGAGCTTTCTCTTCCGCGACAAAAGGCTTCTCTGGGATCTCGGGCTCTGGAATATCCTTTGGATCTCCTAACTCGCGCTTCTCCATCTCCAATCCCTTTTCCTCTACTGGCTCTGAAGGCTTCTCGGTAACTTCCGTGCTCCTCTCGGGTTCCTGTTCTGGAGGTTTCACGATCACTTCGGTACTCTCCTCTGGTTCCATCGTGACAAGGACAACTCTCCGCGTCTCTTCTCTCGGTTCCGATGGCTCCTCTTCCGCATCCTGTTGCTCGACTTGAGCGATCACAGTGCCTGGCGCTGGTTCGGTCGGCTCTTCCATGACCGTGTCCGGACTCTGCTCTTTCTTCTTCTCTCCGCTCAACTCCGTGGTATCGACCCAAGCATCCGAAGGCATGCTCCACTCGACGAAACCTGGGCTGGACGGGGTCCGCACAGTCAATGCGCTCGTGCACCGAACTTGAACCTTCACGCTCTGCAACATGCAAGACCGAATCTTGAACTGCTTCATGCATGGTCGAATAACGAACAACACGGTGCGAACTGGGTTCAACATCGGACGTGTAATGCAACGAATGCAATGACGATGACATGTCAATGTCGATGACTCCTGGGTGGACAATTGAAATCCAAGGCACGTTACACCAGAGAAAAATGTCAAGATGAGTTCTACTACTCTTAGTTCTGTTTGGAACCTGGTCGTGACCTCCAAAATGTGAGAGGGACAAACATGGTGGCTTCGCCGGTTTATCTACCTCTCTGGAGGTTCGGGAACAGCTCTTGCCAGGTGAACAGGAAAACGTCCAACCTTTACTGGCAAGAAGTGCAACACTCAGCAAACTAACCTGTCCATATCCGATCAGACCTGTGACTCTGAGCTTCTGTGGCCTCTGCAGTTGGCTGCCAGCGCAAATGCTGCGCGACACTGGTGACAGGCTTGAGCTAGCAGGTGCTGCGGGCGACGGCGCGGCGGCTCTCGACGAAGCAGCAACAGGCGAAGCAGCACAAGGCGACGACGCGGCGGCTCCATCGCAATCTACAAAGCTAACATGCCTACTTTTGAGAGCATGCGTGCTGAACTCTGCTTCGACACACCGATTTAAGATCATTTCCTGTCCATTGGCTGTGGTGCATCGTTCGTTGACGGCCCACTCCCTGCAAATCTGCAGGTATCCCTCATCCACTAGACTTTGACTAATCAAGTGGATGCTTGCCCCACTGTCCACCAAAAAGTGTGGATCAGTGGCATCGGCGTCCGCGACACTGGACGTCGTCAGGCGGTTGCCATAGCTGTGAAGCTGGTTCAGTAGGACATCGGGTGGTACTGTCATGTCTAGCACACAACCCATTCCGAGAATGTCTTCTTCATCCTCCTCTCCTACACTGGCACGTGCTCCTTTCGGTTTCCCGCCTTTCGGTCCTTTTCCGCCCTTGGGTTCCCCTTTGCCTCCTTTAGGCTTGCCACCTTTTGGGTTTCCCTTCTTCTTTGAGTCGTAAGGCGAATGTGAACGATCCTTTCCACCTTTTGGTTTGCCACCTTTCTCATTGCCTTTTCCCTTTCCTTTGTCCTTATCGGTACGCTTTGGTGACTTTGACCAACAATCTTTCTCAACATGTCCTGGCTTCCCACATCGACGACATCGAATCTCCTTGCCTTTGCCTTCACCCTTTGGTGTGCGATCCTTCCCTCCTTTGGGGTTTCCCTTGGGTGGTCGGTCATACCCAACAGGATTTCCTTTGTGACTGTCTCTGGAAAAGTCGAGTGCTTTCGATTGCTGTTCATAGAACTCCAGTGACTCCATCAACTCTCGTAAAGTCGAAGACTTCCCATGGAACGCAAGGTGTCGGTGAATTTCTTGCGGTAAGCACCTCATCACGACCATGATCTGGTCCACCTCCATCATCTGGAGATCTGCGAATGCTGCACACTGATCTCGCAAGCGTGCAAACTCCTGCGTAAGGAACAAACATGTGTCCAATGGGTTTTTGATACTCCCTGCTGATGGACATCCAAGTTGCTTCAATCCATTCACATCAAGTCTCATCACTGCTTCCCGCAGTGACAGTGCTTCCGCTCGAGTCGTAACTCCAAGCAAGTTGTTGATTCTCCTGAACAACTCATATCCGCACGTGAGTCCTCCCTGCTCTCGTTCCTGCAGGACTGCGAGGTCCAATCCTCTTGTATCCTGACATTGCTTGTTTCATCCAGTGATACAGTTTACTACTTCTCACTGCGGCTTCTGGGGCAAGTTTCCCTTGCTCGATGGTAGTTGTTTGTTTCACTGCCTCTTGCAATTTCGCTGCGTAGCACTCATCCAAAAGACACAACCACGATCCAAATCGCTCTCTGAAGGATAACCAGGTGTTGATCTCATGTCTTCTTCCTGAATCTTTGATCTCAAGTTGTGGACAGTTCGGTATGTAACTCTCCATCTTTCCTCCACTGCTTCCAGAATATTTTGAGTCAGATTTCTTGGGCGCTGAGGTGAACAGTGATCCTGCTCTCGGTGTACTGGACGTAGCAGCTTCCTCTGCAGCTTTTCTCTCCTCTTCTGCCTTTCTCTCACGCTCATCCGCTTCGCGTTGAGCTTGGTCTTTCAAGACATCAGTCTGCATCTGAACCAAACCTGAAACTAGCTTGGTCAGTTCTGAAATTTGTGCTCCTTGTCCAGCGATCAAGTTCTGCTGTTGAACTATGTTCTGATGCTGGTTTCTCAATACTTCGATCAACGCTTCCTGTGTCAATCCCTGTCCACCGGTAGGACTCGCAGGCATCTGAGGTGAGTTGAAATTATCTTGAAACGTTCTCCCCGTTGGGGTAGGGCTGTTCGGTACCGGTATCTCTGCCGCAACACTTCCTGCTGGATCTGGTGGTGGAGACCTCTCTCTACCTGTGTACTCTTCCATACTCACTGGTCGCCTCCTCGTTGGCGATGCTGTCCGTCGCTCGGTAGGACTGGACATTCTTCCTGGGAGCTCCACGCTCCGCTACCACGAAAAACTCCGGGTAGCAACCTTATACGGTAGACTACCTACCTCCCCTGGATCTTTAGCTCACAACAGGCTCTCACACTCGTCCGGTACGGTACGAAACCTTTCTCTCAAACCTCCGAATACTTCGGAAAACTTCAAATGCTGCACTAGCTGCTCTCAGACACTCGCACCCTTTTCTCACACTAGCCAAACGAATTGGCCTTGAGCCAAAACATATCCCGTAGCACTAAACTATACAAAGAATACACAAAACATATTAAAAGTCTTTTAAAAGCATCTCCACACACAAAGAACTCTTTCAAAACTTCCGACTACGCTACAAGTCGCTTTCAAACAATTAAGAAACAAAATGTTGAACTACCGCCAGGTTCCAAATCTTTCACAAACAAACTTAAACGAAATTTATGCATCGCAAACTGCAAGCATCGAGCGAGGTGGACATCCCAACATGGAATTTCTTCAAATCAGGCTGCAGCTGGCCTGAAGATGAGATTGTGACTGCACTGCTGCACTCAAGACTTCCAAGTAGAGCAAGAAGTTGGACCTTATCTTGATCTTTCATGGGATCTTCAGCTGTGCTGCCTCGGGGCCTCAGTGAATGGTCACTGGCTTGACCTTCTGGAGGAAGTGCTTTTGAGACAACGCATGCGAAGTTCTCTCGTTGATGTAGAACTCCACAGCATTCCATGGTTTCGGAGTCTTCCTGCCAGCTTCTGAAGTCGAAGACTTCTTTCAAGCGACGCTCAGCTGCAATGTAGGTTGGGCAGCTTCTATCACCTGCACCCAGCATGTCATCAACGTGCAGGGCGATGAGTCCACATGGTTCAAAGGACACGTTTCTTGCCGATCCAGTCGAAGACGCTGCTGTTGAAAGCTTTCAGAACCTGGTAGTGGTCGAAATACTGTCGGTGGCTCTGGTTCCAAAGAAGGTTCTGGCTGATCGGACTGTTCATCAACTTCGGAGAGTTCTGGTGCTGGAGGCAGTTCACAAGGGTCGAGGCTCGATCTGCATTTGACCAGGTCCAGTGGACTCTGTCGGTTCTGGAGTCGGACGGACATGTCATCATCGATGGGAATCTCCTCAATGCGTCTTCGTTTGGAGTCAGGGCCTTCATTCCTCATGTTCAACATCCCAGAGGTCGTTCTTGTTGGCTTTGTTAAGGTCGACGAAGCGGGTTTGGAAACCGTCAGGTGCTGTTTCCGACACCATTCTTGTTTGGAGTTGAGTCCTTCAGGTACCGAGCCATGGTCAAGAAGATCGAGGAACTCACGGAAAAAGGCAGGAAACGTCCTCTCGCAGAAGGAAAATGGAAAGGTTTTGTACCGAGTTTGGCACCAGGCCTACACCCTGTCGATGGACAACCGGCGAAAAAAACGGGAGACTGACGAGCCCGCATGGTTGTGAAAAAAACAGCTCATGGAGCTGCAACCGCCAGGGCCCAGGGCATTAGTAGCCCAACACCCTCTGTGGAGTCACTGCGTGTGCTCCTAGGTATGGCTTGTGGAGCCTGGGGTTGTTCCCCGATGGGCTTGTTTGCCATTGACGTGAGTCAGGCATTCATGAACGCGCCTTTGGAAAAGCGCCATGTCGTCGTTCGGCTTCCCATTTCCGTTTCAGGGACAATGACGCCAATGAACTTGAGGCCAAGAAAGGCTTGAACGGACTCAGAGTGGGTTCGCTCGCATGGGCATCCTTCTTTGCTCGTATCGTCCGCGAGGCAGGTCTTGAGCCCAGCGTCACCCCCTTGCCTCTATGCCGGTTCAGTTGGTGGAGCACCAGTTGTCCTGATCTGCTTTGTTGATGACGTTCTCGTTGCTACGCCAAAGGAGGCATCCTACAAGATCGTTTTCGATCTGCTTGCGAAGCATGTGAAGATCCGAGAGACTGGAAGAATCCCACTCGCATCTGCGAAGGATGGCTCGCTGCGTTTTCTTGGCCTGAGAATCTCAAGGAAAGCAGGGGATGCTGCTTTGCACTTGTCTGGAGATCCTGACAACATGGATGAATGTTTCCGCGAGTTCGGAATCGAGAAAGGGAGCACCACGTTCCCTGACATCCGGCCAGCCATCGAGGAGACGATTGATCAGGAACCCATCAGTGCCGAGGCGCATGCACGGTTCAGGAGAATCCTGGGTCGTCTGTCGTGGATGCCAAACTAGGTTGGATCTGTTGGTCCTTGTCGGTTTGCCCTCCACGGGCCAGGCATCTCCAAAGCCAGGCCATGAGAAGGCACTTCGAATGGTTCTCAGGTACTTAATCACCGACATGAAGGTTGGACAGCGCTTTCCAACCGAAGGTGAGCTCTCTGACTATGCAGAGACGCTGCTGTCATACACCGATGCAGGCTTTGCTCCCATGCGGAGTACGAACCGCCGCAGTGTGTCTTGTGTATCGTGGTGTGCTGTTGAAAGCGTTCAGCCGGCATCAGGGATCGGTGACCTTGAGTTCGTGCGAGGCAGAGCTTTCCGCAGGCCAGAAAGGCATCCAGGAAGGACTTGGTTTGTCCAGGACTGTCTTTCAGGTCCTCAAGGCGTCAGGTCTTGTGCAAGTCACCTCCCTTTGTTTGGCATGGCTCACAGATTCCCTGAGTGGGAAGATGATCCTCGAGGCTTCTGATCTGCCGTTCGCGCCATGTGGAGATTCGGATTTGCTCATGGCTAAAGGAATCCTCGAGTGTGCGCATGTCCCCGGCACTGAGAACCTAGCGGATGCTTTGACAAAGTGTTTGGCGTTGGCAACCTTCCTGAAGCATCACGTGCTGTTAGGTTTTGTGCCCTTGCGAGCCGCTGCGGTGAGCAGTGTAGTCGACACATCCTTTCAAGGGTTTCTCCATACGCTTGTGTTTAGGCAATGTTGCCTGTGTGGTGATCATCTTGAAAGGGGGCAGCAGCACGATGTTGGGAGTCAACATGTCCACAATCTTGTTGAGAGTCAACATGTCAATGCACTGCTAGCTTTGAGAAAGCCTTTGTTTTCAGTATAAACTTTTTGGACTTCATGGATTTCTTGGATTTGTTGGATTTCACACATGTTTTCAGTCATGTTCAGTTTTTGGACTTGTTTGCAAGAGCTGAGAGTCTGCTTTGCTCTGTTCCGCAGCTGTTTCGGACTATGTGTCTCTCCTGCAGCTGTTCTGGACCACGAGGTGGCTCAACTCGTCGCTCA
Organism: Durusdinium trenchii; assembly: GCA_963970005.1. Classification (NCBI taxonomy): domain Eukaryota; class Dinophyceae; order Suessiales; family Symbiodiniaceae; genus Durusdinium; species Durusdinium trenchii. The sequence continues at coordinate 248,333 of CAXAMN010028595.1, forward strand.
GGTACATAGGTACGCGCTTCCGGAACCCGCAGCGATGGATGGAGAGGATGACCTTCGTTCGGAAGCGACCACTCGTGTGGATTGGTCAACAGGCGAGCGCCTGCGAGAAGCGAGTACAGCTGAGAGCGCTGTTCCTGAGGCACCTGAGGTACCAGAGGCACCTGAGGCACCAGAGGTCCCTGCCGGACCTACAGCTGTCCCGAGTCCAAAGGAGCCAGTGTCGGCTCCCACTGCTGAGGTACCTACTGCTCCGGCTGTTGAGGCATCTACAATTCCAGCAACCGAGGCACCTACAGCTCCTGCGAATCCAGATCCTGAACATGAAGTTCCAGCAGAACCTTCTGCCCCAGTGGTGTTGACCGGTGAGGTCTAGCCAAAGGCTCCAGCTGAGGCAGGCACTGCAGAAACTGGATCATTGTGTTGTGTTTCAGCTACCCCTTCACGCTCCCGGAAGAGTTCAATTGCCTCCAAGCCGTCTCGAGTGACGAGGATCAAGCTGCTCAAGAGCTTGCGTCGGACTTTGTTTGGTCCAAATGCCGAGGTGAAGCGAGCTCCGAAGCGCATTGCAAAGAAGCGCAAGGCGAAGAGTGTGAAAGAAGAGGATGAAGAGTCGGATGGAGTACCTCCACGTCCGAAGGCCAAGGCGAAGGCAAAGGTGAAGAGCAAGGCAATGCCGCGTCCTCGTGGCACGGTGCGTGGCTTCTTCGATGCTCGTCGCGGCCGAAGGGTGGAGGTCCCCTTGCGTGGCCCCAATGAGGCGCCCAAGCCAAGGATGATTCGGGCCTTCAGTGGCTTCAGCTTTCGACCCGTCCGCAACCTGAAGTGCAGGATCTGTGGCAACTATGGCCATGTGGCCGCCTCGTGCATCCAGGGACAAAGGTCAGTGAGTTTGACCACAGGGAAGATCCAACTGAGTCAACGGATCGATCCAAAGAGCGATGAAGACCTTCGAGGTGATGCATTGCCCAACTATGGATTTGAGAATCCTTTGAGCTCACAGATCAGCCCAGGCGACAGTGTGTCGCAAGTTGGCTACAGCCCTGTTGCGCCCAAGTATGCACTGCCGATCCCAACAGCTCCAGGTATGTCAGCAGATGAGAGGTTGAGATTGCTGCTGAAGAAGAGGAAGAGTGAAGAGGCCCAGAGAAGGCATCAGAGCTATGAGACATCGGATGAGGTATGGCCTCGAGATGATGGAGAGGAAGCTGATGATCTCAAGGAAAAGCTACGCAGGAAGCGCAAGAGGTTGGAGATGAAGCCCTTCACCAAGGAGAATCGCGAGCGTCCCAGCTACATGCGGCCGCTTCCGGAGGATCCTCGAAAGAATAGGCCAAAGCACAGCGAGGCTGCGCCGCCCAAGCGTCCTCCTGCGGTACCACCACCGAAGACTCCTCCGAAGGGACCTATGCCACCTCCGCCAAAGAAGAAGGCGATGCCAGTTGCCCCGAAGACTCCTCCGAAGAAGTCAGCTGAGAAGCCCAAGACTCCTGCAAAGGAAGTTGCAAAGGCAACATCTGCGAGCGAGGCTCCAAAGAGTGAGGCTGCAAAGGCACCAGTACCTGTTCCGAAGGCAATCGGGATTGAACCTCCCAAGACCCCTCCAAAGATGGCTCCAAAGACTCCGAGTGAAGCCTTTCGATCAGTTAGCCCAACTCTGGTCGATGCCGCTGCAACTCCGGCAGAGCCGAAGCCAAGTGGGGTAGAGCGGACAAAGGATTCGTCGCCCACGAAGCACCCTGAGGGATTGCCAGAGCAGACTGTTGAGGAGTGTGTGTCACCGAAGGTGAGCCCAAAGCCTCCTCCACCGCCGTTGGATAGCCCTCCTACAGCTCACCAGGAACCACCGCCTCCTCCAACTGAGATCGGATTCCCTGTGACGGGACCAGCTGAGGTACCCAAGTCTCCCATGGTGGCGCCTGTTTTGCCGAAGTCTTCACCGGCAAGGCCGCTCATTGATTGGGGAGCACCAGCTTCAGTGGAATCGCCGATCGGTTCGACCAGCGATATCACAAGGATCATGGGATTAGGATCTCAACACACTTCGCAACAATGGGCCAAACTGGAAGTTCAGTGGCCAGTTCAGGGACATCCAGACCGGTTCAATGCTGCATCGCATGCCATGGTACTGGAGTGTTGACAGCTGAGCAGAATGTGACCATCTTTTCGCTGTTGGCCTCAATGCCCCCGCGAAGTGTGATGCTAAGATGTTCAAACGAAACGTTGTCAAGAGTGACTTTTGAGTGTGACTCAGCCGTTTCAATCATCCGAGAGTCGGATCAACTCAGGTATCCTCGATATACTGTGCTAGAAGTAGCTTGTGGCAAAGAGTCAGTCATCGCAAGATCTTGTCGAGAAGTTGACTATGTTCGATACATCGGAATCCATGCAAACCTTCAGGAGATCGGTGTTCGCAATAAGGTGCTGACCCTGCTCCGTGATGGATTCAGTCGATGCCCGCATGGATCTCAGGTGGCATGTCTCGTGCACATTTCTCTTCCTTGCAAAGGCGGATCCCCTCTCTTGAATTTTTGGGGAAGGAATGAGAAGCGCGAGAAAGAGTTCTTCCATCTTTTAAAGTCACCTGGAAAGTATCTTGATGAGATCAAGTCATCTGAAGGAGTATCTGTCACTGTTTCGTTCGAACTGCCGAGAAGCAATCAGTACTGGAAGAGTCGAGATCTTCAGAATTCTTCGAAAAGCACGGAATGGCATATCAGAGTGAATGTCATGCTTGTTCGATGGGATTGGAAACCCAGAGTGGACTTCGAATTGGCAAAATTTTCAGGATTCAGAGTTCGAACTCGTTTTTGAGTCAGCGGTTGAACTCTTGCTTTCAATGTCGTTGCGATGAGAGTCATGCACCATTCAATGCAGTTGATTACCATGATACTGAAAGGTACTCAATGAAATTTGCTCGTTTTCTTGTGAAGAGTTTTTGCATCTGTGCATCCTTGAAGTGAGAACCCAAGCTGAGCAACCGACTGGCTGAGAGCCTTTGCTTTTGTTGCTGCACAGATAGCTTGATGACACTTGCGGATGAGGCTTTCGATGATCGATGTGAAAATACGTGTGCATGAGATGCCGCTGGAATTCAATAGCTTTTGAACTGTGATGATTCACACCTTCTAGACTGTTCGCTGTAGAGTCTGTCGAGAGTCGATGAAATTGGATCAGGTTTTTGACAAAGGTACTTCATGAATCTTGTCTCGGTCTGCGTGACCACCTTACTTCGAGAGACTTGAAACCAGTTGAACAGTGAGACTGTTTTTCAGGAAGCCGTGCTCATGTCGAAATGACCCTTGAGTCGTCCCTTCCTTCCTATCTTTTCTTTCCTTTCGGAGAACTTTTCTTCGCCGAACTTTTCCGCAGCCATTTGTGTGTGTGGGGCGTCCGCGCGGGAAGCCATGTTGTCGTTTGAGGGCAGCTGCATTGCTGCGCTGGCGTTGTATGGCATATATGGCGCGCTGAGTTTGCTTGTGAAGCTTTTTGGCGCTGCTGGAATGGCGAAGAGCCTTTTGGGACAGAAGAGGGTGATGGCCGATAAGCCAGAGAAGCAAGAGCCGTTGTTGAGAGAGAGAGTCCCTGCTGCTGCTTCTACAGGTGCTGCTGCGTCGAGCGCTGCTGGCCGGCCGAGTGGTGTTGAGAACACTGCAACCTCCGAGTGGACGAAGATGAATGCAGTGAACAAGGTACTTGAGGTTTTTGTGACTTCGACTGGGTCCAAATTCCACCTTGACCGTCAATGCCAATACTTGCGAGGCAAGAAAGTCACCTCTTTTGGTTTGTGTAGCTGCTGTGAGCGCAAGCGCTTACTGGAACAGCGAGTGACCACTGTCCAAAGTGGCATGTGAGCTTCGAAAGGGGGTGTGAGAATTTATAGTACTGAGGAGCGAAGACTCCATACCACTTGTTTAGAGACCGCAAAGAAAGCCATAGAGAGTTTTTGGCTTGTTTGAATGAGGTTCGCGAGGTTTTGAGGACATTGAAAGATCCCTTTCAATGTTTCCCTATGCTTGTAGTTTGTGTATGAGGTGTCCGAGAACACCCGAAGATGTTTAGACTATGCTCTTAGTTGCTTTGGAACCCGCTACGTGTCCATGCGCCACTGCTCTTTTTGGCGGCATTGCGGGTCTCTTCGATCATGGCATCAGCCACAACCCAGGGAGGCTGAGGGTGGGCCCTGGAAAAACCCAGGACCATTCAGGTCCTCTTGAACCTCCAAAGGCCGGCGTGGCCACAACTGCTTCAAAAGCAACGCTTCACGAAGCTCCTACTTTGGAACCCGCTACGTGTCCATGCGCCACTGCTCTTTTTGGCGGCATTGCGGGTCTCTTCGATCATGGCATCAGCCACAACCCCCCACAAAGCCAGCGCAGGACCAAAAACGTCCACTACGTATAGTGGATCCTCTTGTCGACCCTGGCCATCCGGCCCGACAACTCCTTCAGCACTTCGCCCCCATCATAGAGGTACCTTTGCACCGCGGAGCTGCTCCACCTTCCCATTCTCTTGACCAACTCGATCTCACCTGAGGCCTGGAACAGGGCACTTGCTCCTCCAATTTGAAGGCTGTGGCTCATGAAGCGATCTTCAGGCAGCCCTTCCGCTCTTGCTGCTTTCTGGAGTACTGCTTGTACTTCTGTTCGACGAAGGGTTGTCCCATTGCCCCACCGGAACAGAGGTAGGTGAGCTTCAGGTCCCGGAGAGAACCGTCTTTGAGCCACTTCACGTAGCTCTTCGAGAGCGCGCACTGGACATAGATGAAGTTCACCTGTGGCCCCCATAGTTTTGCACGACCCGAAGGCCTCCTGATCAGCCTTTGTTTTGCGGAACTGAATGGTCACCTCATTCGCTCCTGTCTTCACATCACAGCCGTCCTTCGTGAGTCGGACGTCCATGCCTCGGAGGATCATGTGTGCATCAACTCCTCCTGAGTCACAGTACTCCTTGGCTCGGAGCATGAAGAACCAAGCCACCAAAAGCGCAGCCTGCACCATTGCCTTGTCGACCTGGTCCTCTCCGAACAAGTCGCTGTTGCACAGGCTCCTGCCAATCCACAACAGCATGCCTGGTGTCACCCCCAGTCTCCTTGGCTTTCGTTCAGCATGTCGATCTAGTGACGTGACCAGCATCCACACCCTGAACATGCCTTCGGTCGGGTCGCCTGCTCCTCCACGCTTGTGACCGTCCTTCACCGCGAACAAAGCCTGCTTGATGGAGGCCGCCGTGGAACCAAGCCAGCCCAAGTAGCCGAGGAACGCCAAGAGCTTGTCCTCATTCGCAAGCTTGTCGCCCTTCACGTCGAGGTAGCACGAAGGCCATCTCTGGCGGGTTGCCCAGGCCTCCCATTTTTCCCATGCCGACCGGTACATTCTCAGGGTACTCGTAGCCTTGCTACCTGCAATGTTCTCTTCAAGCCACTCCTCCACCTGTGTTTGGATTGCCCCATCAAAAGGCACCTTCCTTGGCTCCAGCAACACATGTTGCCCGGCAGGTAGATGGGCCGGCTTCGTCAACTTGGGTCGTCTCCCCCCCGCTGAGGTGTCCCTGAAGGTCTCCACGGTCTCGCTCTCGTCGCGGTTCTCCTCGGACTCAATCTCCAGGCACCAAACCCATAAAGCCTCCCCCGCTCTCGAAACCATGCGTTTGTGGATGTCCCCTCCGGCACGCCCATCACCTCCGTGAAGATCACCTGCACCAAAATGGCGCCATTTCCACTTTCGCAGCCATGCCAGAAGTTTGGCCATGGACAAATCATACGGCTCATAGCCCAATGCCCCTGCATTGTGATCGTCTTCGAGGATCTCCCCGAACTCGACCAGAGCTCCCGCCATCACCAGGAGGTTAGATGCCACCTGAAGCCCCGTCGCCCTGTTGCCCTGGTTCGCTATCTCCTGCACCGTTTTCCCCTGGTGAAGGAGCTCGTCCCACGCTTCACAGGACCTCCCCTGACATTGCCAGACCTCAAGTGGTTGAAGCACTCGAAGATGGCCCGGTCGCCCTCGACGATCAAAGACCTCCAGCACCTCGAACTCCCCGTCGTTGTACCTCAGCGGCCAGCGCCCTGGACCTGCCAGCCCGTGCACGTTCTTTCGTTCACCTTCAGGTGACTCCCACACATGACCCACCACCTGCGGTAGCAAAGGCGCCCGCGGGACGCCCGGCTCAATGACCATCTTGAAAGGCTTTCTCCAAACCAGGTCCTTGCTCTGGTTGGCTCTCCCCACGGCTGCCCCCAAAGGCGGAGCAGTCACTGTCTTCACCAAACACCTCTTCACGATGTCCTCCGTCAGGTTGAAGCGCGCCCCTACCAGGCATTGCCTTCGGCGTGCGAGGTACTCCCCCAGTTCTGTGGATACGAACTCAAACGTCACACCACCCAAACCGTTGGCTCGGAACCCTTCGAGTGCCTTCTCCCAGGGGGCGCACCTTGGCCCCTCCCAGATCACCACGTAGGGTCGCAATCGAGAGACCTCCTTGATGAACTTGTCCACCAGGATCCCTTTCTCATCGACCGGCAAGGTGGCGACGATGACGACTCGGGTCCTTCCGATCTTGGAGTGTCCTTCAGGGGCCAAACTCTCAAAGTCTTTCAGCCATCTATCATCACTGGCCAGCTCAATAACTCTGAGTTTGTCCCAGGGAATGCCCAAGGGCTTGTCGACAAAACGCTTGAGCCTCTTCTCCTTCAGCTGCAGCATCACCTGTCGGTCTTCCGGGTCCTGCCAGGACAGGAAGCAGGGTCCAAACCGGGCGGTGTCCTCAATGGCCTTGGAAATCGCCGGGCCCAGCTCGACCTTCTCCCAACCCTTCTTCACGAGCATCTCCTCGAACTCTTGCGTATTGCACCTGGTGATGTAATCGGAGTCGACGTTGTGGAAGGTCCTCCACCACCCCCCCACCAGGGTGAATCCGTAGTTCATCTCGCAAAGGTTCAGGACTCGGACTAGTAGTCGGCCCGCCCGTGACCCACTCTGACGTTTGCAGACCCACTGCCTAACCGTGGAGTTGTCCCCGGCGTAGAGCACCACCTTCCCTTTCCAAAGAGGCCCACGCTCACACACAAAGGCCACCAGCGAAAGCATCTCCGAGATGTGAACCCTCATGTCTCCGTCCTCCTGCATCTCTTGTTCTGCTACCCCCATCAGCCATGGCTCTAGCTCCGTGACTGTTGCCCTAGCGGCTGCCCCAAAGGTCCAGTCGATGGCCCCAATCACCTGAGTAGTAGCGTCTGAGGATACCCACACAGTTTCCTTCCACTCATTCGGGAGGCTCAATCGTTCCTTCACAGGGAGGAGCTCCTTCAAGGTGGTGCCAAAATGCGTCTCCCACCTGTCGGACCTGGCGCACAACCATCTGCAAACCTCAAACAGGCTCCAAAGGTCCTCCCAGGCATCCTCCACCTCCAAGAGTTCGTTCTTGTAGCCCAGTTTTCGAGGCCGAGCTGGAAGACCCCCCTCGTCGTTGGAGAGAAAAATGTCCGCCGCCTTGAGCTCATTCGCCAGGCCCCTCACCACAATCGCCCAACCAGTCGTGATGCCCCTGAACTGCTGAACCTGGCGGACCGTCACACACTTCTCCCCCGCGTCGAAGGCACTGTCCCCCAACAAATACGACCCTCTGAGGATCCTCCGCTCTGGCAAGAAAGCTTTCTCCGAAGCCGCGTTCATAGTCAGTCCCCAGATCACCTGCTCCTCCTTGAACTGTCCCTCGATGGCGTCCTTCTCCCGGTTCACAGCCTCTTTTCCCAGCATCTGTTTGACGCCTGTCTCATAACATGCAGCTGAGATCCAAGGTCTCAAGCCCAAGAGTGGTTCAACCAACACCGCATCGTCGACCAGGATCTTGCAGTCAAAACCCAATGCTCCGTCTCTGCGAGGTAGTCCAGGTCGATGCGCTCTATGGAACTCCTCCGTGGCTCTTCCCCACGGGGTCCATTCCCCCGGAGAGCCCGAGAACCCAAAAGAGGACACGAGGTAGAGCACGGTGAGTGGGCGTCCACGTACCTCTCCGCTGTGGCCCTCCTCATCCGGCATTGCTGCATCCTTCCAAGGGAGGTCCCCCGCGAAGAGCTCCACATCCGCGGGTGCCACCCAAAGCAAGCGGAAAGCCCCAGAGATGTCCTTCTTGGCGATGTGGACCTGGCATCCCGGGTAGCGATGCGAACAGAACCCTTCTGGCAATCTGGTCGTGTGTGGGCTGCAGAGCCGGCGGGTGGAAGTCCTTGTGTGTGCCCTGGTTGACAGGTCGCTGGTCATGCACCACCCTCACCTCGTTCGACACTGAGCGATCTGGTAGAAGTTTTGGGACAGCTTCGAAAGGGGAAGCCATAGTGTTGCCCAGTTTGGGATGATCCTGGCTTGCAACCAACACCCGATGTTTCTTGACGTCTTTCCAGATCTGGGCATAGACCTGCTCCAGGTTCCGTTTTGCATTCGGGTGCAGCCCTGCCGTCGCCCGCTCTCGAGGCCCCACATGTCGGGCCTCCATGCCATGCCTCTTCACATGTCTCAGGTAGGCCAGAAGGTCTGGGTGTAAGATCTTATCCAGGCACGGGTCCTCGACTCCTCTCAGATTTGCCAGCCCATGGGTTGCTCGTGCGTCCCATAGCCACTGAGCCGCTTCTTGAACTCCGCCAGCTGCACAAAGTAGAGCGTCTCCTGCATCCAAGACACGTTCCCATCCTTGCTTGGTGGGCTGGTCGAGGCCGTTGATCGTGTTGAGGTAGTCAACCGCCTCGGGGTGCAACAAGGTTTCACTCTCCCCTGAAGTTCCTGGTCCCTTCCCTTCACCGCCACGATCGGCTCCTGCCCGCCCATGGGATGACGTCCGCGTTCTGGATCTCGACCGCGATCTTGATGGAGAAGCGTCCTCATACTCCGTGGAGCCGTCGATGTCCTCCTCTGACTCGCCGCCTTCATGGGGTCCCGCTCCTCCTGGATCGTTATCTGCGTCCGTCAGCCAAGGTAGCCCATAGCCCTGAAAGACCAGAGTGGTGGTACCCGTCCAAAGGCCAATGCACTATCCTCCAGTTGTCGCACATGCAAATGGGGGGGCCCGACTGTTCCGGCCCCGGTCTCGACACGGGCCAAGCCCTGGTGAGCCGCTCGTTTCGGTAGGCGACTCCCGGGAAGTTGTCACCCAAAAGGCCCGGCACGAACAAGTTTCTCCGTGGTTGTCGGCGTGTGACCGTGACTGTCCCTGAGGCTCGGTCCACCTGCCACTCATCCGGCTCGACCACAGTGACTGGAGACGTTCGGCGAGAAGGTCTGGCCTGCCGGCAGTAGTGGTTCCCACAATGAGTCCATCTCTCTCGACCCACTCATCGGGCAGAATGATAGAAGCCGCCCCTGGGGGCCCCATAAGCATGTCAATCGGTCTGCCTCTGTCCAGGTTCCTGGTTCCCTCCGGGCTTGCCCACACTCCGCTCGGTTCATCATTCACCTCCTGGGGGCTAAGCTCGAAGGGCGAGCTTGATGGTTCCTCTACTGCCTCCTCCGCTTCCGAGCCAAACTCAAATGGGGAGCTGACAGGTTCCTCCAACGAGTCTGAAGCCCCCGCTGAGGTTCCGAATCCTCGAGTGTTGCCACCCTCATCGTCCACACACTCCTCGTTCGTCCGGTTCTCCCTGACATAGTTGTCCGCAATCTCCCCATCCGTCTGGTTCTCCCTGACATAGGTCTCCGCCCTTGGGCCCTCATCACCACTGGGACCTTCCCCGTGGGTGTGGTCTCTTTCCGGCACCTCCTCATCGGCGGCGGAGTTGACCCCCCCCCGTCGACCTCACCTCCTGCTCGACTCTGTGGTGGCCACCCATACCCCCCCCCAGCTGAAAGAACTGTCAGAGAGGCCTGCAGGGTCTGCGCAATTTGTTTGATAAAGTCCGCAGGGTAAGCTCCTGCTTCCGTGCACCGGGTAACCGTGACTCCCGGACGACAGCCCTTCAGGGGCACATGCCTGTGATTTGAGGAGATCCCCGGGCACACACGATGCAGCAGTTGAGCAAGAGGGCCGTGGGATGGAAAAACCACCCTAGTATAGTGCCTGTAGAAAGCCGAAGGTTCATCAGGCGGTCCCAACCCAAAAGCGCACATAGAGAAGACAGCAGAAGCCACATCCGGTCTCTTCAGAATGGCCTGCCAAGAAGGTAAATCCCACATCTTGGGGTACCGACCACTGGGCCCACTGGACTCCGCCACGGGGAAGGCGCCGTTGTCCAAGGCGTTGACGAAGACCTTCGCCGCGAACCTCGACCTCCTTCTCCAAAATGGGCCCTCGACCGCCACCTTGAGGCTGAGCAAAAGTTCGTGTGCCTCCATTTTGAAGTTGCCAATCACAGAATGTAGTGCGCGGCGAGGCTATCCAGAACACGTTTTCGGGGCCAGAAACCGCCCGTTGCAAATGAAGCCCACGAACCAAAGGGTCAGTGATATCATGCTGAGGCTGGTAGCCAACTCGATTGTGCGGGTCAGCGAAGACCGCAACCGGAGGAGAAGCTTCACCCCCTTGGCTAACCCTCGTACGGCTCGTTGATGAGTGGTCGAACCCGCAACTCCGGATCCATACATGTTGGCATAGGATGTGGCCACTGCCGCTAAAGTGCTATGCTGGCGGATCAGGCCTGACCCGAGTGAGGTCTCTCCTGCTCGACGTGGTGGGCGGCATAGCCGGCACGCTACTCGTCCTGGGGCACTCACGGGTTGATCGTGGCGGGCATGCCAGTAGAAATTGAAGCCAAGGACCGGGGTACTTTGACGCTCCTCCACCGCCAACCATGCCAGCCCATCGAAGTCAGCTGGTGGTTGTAACAACACCATGTGCCCTTTCCAGATCAAGGTCCACACTATCCAGCCTCCATCTTCCCAATCCGGACCCACGATGGTCTCCACGAGCAAGTTCCCTTGGAAATCTGCTCTCACCACCACCACTTTGGCCGCCCCGAGCTCCATGATAGGGAAAACCGCTAGGCTTCGGAAGTCGCGTTCGTGGGCTGGATGTAGGAGGTCATGAAGGTACACCCTCAACTCGTGCTCGATTGGGGTCACGAACTCCGCCGCCTCTCCCATCTGGGTGGCTGCATCCAGCGCTGGCCGAGCCTGATCCAACCTCTGCTCCCGAGCCTTATTCTCGACCTCCTGCAACGTAGGGCGTCGCCCCTTTTCTCTCCAGAGGATACCGGCTGCCAAGGTCTTGGTGACACACTGCCTTTTTTCTATCACCGGCTCCGGCAGCTGAAGAATCCCCGCCAGCTCTTCGGACATGAAGACTTCCTCTTGGTAGTCCCAACTCCTCCAGGATCTCCCATCCACCTCCACATAGCCTTGGCCTGGTTCACCGGTGGCCCACATAGTTTCTCTCACGACCAGACGAGTGTTCTCGCCCGCCCTCGTGCCGCCCTGTTTTTCAAGAATGATGGCAGCTTCCTCTGCGAGATCTGCTACCCCGTAGGCCACCATCTCCCCCATGAGCTCTTCGAACGTAACTTCTCCGTCTGCAGCTACCCTCGCCGATGCCCACGCGTAGAGATCATCTGACGCCTCCTGCAACTTTCCCAGAACCGGGCCCGCCGCTAGCTTCTCGGCTTTGTCCACCATGTTCACGGCCTCCTCCGGCGCCTGGAAATCTTGGAAGGGGAAATAACCACGATCTTGATGTCGGACTGGTAGCCCCCAGGATCGGTCGTCTCTGTTAACGAAGTCCCTGACGTCCTCCTGCTTGGTGTAGTCGATCGCCTCGAACTCCTCCGGCACCTCGTTGAAGTGGACGGTACAGGTTCCACCTGCCTTCACTTCCTCTGCCTTCTCTCCCCCGTCGTCTTCCTTGTCAGCCCCCGCCTTCCGCATTGGTTTGCTGATCTTTGAGGCCTTGTCCTTCTGAACTCCTTGGCGAAGGGCTTGGATCTTGTCTCTCGCACTCTCAGCCGTCTCCTGCTTCATGCGACGAAGGCCTCCCCGCCGCAGTAGTTGCATCTGAACTGCTGGGTCCAAAGCTTCGAAAGATCCCTTGAGGTTCTCATGGGCCCGTTGGCAAGTAGCGGAATGGCACCCTGCATGCGTCAGATAGCACCAACATAGTAATGCGCCCCCTTTTCCAACAGGTGCTCGATCTCGTGCCTTGTTCACTTCCTCCTGGGTGAGCTTCGGGCCAATGAGGTTCGTTGAAGGTTTTCCCCCTCCTCGACTGTCCTCTTCAGCCTCCTTTTCTCCCCCAGCGTGCAACCCTGCAGCCTGCTTCTTGTCGCCTCCCCAAGTCAAGCGCCAGAGAGCCCGCTCCTGTCTTCTTTCGATGCGAGGCTCCAGCTCCATCTTGAACCCAAGGCCCCAGCGCGTCCTTCTGGGCCAGGAAGTAGTGCATGGAACCTGATCTCCGCCAGGGACATGGACTCCCTTTTTGCCACCTTCTTCAACTGACGAAGGACCTCTTTCATTTCTTCCATGAAACGCCAGTGGAGTTCCTCCCACGCGTCCATCACTATCTGCAGCGGCCACTTGTGGGGAAGATCTTGATGCCAACCTGCCAGCAGATCCAAAGCGTGCTCCCTGACCTCCAGCCATTCCATGCCGTAGGCGAGTGCCCACACCTGGTTCTGTCGTTTCACACGGGCTATCCACTCGTCGAGGCGGGTCGGAGGTGCTGGCCTCTGCTCCCCTGGCCCCTTCAGATGTCTTGCCTCTGAGGCGAAAGCGTCAAGTTCAGCATCAGTCACCTGCACGAAGTCCGCGGCCGTCAAAGCATGCTTATCAGTTGTGCCCCAGTAGGGCCCTGCCAACCCCACGGCTAGCCTCGTCGAGATCTTTTGTCTGAAGCCCAAAGACCTCAACTTTGTGGAAGCCCCTACCTGGGCCGCAAGCAGAGAGTTGGCTAGCGCAGCCCCCACATCACCAGGGCAGACTTTCACGTCGTACTGGTCGCACGCACGCATCAAGTAGACCAGTTCTTCGGATTGTCTACCTAATCCACGAACTGAACCTGGTGGGTGTTGGCCTGAATCCTGTTGCGCTCGTACCAATGTGGCAATCTCGGAGGTTTGGTTTTGGATAGCTTGAGTCAACTTAGCCATGGGGTCATAGGTCTCCTCCCGAGCTCCTGCCTTCTGGTCAGCGCTGCGTCCATAGATCCTCGGAGCTCCAACCAAGAGATCCCCCACTCCTGCCTTCTCAGACATCTCCGGACTTGAGGGATTTGAGGGGTTTCCAGAAGGGTCGGACGACACCACACTCCAAGTACTTGATGGCTGCAGAGTGGATGGAGGGAACACAGGTTGGGCAACCTCTTGCGCATCCTTGCGCCACTTCTGTAGGAACTTTGACAGCCCCTTTTGACCCTTCTGCTGTTCCTCCCAAGCTTGACCATACAGCTTCCTGGTGATCTCTTGGAAGTTTGAGCCATGGCGGTCGCATAGCACTCCCCTAGCCTTCTCTTCCGTCATGCCTTCGTGCTTGCCCTCGGTGTAGACCTCGAAGAACTCCTCCAGGATGCTGCGTTCCGGCCCCCCATCAGGTGAGTCAAGCATTCCCAGCTTTGCTAAGCTCCTGTGAATCGATGACTTTGGTGTTCTCCCCGGTGACTTGGAAGTAGTTTTGACTCGCTTTGAGTCTGGCTCATCTTCCCACACATCATCGTGGGCACCTTTCATCTCCTGAAGCAAAGACCTGGCCTTGCTCCCTCGGTTGTCTGCTCTCCCTTCTCTCACGCCATCCGACACCACCTCGAAGCCGTCGTCAAAGCGCCTTGAAGTACTCCTCCTCCGTGGTGTAGTGGACGCAGAAGGCCTCCATCTCAGCCCACGGTCACCCTCGAGCTCGTTCACCTCCTCGCCCAGGTTGTCCTCCAGCTCGTGGTCCCGTGTTGGTTCCCGTGACCTAGACCGGGACGCCCGACGCTGCTTGACCGACTCCTCGTGGTTCCAACACAACATGAGCCCTTGATGGCCAGTGTGTCCTAGCCGTCGACAATCAGCGTGACTGCACTTCTTGGCGAAGCGCTTCAGGATATATTGGGAACCATGACCTTCACACAATGGGACCGTATCCTGCTCACCCAGCTGATCTTCTTTGAGCAAAGTAGTGCGCTCCCGAGCTTGATGCGAACAAGGAGCCGGGGCCAAGCGTTCATCTCCCTTCTCAGTGCTCCAGAAGACTCGATGAGCCTGGCATGGTTCCTCATCCCGTTCAGATTCGGAGCCCAAGTCCCGAACCTTCGCAGCCAGGTTCTTAGAGCCGCCCAGCGCCCACTGCCACGCTCTCGAACCCCAAGTCATCGCCTCCTTGTTCGCCTGGTTGAAGTTGAAGCTCTCGTAGTCGATCTTCTTGGTCAAGCCGTACACCTTGAAGTGATAGCCGGGCTCGCTGCACTCCTCGCTCCTGCACAAATGCACCTTGTCCACTCCCGTCAGCTCCTGTAACAGCGAAGGGGCTCCCCGAAGTGTGTCGACCTTGATGCCGATATAGACCCCGCTGGACCTGATCGGGTGGCTCTCGTTGGACACCTTGAAGACGGCTGTGTGGTCACCCTTTTTGATCACCACCCATTTGTCGGTGCTGGCGTGATACTTGAACTTGCGGAGCTCAGCAGTCTCGGGTGGTTGTCCAGTACCAGGACCGAAGTAGTCCGCCATCGAAGCCTCGGGCGTTCCACCCAAGAAACGTTGGACCACAAAAACCACCCCACCAAGAGCGCGAAGGAGACGTCGAGCTAGCCACACCACCGTCATCATCACCGCACACACCAATGACACCACCGGCCAACAGACCGCCCAGATGTAATGGGCGATGATGCAGCATCCCAGAAGGATGCAGCACTGACAGATGCGCCTGCATCCGTTTCGAACTCCAGCCCAGGCGCTCCCGAAGAGTGTCCAGCCAAGCAAGCTGAACGCCAAGTCAGCCAACGTCCAGAGGCTCCAGTCAAAGCCGCTCTCCGCCGTGGGTTCCGTCAAAGAGGCCACCTTGGAGAAAGTCTCTGAGGCTCCATCTAACCAAGGCGTGGCCGCCGGAACCCATTCCTCGACCTTGCCTCGCCACCATGGCTTCATTGGTAAAGGCTCAGGTGGCGTCGAGGCGTTCCACCACCCTCGTCCATGTGCGACGAGGGCAGCCACCATCAGCCATCTCACCACCATGGCGGATGCCCAGGGACCCTGGAAAAACCCAGGACCATTCAGGTCCTCTTGAACCTCCAAAGGCCGGCGTGGCCACAACTGCTTCAAAAGCAACGCTTCACGAAGCTCCTATTTCCAACTGTTTTTAGAACCTTTGTGAAGCGTAGAACTGTTTTGAGTATGGTTTTGCATGTCCACACATGTCCCGAGAACATTTGTGAACCTTGGAGAACGTTCGTCACTTTGGCTCAAGTGTGCGGCGAAAAGTGCGCGTGTCTTTTGCCTGCTTTTTCTTCCGTTTTCGACTCGGGTCGTTGAGACACTTGACTGACTAGGTGTTTTGAGCACGAGAGCTTTTGATTTTCCGTCGGGAGTTTGTGTGTCAAACTTTCACGCCAATGGACAAAGATGCGGAAGCCAACCCATCGGATGAAGCGGGTGACTGCCTTGGCGATCGTCCAGCATCCTCCAACACACGGCCAGTCAGTAATGATGTGTTGGAAGAAAATGGGCGTACAGCAGTGCGATGCCACCACAAGGAGTTGATCCCCAGGATGGTCACATTCCTCGGAGTCCCCGATCAAACGAAGACCAGGAACAAAAGCAAGTGCAGGTAGGGCTCAATCCAAGAAGCTCCGGCAATCAGCAGGTCAGGCATCCAAGCTGCCACAAGGCAGCATCCCGGAACATGGGCAAAAGCCGGTCACGCTTGAGGACCTGGCAAAACACGCTCTCGACGACGCAAAGTAGTGCCTTGTTCCCTCCAGTTTCCCTGTCCCCAGTTCCAGTTCCCTGTCCCCAGTTCCCTGTCCCCAGTTTGCTGCCTCCAGTTGCCTGCCAGTTCCCTGTCCCAGTTCCCTGCCCCCAGTTCCCTGTCCCCACTTCCCTGTCCCAAGTTCCCTGTCCCCAGTTTGCTGCCCCCAGTTTCCTGCCCCCCACTTCCCTGCCCCAGTTCCCCCCAGTTCCCTGTCCCCAGTTCCCTGTCCCAAGTTCCCTGTCTCCAGTTTGCTGCCCCCAGTTCCCTGCCCAAGTTCCCTGTCCCTGCCCCAAGTTCCCTGTCCCAGTTCCTGCCCCCAGTTCCCTGTCCAGTTTGCTGCCTCCAGTTCCCTGTCCCAAGTTCCCTGTCCCCAGTTTGCTGCCTCCAGTTCCCTGCCCCCCACTTCCCTGTCCCCAGTTCCCTGTCCCAAGTTCCCTGTCCCCATTTTGCCGCCCCCACGACTTGAGGCTCTACATGCAGTAGTTGGAGATCAGCCTCGCCTAAGATCCACCTGTAGGCCTTGATCAGCGACTTGAGGTTCTACATAGTTGGAGATCAGCCTCGTCTGAGATCCACCTGTAGGCCTTGATCAGCGACTTGAGGGCTTACACAGTTGGAGAATAGAATCAGGAAGCATGAAGTGAAAACGCCGCCCTCAAAGATACAACATTAAATCATTAGGGGTTAAGTGAAACGCCGCCCTCAATGATGGCCCCAAGTCAGCTGCTTTGCAGGAGACGATGTTCTGGCAGTTCTGCAACCCAAGCTTTTGTTAATTCATCATTGAGGGCGGCGTTTTCACTTAACCACAAATGATTTAATGCTGCATCTTTGAGGGCGGCGTTTTCACTGCTTGCTTCCTGATTTGACTTGGCGTTTTTTCTTAATGCTTGGTCTGAGATCAGCTGTGTCTGAGATCAGCAAGAACACCATTTTTGAGCACGGTGGTTGTCTTTTCTTAATGCTTGGTCTGAGATCAGCTGTGTGTGAGATCAGCGAGAACAATTTTTGAGTTCTTCCTGCTTGGTCTGAGATCAGCTGTGTGTGAGATCAGCGAGAACACCATTTTTTACGGTGGTTGGTTTTTTCTTAACGCTTGGTCTGAGATCAGCTGTGTCTGAGATCAGCGGGAACACCATTTTTGAGCACGGTGGTTGTTTTTTTCTTCATGCTTGGTCTGAGATCAGCTGTGTTTGAGATCAGCGGGAACACGATTTTTGAGCACGGTGGTTGTTTTTTCTTAATGCTTGGTCTGAGATCAGCTGTGACTGAGATCAGCCGGAACACCATTTTTGTAGAGCCTCAGTCTCTGATCAAGGCCTACAGGTGGATCTCAGACGAGGCTGATCTCCAACTACTGTGTAGAGCCTCAAGTCGTGGGGGCAGCAAAATGGGGACAGGGAACTTGGGACAGTGAACTGGGGGCAGGGAACTGGGACAGGGAAGTGGGGGGCAGGGAACTGGAGGCAGCAAACTGGGGACAGGGAACTTGGGACAGGGAACTGGGGGCAGCAAACTGGGACAGGGAACTGGGGGCAGGGAACTGGGACAGGGAACTTGGGCAGGGAACTGGGGGCAGCAAACTGGAGACAGGGAACTTGGGACAGGGAGCAAACTGGGG
>CAXAMN010028595.1:265910-291382 GCA_963970005.1 Durusdinium trenchii
AGGGAAGTGGGGGGCAGGGAACTGGGGGCAGCAAACTGGGGACAGGGAACTTGGGACAGAGAAGTGGGGACAGGGAACTGGGGGCAGGGAACTGGGACAGGGAACTGGCAGGGAACTGGGGGCAGCAAACTGGGGACAGGGAAGTGGGGGCAGGGGACTGGGACAGGGAACTGGCGGGCAGGGAACTGGGGGCAGCAAACTGGGGACAGGGAACTTGGGACAGGGAACTGGAACTGGGGGGAGGGAACTGGAACTGGGGACAGAGAACTAGGGGCAGGGAACTGGGCTGATCTTTAACTATTGTATGTAGAACCTCAAGTCGCCGATCAAGGCCTACAGGTGGATCTCAGACGAGGCTGATCTCCAACTATGTAGAACCTCTATGCACCGTCTTTTGTTTTCAAGGAACTCCAACCTCCTCCATCAGAGTTGCCAAAAAAAGTAGCTGACACACCCTTGTGTCTTGATAGTATCTGTTATTCACCCTCCGATGAGCCATGCTTGAAGCTTCATTTGCAGAAAAGAAGAAGGACTGCAGAAGCTGAATCTGGCCTCCAAAACCCTCAAATTCTCTGGGGCTAATTTACTTCCCCCAGCAGTAGTAGCCATAGGCTATGCAGCCTTTCAGGGATGCTACTCCCTGCAAATAGTCGAAGTGCCAGGGTGTGTCGAGCTAGGAGTCCGCGTATTCTCAGAGTGCTGTGCGCTGGAGCGTGGAAACACCATAGATGGAATTTGTCATCGCAAGAGGAGCTATCATCGGGCAATATGCCTTTGAGGAATGTGCCAAGCTAGCCCATCTCTCACTGCCCCATGTGAGAGCCGTGGTTGATGGTGCTACGCTAGCCACCCCACAGGCTGGAGTCCCGCAGGGAAGCTTTTATGCCAGCGGCGTTCGACAATTTGAGTTAGGCGGTGATGCGTGCCACATTGGCCATCGGGCGTTTGAGAGCTGTAAATTGCTCACCCTGGTGGACATCTCGAACACGGGTATCCACACCCTGCACATGCACACGTTCTTTCAGTGCCACAGTTTGGAAACAATCAAACTGCCTTTCTGCCTGCGTGAGATCCGAGCAGAAGCCTTCGCAGGTTGCAGAGCCCTGGGTAGCCTGCTGCTTCCGGGCGGCATTCGCTACATAGGGTATAGGGCTTTTGGCAACTGTACTGAGCTTTCTCACCTGGAGTGTGCTAGGAATAAGTCAGAGGCATGGCGATACCCCTATGCCGCCAACAATGCCTTTGAAGAGTGTGGTAAGCTAGCCACCCCAAAGTGGCTTCACTACATCCCACCAAAGGACAGTGATTGGATTGCCCCCTGCAACTGACCTACAACTAGCCTTAACTACCTGAACAATTACCCAAACAAGCTAAACTACAGCCATCGGGGATGTGCATGGCTAGAGAGAGCAAGGGCGGCTACCCAAGTAGCTGCCCCCTTGCACAGCCAGGCTCAAGTCCCAAGTAGAAGCGGTGCAGAAGCTGTGCAGGGCGCCGCAATGTTTGGGGATACCGGGTCGCAAACGAGTTCACTGGTCAGCAATGAGCGCCAGCTGGTGTTGCAACTTTTGTTGACAACCCTATCTGGAGAGGAACTCCAAGTTATTATCGATCTCCAAGAGTTTGATCGACTCGACGAGTTCGAAACTGCTGTCCTCGAGCAGCTCCCGGCCATTGGAGCACATAGCACCTTTGGGAGTGAGCTTGCCTTCGTCCACAAGGACACAGGCCAAATCCTGACGAATCCCATCTGGGACACCCTCAAGGACTGTAACCATTTTCACCTCGTTGTCCGACAATGCTTTTGTCAGGCAGAACACAAAGGGCAACTGAGGAGGATTGCTAAAGCAATCCGAGTACCGCCCACTCGCACTGGGCAGGTGCTCCCCCACGCCTTCACACACATGATCGATGTGAGACATGTGCAAGTCGAAGCCGGAATACACACCGTTGGCGAGGCAGCCTGGCAGCACTGCAATAGGCTGTTAATAGTTCACCTACCCAGTACAGTAGTCTGCCTGAAAGATGGCGTCTTCCGTCGATGTTATGTACTCCACACCGTCACTGCCCCAGAGTGCAGATACTTTGGGAGCTGGGTTTTCGAGGAATGCTACGCTCTAGCCCAAGTTGGGGACCAAAGCCAAACAGGCAATCAGCTTGCGCCGCAAGCGCGGTTCCATACCCGAGCCTTCGAAAAATGCCGCACTCTGCAGAAACTCAATTTTGAGAGAATCGAACATGATCCGCGTGAAGTGCATCGGATCATACCAGAGGGTTGTTTCTTGGAGGCAGGACTAGAGTTGCTAACTCTGCCGGCAGACTTTAACTGGATGGGGCCAGCTGCATGTGAACACTGCATCAGGTTGCAGGCAGTGGACATTTCGCAGACTGAAATCAGTGAAATTCTAGGGGGCACCTTCGCATATTGCTCTCAGCTGCAGCAGCTCAAACTAGCCAAAACAGTGAGACGCATTGGGCGAGACGCCCTCCTGAAGTGCACCTCTTTGGGCGTGATACATACCCCACCTGCCTTACTGTACATCAACAAACGAGCCTTTGCAGGATGTACACAGCTGCGCAAGCTCGTCAGGGTGGGCAAGAAAGGAACCTGGAGAGGCACCTATGCAGAACATGATGCTTTCGAGTTGTGCGCAAAACTTGCAGTCCCAACATGGATTCGGCTCCTCCCCAAGCCAACCGACGGCCAAGAAGAGTGGGCGGATTTCATGAGAAGCTGTGCAGAAGCGAATCTCAGCGCAGCCGCGCGTCCGTGAAGATGCACGCACATGTGTCGAAAGAAAGGGATTCCTAGAGTAGCTCGGCCAACCGGACCCTTGCTTGCTTGAAAGTTCGGAGTAAGCCATATGCCTGCCACTTGACATGCTGACTTCGCTATCTCTACTGAGTAGTTAGACAGTGCCCAAGGCTGCCTCCCAAGAGGTGGTCAGGGAGGAGTACAGTGTACAGTCCCTAGTACTAGGAATAGCGGCGTTTCACTGTTTCACGTAGACTATGGGGCCTGCATGTTTTTCTGAAGTCAAGAGCACTTGTGTGTCAAAGCGAGGATGCTGAACCTGCGAGGGCTGGTCAACAGAGTCTTGCCTGCAACACTCCTCGAGTGTACTGCAATGTCACGTCATAGTCATGCACTGTCATGCAGTGTCATACAGCTTCGTGACTGTCGCTCCTGACCGCCATTTTGGAACTGCTGTCATGGAGCGTGCTCTAGCCGCCTCCCCCCTTCGGGGGGGATGAGAGAGCTGTGGAGGCACTACTGCGTGCCTTCGTTCACCTTTACCTTGCTACCAGCAGGCCACGATCTTCGTAAGCTTGACCAATGATTCCACCAAGCAAAGCTCCCCCACGACATGCCCTTAGTGCAGTGGCACCCGTGCTCGGCCAACTGTGCGCTTTGCAAACTTCCTAGGGATTTTGAATACGGTGAGTCCCTCGCTACAGTGACTATCCATCGCCTTTGTACACTGACCTTTGGTTAGGCAAACACCCAAACAACTGCAATGAGCAGGAAGAAACCTGCCACCGACTGAAGGAGTCATCTGCCAGACTGTGTAGGTCGGCAAGGAGTAAACCAAAGCTGTCATAGGCAGAGTCGTGCTCTTTGATATAAGTTATGATTCGCCTATGCACTGAGCTTGAATTGCAATACTCCTCACACCTGCACACTTTTGAACACACCGTTGAGAGTTTTGCCTGTACGAAATAGCCGCAATTGTACTGCTGATCCTCATGAACTGAGCGCAGACAGAAATATGAATTCAATGCCCCGTCTCACCCTCCATTATTGGTGTTTACTTCATTTTTCACAATCCTGATGAGATATGAGCCGGTCTTGGTTCGTTTGGGGTTTGGGTTTGGTTGTTTGTTTGGTGTTTGGTGTTTGGGTTTTTGGTTGCTGTGCTTTGTTCTTTCCCTGGCTCGTATCTTCTCAGTTATCTCATCGAATTCAATCAAGGTGACTTGTGCCTCTCGGCACACATAGCGCCCGTACCCGTGCAAAAAAAGAGTGCTCTTGCACTGGCCTGACTCGCAGGCCTGCTGGATTCCTTTCGCCCAAAAACAAGCTAACTGCAAGCTAGCCAAACATGTTCCAGAGCTCACTACGGAATTCAATGCCCAACACAAAGAGTCATAGTTCAATTTCACTGATGTTTCACTCTATATGTACAGACTTGAATCTCCTTCTTTCTCGGTGCGTGTGTTTGTGTTTTGGTTGTTTGGTTTTGTTTGGGTTGTTTTTGGGTGTTTGTTGTTTTGCTCCTTTTTGAGACTTTGGAGATTCACTACTTTGTCCAAGATGACCTGTGCACCATGCACACATGGCGTCTCCGCCCGTGCAAAAAATGTTTGCAGAGTAGGGCACCTATATTTGGAGGATGGACAGGACGAGCCTTCTTTGGACTGGACTAGGAGGGGTCATACCCTGTGTTTGGTGTGAGGTTGATCCATACCGGCTTGCGAACTCTGGGGCACAAGGCAAAGGCTGTTTCTTCTGCATAGGGCCCCCTCTACGCACCCGCTCGCTTGGCAGCAAAGTGAGCTGCGACAGAAGGGTACAGTCGTAGAAGGCTTTGCAGGCAATATAGAGCAGCGTTGGCGGGACTGCTCAGTGCGGCACAATTCATAAAGGCTTTCACACGTATGGTGCGAAGGTGCGTGGGAAGCCAAAATGCTGGAGTCTTATGCAATTGGCGAACGCAAACTCCCGAATTGCGGGAATTGACGTGCTAGATAGGTCAACAAATACAAGAAATTTGCAATTGTCGCAAGCATGTGACCCTAGACTATGGAATTCAGGTGGCAATCTGAGGTCACCCAGCCCTGACGAGCCAAAGCATCCCCGTGGTACCTCTCGTAGCTGCGCAGAATTTGATTGATCCGCATCCATCGCAGATTGCATGAATGTAATGTTACTTAGATTTATGCATGCATCGAAGAGGTACGGGGCCAGCTTGGTTGTGCCGACAAATGCGTTGTCTCCGCCGCTGGCGTGTATGTGCTGCAATGAAACACAGTCAGCAAAGGCCTTATATTCGAAGGCGATGCATCCTGGTGCCTCTACTCTGTTAAGCTAAGCAGGTGACATCCTCGAAAGGCACTTTCTTCAATGCGCAGCACTGTGTTCTGGTTTGGTTGCTTGTTTGGCTGTGTTTTCTTTGTTTTTGGTTTACTTACCTGGAGATTCAATCCGAAGACAAAGATGACCTGTGCACAATGCACACATGGCGTCTCCTGTCTGTTTCATTCCTGGCTGGTAACTCACTTATCCGTAGCACAAGATGACCTGTGCAATTTCTGCACACATGGCGTCTCCACCCGTGCAAAAAAATGCACACATGGCGTCTCCACCTGTGCAAAATTTGAAAACGTTTGAGACGGTCTGCACCGACTGTGACTTTGGCTCAAGGAGCGGGATCGAAAGGCGAGTTTGCGCTGCCGTTTTTCACATCTGATACGCCATGACAATGTGTCTCTACACTTGGTCGCCTTCTTTGAGTTTTTCGCTTTTGTTTCAGTTTGGCGCCAGTGCCGCTCTTCAGAGACTGCCCTGCTTGCCTTTCCCAAAACACCGGCAAGCCAACAATCTGAGACATAGAAGTCGTCCACGCTCAGGCGACGATTCACATTGAAGTTATGCCATGCATGGACAAAATGTTTCCAAGAGATCCATAAGACTTCCTGGCTGGTCCGGTGCTGGTCTTTTGTTTTTGGTTTTGGGGGTTTTGGGTTTTTGTAGGTTTGGGTTTTGGTGCTTTTTTGGTTCCTCTTTTGATCGCAGGAAATCTTTGATCTCACAATAGCTGACCTTTGCATTCTTTGCCATGACTGGCAGCCAAACCCCTGCCAAAAGAATTAATTCGAATTTTGTGCAAGGTGACAAAATGACGCCATGAGATGCAAAAAATTTCTTGGTCGATTCTTTTTGTTTTTCTTGGTGGGTTTTGTTGTGTTTGTTTTGTGTTTGTTGGTTTGTTTGGTGTTTTTGTGTTTTGACCGCAAGAAATCTTTAATCTCTTCAGCGGCTGACCTTCGCATTCTCTGCGATTGACTGGCAGCCAGACTTGTGCAAAAAACGTTGCGTTGCAGTTCTGTGCTGTGTGAGCTGAGCCCGCGTTTGAGATGGGCGGCGGCGTGGTCGGGTCTGCACGGCTGCCGGCGTTGCAGCTGGCAATGCGTGGTCGGGATTGTGCGCGCTGCATGTGCACGTTTTCCAGCCACATGTGATGGGATTCTGCCTGCTTTCTGGGTGCAGGCTGGAGGTTCCAACATGGAAATGGATTTGCACAGCCGATAGAACTTTGTTTTCTCATGCCCAAAATTTTGCTCCGACCACAGGCCATGGCGTCGTATGATCACCTCTTTTGTTCCACCAGAGAGTGGGTGCAAGCCTGTCTTGCCAAAAAGGTTTTGCTGGGTGCATGTTGGCTTGATTCGTCGCGCTGTTCTCACGGCCAGTTGGTTGCTATCAAGGGTCCATGCCGGTGCAATTTTTGTGTTTGGTTAGTTCTTTGGTTTTGGTTGTTGGGCCACGCACTCGTGCAAGTGGCAGATGCTTGCACAGAAAATACAACATTTTGGCCACCTGGATGATGCGCCATGATGTTTTCGGGCCACCCTGTCATCTAGTTCTTTGGAAACCCCTCATTTGCGAAAGCGACCGCAATATTGCCAAAGTGCCGCAACACCTGGAAACCTGTTCAAACTCAGCCAAAGGATGCGACAATTTCATTTGAAGGATCTTGATTCGAGAGCGCGCACTTGAATGTCACCAAAAACTTTGAATCCAAATGTAAATCTTACATGTTGGTGTTTCGAGGATTGATTGCATACACACACATATATATATATATAGTGTTTGGGTTTGGACAAGTACAGGTTTGTTAGAAACAATGGATTTAGAAACAAAGAAGACAAACCCTCGAAACCTTTGATTTCATTGGTTTCGATCGGCTGACCTCTCGAAATGTTGAGTCTTGCCACCTTTCGCTTTGTGCTCTGCCTCTCGTGCCATGCTTCGAAGTATCTTCTCATGTTAGTGCCATGGACGGCCTTGAGGACACATTTGACAGTTGTTTTTCCTGTGTTCCTCGACTGCCAAGGGACTTCGACTTTCCTAGCCTGGTTTATATAAGGGAAGCGACATCTTGGGTTTGATATTAAATCTGATCAGTTTGCAATTGGCCTTGTGATCAGTTCTCAAGAAACACAGGCCAAGTGGTGTAACCGCAGCTTTAGGGCAAGCAGCGGAGCGCAAGCATTTTCACGGAGTTCCGGTGGCCAAGAGGTGGACGTGGTATGATGTGGTGCGTGATCTTTTGAAAATCGATTGATCTTTCAGAGGGCAGGACCGAGTCTTTCTTTTTTGCAGGAATGACATTCACACAGTTTGGATTCTTCTGTGTGCCTCGGCGTTTCT
This sequence comes from Durusdinium trenchii, assembly GCA_963970005.1. Classification (NCBI taxonomy): domain Eukaryota; class Dinophyceae; order Suessiales; family Symbiodiniaceae; genus Durusdinium; species Durusdinium trenchii. Next base: position 273,346 of record CAXAMN010028595.1, read on the forward strand.
GAATTCATGCACCAACCGCCCAAGTCTTATGGGATTGGTTGGAAACATGTGCACCCAGGTCTTTGCAATCATTTCCAGAGCATTTGGACACGGAGCTCTGACCAAGCCTATGCCACGGTTGGTGTCAGGTTCGGGCAACCGACCAATTTGGCCGACTCTGAGACCCGACCAACTCAGGCCAAGAGTACTGCCCATGGTGTGTGGGCGAGCATCAGCCGGCCCACAGCCCATATTTTTTGGCAATGCGAACGATTGGACTTGAAGAAAGTAGTTTTGCTAGTGAGAGTGTTGCTAGCCGAGGTAACTAACCCATCTGGGTCAGTGCATCGTGATGCAGAGCCTTCAACTCCATGCTTGGGCTCGCAACCAGGCCAGTGGCAAAAGCAGAAGATGAAGCCGTGGGAAAAGACAACCGATTGTGCAAGAAGCATGTTCTCAGAAGATATGAATGTCATACATATGAGAGAATCAAGTTTAAACAAGCAGGCAAAATCCATAACAGACCCCATACTATTAGGTTGGAGGCCATCGCTTTTGGACCGGAGGTAGGTTGGAGGCCATTTCTATGAGTTACATAGTTACTTGAACAAAGCTGAGGTGATGCTCCATACACTTCAACCCGCTACAGCAGCTGCTTGAACGACAGTCGAAAGATGGGTTGGGTGTTTTCAGTTCCTAGATTGGTGTTTTCCCTTCCCGTGGTGTTTCCTTTTCCCAGATTGGTTTTTTCGGTTCCCGTGGTGTTTCTGGTTCCCAGGTCTTGGTGTTTTCAGTTCCTGGATTGGTGTTTTCCTTGCCCAGCTCCTGTGTTGGTGTTTTTGGTTCCCAGGTTTGGGTGTTTTCAGTCCTGGACAATGTGTTCCCTGCCCGGCTCCTGTGTTGGTGTGCCCTTTCACGTGTTTGTTTGTCAGCTTTCGATTGAATTTCTGGCTACCATTGCCCACCGCTGGATTTGAAAGCACGTACCTTGTCACACAATTAAACAGACAAAGAACACCGCAAAGCCGTCAAAGCCACTCGCTGTAAAAACATGTCAGTTTGCGTAAACCCACTGCCGCAAAAACACAAGGTACCCGGTGGTTCCTGCTCAGGCGTGATGCACAGGGGCTGGGTCGTAGCTTCTGGCGCTTTCGGACCAAATGTCGTTAGTGTGAACTGAAAGATGCTCTCCAAAAGGGCAAACAAACTTGCCGCCAGAAGGCGTTCCAAGATGGTTCGGGCGCTGGCAAGGCACGGCCGAAACTGAACAAGCATCGCTGAACCAAACCAATGGGTTTGGTGAAAGCTGCCAAACACCAGTACTGTAAGAAATAGAGCTCCTGCTGCAACCAAGACACCTCCATGTTTGTGGACACCGTCGTCGGAGGTGGCTCCTGCACCGGATCCAAACGGTGGGTTGGCTCACGCCGTGCGGCGCGCTTGCGGTCAAGCATGGTGGTGCGGCTGAACTCATCTCCATGCGCTGCGTCCAGGAACATTGTGAGATCCACGTGCTCCCCTTTCTTTGTGCCACCAGCTGACGTGCCACTGAAACTTAAATCCAAGCACTGACCAGCTTCGTCACTGTGACGTAGCTTGTCAATGGGCGGTGGTGGCGGTGGTGGTGGTCGTGGTCGTGGTCGTGGTGGTGGTGGTGTTGGTGTTGTTGTTGTTGTCGTGGATTTTCGCATGTTGTTTGTTGATCGTTGTTGGTCGTCGTTGTTAATCGTCGTCGTCGTCGTCGTCGTCGTCGTTGTCGTCGTGGTTGTTGTTGTTGTTGTGGTTGTTGTTGTGGTCGTTGTTGCTGTTGTTCGTGGTGGTCGTGGTGGTGGTGGTGGTGGTAGTGGTTGTGGCTTTTGGTGGTTCGTGTTTGTTCGTGTCTTTACAAAAATTCTTTCGCGTTGTCCCGCGACAACACAAGACTCCCACCATTTCACACGGGATCACAGCACACCCGACACCGGAACCGAAAACACCGGACGCGAAAACCAGAAACACCGGAGACCTAAACGCACGGAACGCGGGAACCGAAAACACCGGACGCGGGAACCGAAAACATCTGCGCATTTTTTCCCTCTTCAACGCAAGGCGGGAACCGAAAACACCATCACAGGAACTGAAAACACCCGCGGGCACTGAAAAAACCGAGCCGGGCACCGAAAACACCGCCGCGCGGGAACCAAAAACCCACTTGGCAACCAAAAACACCGCGGGAACCGAAAACACCAACGCGGGAAGAAAAAACACCGCGGGAACCAAAAACACCAATCCGGGAACCAAGAACCCGGAGCCCCCATGAGCGGCCCAATCACAGAAGATCTGCACCGTATTTTCGAAACACATCGCAGAAGCAATTGTGTCTAACTCAATTTGTGTTCTTTTGGTTTTCTTGGCCCGGGCCCAGGCTATTCTTCACATGCAGCTGCTGCAGAAGCCACATACACAGCTGGTGGAGCAATGCAGACAAGAATTGTGCTCCTTGGCGGCTATTGTAGAAAACTTGGCTTTCCACATAGAGTTGACAAACAGGCTGGATGCAGACCACAATGGAGATGCTATCTTCCAGTATTGTCCCCACTCGGAAGCACAAACAGCAACTTGGAGCACTGTTGGAACAGACTTGGGACATGGTGGCATCGGAATGGAACAATGTCTATTCAGGAGAAGTGCTTCCGAGACAGACCTTTGTCTGACTGGGAAGATGTCCATTCATATTGGGATGCAACGAACACGAGACTTGGCATTCGACATGCCTCCAGGATCCTTCATGCTACGCCAAGCAAGTATAAAAAAGCAAGAAACTGATTTGGATTGCAAGGGCTGGTCGAATTGTCCACGTTCACTTTGACAAATCGTTGATGCTTTCATGAAGACACTCACGAAATCCAAGGGATGACCACTGGAAATCTGGCCTGGATCGCAGAGCAAAGAGTTGATTTCGCGAGGTGACAGATGTGCTTTGTGCGCGTGTTTCATCCCGAGGCCAGACTTTTCCGCAAACAGTTGACCTGCCAGCAGACATGCCTTCTGGCCCTGTGTCCATCCGATGGTTGTGGGTTCCTTGGGCAATAAGCGCCTCAACAACAACACACTGCAAACCATTTTTCGAAGACTTTTGATTCGATGCAATTGGACGCTCGCAAGTGGCAAGCGCAAGGTATGCAAATACACCGATGAGATATTTGTCTCTTGCTTGGACACAGAAATTGTTGGAGGGAGTTCAACCACCGCGGCACCGACCACGGCTACAGTTACAACGACAGGGATTCTCGGCAACATTGTGCACATTCTAGGAATTATGAGTTGTAACGCATCTCGGCGGTCTCGGATTTTACTTTTGTGTAGGCCTCCAAGCACTGAGTGCATTTGGACAGAGCCACCTGTGGAACTGCAGCGAAGCCCACGGGAGGAGAAGGAGGGCAGAGTGTGTTGGGACTACACCGTTCCTGTTGGCACAAAGGTCTGAGCCTTATATACTGATTTCATCTGATTTCACTGGCTGGACATATTGCCTGCGAGCTTTGCATATTTTTGCCTTCTGAGGTTTACTACAAGTCCAAGACCGACATCTACATAAATTGGAATTCGGAAGCTTGTTGTCTTAGTGCTGCTGATACGTACGGCTCAGACGCACGCTCAAGTGACACCAATATTGTGGTCTTTACGCCGACCGGTAATTTTGGCTTTTGTGAATGCACTGCTTGGGATCCGAGCAATCCGGGAAGCTGTGCTGGAGAGGCAACTGCCACCAATATGATTTGTCCAGTACAGGGTGCTCAGAAGGAGATGTGTGAGGGAGCAGCATATTGGGATGGGCTGCCAGTCAACTGTGGGGGGTCGTCCACAGGGTCCACAACTTCGACCACGTCTCAGAGTGGGTCCGTCACCACAACTCTTTCCGGTGCAGGCTGCTGCTATTGGGATGCCAACCGTGGCTGCGAAGGGAATGACTTTTGCGATCAATCAAAGTCAAACTGCGAAGATACGTGCCAAGGTACGTGGAAACCAGAGTCAGCAACGACGACAAGCACCACAGATACGCTATCAACCACTGTGACCACTACCACAACCACAGTGACTACAACACCTGGAGTGACCACAGCTTCCACAACATACTCCTCGAGCGGCTTTGAACCTGTTGATGGAGGTGTTGACAGGGTGTGCCGCGGAGCATCTCCAACAGATAATCATCCGGACTACTTCATTGTCAAAAGTCACTTGCAGGAAGAACAGAGCAAGGAAACTTCAGAGAAGCTACAACGAATCTCAAACTTTAGGAGGGACAAGCTCTTCTAGTCCAGCACCATGTTCAGAAGGATTTCTTTTTGATAGCCTTTGGCGGCCTTGCAAAGAGATCTTTATATATATATATATTATATCATATTATATATATATATATTGAATTCTCTATGCCTTTCTCCTTTGTATTTCGCCACCATTGTGTCGTGGTTACGTGGTTCACGAAACTTCCCCAAGGCGTCACTTCCCTTGATGAATGCAAGCAGCGCTGCGTAGCTACCAACGGCTGCGTTGGTATCGAGCACATCAACACAAGATGTGAAATTTGGACTCGGCCGGAGGGGATCGGTGCTTCACTCAGTTGCTGAACACATACTTTTGCAGTAGTAGAACCCGGCTTCGGAAAATGCCGTGGACCAGGTGCGAGCTCATCAGGAGTTGGCTACACTTGTCTCCGCTACCTCGGAGGCTTGAACTGGAGCAGTGCAGAAGGAATCAACATGTGGTTCGATCTTGAGACCTCAAAGCAACTGCAGTGTGTGAAATGCCCGTCACAACTCAGCTTGCTTTGCTTCACAAGACTTATAACTCATAACTAAGGGCAATTTATAGCAAGCCGTTCAGACTTGACACAAAGGTCAAGGTGCGAGAATAGGACAAAACTTTGCAAAGGCAGCACGACCACTCCAAATCCAAGTCATTCCTGTGGACAGCTTCATGACCGGCAGAAGCCCAAGCGATTAGAGCGTTTCTGTCGAAGCCTGTCGTCGATTTGCTGTCGATCTTCCAAGGTGTGGCGGTCAAGACTATCTTGGGAGCACTTGCTGTGTCTCTGGCCTGAAATGTGAATACAAGGCACCTTGTGGATCGGATGAAACAGCATTAAGTGAGCATGAAGAGCCATGCTGAGCCAAGTAGACTTAACATGAGACACTTGGCTTCGTAAAAGACATTCCTTTGTGCAGGATGCGCATTCTTTTGTGCCAGGACATCTCATTCTCGCAGTGCATCCTGGATGAGTCAAACTCTGCTTCATGTGGGCAGATCTGGCAGCAGTCCCCAAGCTGCAGTGGCAAGACAGAGGTGGACAAGTGCAGGAATCAGCCGATCTTTGAAACTGATCGTTTTTGTTTGCTTTGAGACACCAAGGTGTGGTGGAAAAGGGTGGTCTGGCTTCGCAGATGCACTTGAGAAGAGATGGGACAAAGACTGGCCTTGGCTGTGGGAATGTCTTCAGCCTTGTGCGGTCAAGTCATGTTCGAGTACCAAGGCTTCAACTGCTGCGTGGAAGGCCTCACATGTGTTTGGGGCAATGACTACTACTCACAGTGCTTGACACTTGTCTTACATGCACTTCGCAGTGCTTGCCTGAAACTTGTCAAAGTGGATTGTTCATTAAAACTATGTGCTTTGTGCAGTGGAGCATCTCATACCATCTCAGAATGAGGCGAACGCCAGGATCACTGCTCGAGGACACTGATCGCCACCTTATTTTCTTGGCTAAATGTCAGGATCAGAAAAAGGACAAGGATACAATATGATATACAGTAGTTTCGAATATATGAAATAGAATCGTTGCAGCATTTGGCATCAATTTGAGTTCCATTTCAGGAGGCAAAACCAAAACGATCTCGGCTTCGCAAGTCAAGGTGCATCAGTCTAGAATCTCCAAACAAGCTGTGAGACATGACAGACACCTGGTCTTTTGAAGGCAGACTGTCCTCGAGTCCAGACCATCCTTTGTACAGCGTTCGAGCAAGATCACAACGGTATCCTTGGAGCTGTGATCAAGTGGAGATGAACACTTGAAATTCGTCGCCGGGCTGAAGCATCCGAGTCACAGCACTCATCTACTGCTAAGCTCTTTTTCTTTTCCTATATTTCCCTTGCTACAGATTCAGTTTTGTGCAGATTTTTCTGAAAAATCCACGAAGCGAGAGTAAAATCGCTTGGACATCCGTGGACTGTTCAGGCATCTCTGCAATTGTATAGTGATTTAATTCAGAGTGCGGACGGCAGACGTCCGCACTTTAGAATGGGCTTCTATGCCCATTTCAGTCTGTGCCTTGACTTGACGTGCCAGGAGCCAATCCATTCCTGCCACGGTCTTTGCTTGAGCTTCGAAAGTACGAAAAGCGAGAATACATTTGTCTTCAATGCAAGCCAATCATGTTTTGTGGACGTGATGACTCAGCGATGATGTGATCTTGACCTTCTGTGCTTAGCAACTCAGCCTGTGAAAACCATGAAATCTTCCAAGCAGAACACTGCAACAAGTGCAGGGCACAGTGTGATGCTGTGCTTATAGGATTTTCATAGTAAGTTTTTTGGATGTCCAAGTTTCGATATTTTCACGCAGGCCTCCTCAGTATCCCGCCACATGTCCAAACCAATTCGGGCAGCGCGATTTGATGAGTCTTCGCTCTTAGCACTGTCCCAAGTTGTACGAGCATTCGAGAGATCTGACAGAAACGAACCGTTTTCTTTTGGTTCTAAGAACATGCAGGATGGTTTCGAAGGGCACAAGCTGCTACACGAGGCACAAATCAAAAGCACTGATTTTGCATGAAGCTTTCTTTTTTGCTGTTGTCAGGCCATCCAGCAATACGGTGGCAATGAACGATCAAGGCCATGGCTAGAATGGCTTCGTAGTGGGTCATTGGCCCCGCATTGTTTTCGCGTGCTTTCAAAAGGCCAACGGCATAAAGACAGTTTTTGATCGCTGACAAATCATCCTTGGAAGCACTGCCCTTGCAAACTAGCAGACCAGCTATGACAGAGATGGCTGTTAAAACTCTGGAGACGGATTCTGAGAGCTCGATGTGAAAGACTGAAAGAACAAACTGTAGGCCATCGCTAGGTTTGAGGCCATCACAGATGATGCGACCTGTGGCGATTTTCCACCTTGGTCATGTGGGAACTTGCACGTCCTTCTATCTTGGGTTTTTGCACGAGGTTGTTTTTTTGGGCGCTCGGCTTCCATTTTGGCCAGGCGAAACTTCCAGAGAGAGAAGACTCCTGAGTTTGCTGGAGGTGGGTGCTAGACTTGTGACTGATCAGGAGTCAGGAGAGTGGCATTGTATTCTTCCGCTGTTCTGTTGGCCAGGTCCAAGAAACAGAGGCAGTGGTGATGCCACCTCGTTTGACAAGACCAGCTCCATTCAACACAACACACTCATCATTGTCCTTTTTCGATCAGACCCGAAGGGAATTCCCGAATTGTTTCCAACGATTTTGAGTGATCACAGTTGGCGTTGCGTTCCTGTTGGTTCTAACTGCTGGCAGATTTCTCAATATCACAGCACACATTCAAGCTATTCCAATTTCTCACAATCAAGGAACCATTGGCAATTGCTTGAACTGGTCAGAGTTCGATTTTGTACATTTCAGCACAAGAAGACCAAGCACAATTGAAGGAGTCCGAAATAGTTGGGCCAGAGATGTCCTTGCGCCATGTTTTCTGGTCCCGTGCGAGTGCAGCCTGACGTTAAGCTCCTTGGCAACAACCACCTGCATCCACAAATTTGATCAAATTTGATTGTTGAATTGAATGTGCACAACCGGTATATCCAGCACTTGGGGCCGGGGCAATGAAATCTGCAGTTCTCCAGCTTCCAACCGAATAGTGAGGGCCTCCAACTTCAGTTTGCAAGTTCAGAACCGCTTTCCAGTTTGCAAGGAAGCTCTCGCTAGGTATGTGGCGGAAGTGGTTGTTTTGGTCACCTCCCTCGGTGCCAAGCGCACGGAGTTCAATGCGGGAAAGCGCGCCAGGGACCACCTTCCGCATTCTGCGTGGAACATTGTGCTACTTTTTCTTTGAAAGGGATAGGTAGGCCATGAGGGGTGGCTAAGAGCTAGCAGCCAGCTAGTATTGGTAGTAGTAAGGGGTAAGTAGGTAGCTCAGGCTTCTTCAAGGAAGCTCCCCAGCGTGAGGGTGGGGGAAGCTTTCTTGAAGAACCTCTTGCATGATTGATTTGGTTCTTGGGAAACTTAACATTCCTGTTTTGTGCTTGTCACTTGCTGATCAACACCGCATGTTACATGTTGCCGTTTTGATGCAGGACCTCTTGGAGATCAAGGGTGTCTTCTCCTTACCCTCCAAGCTTCAGATCAAACGGCGGAAATGACGAGAGAGAAAGAGGAAAGAGCAAAGATAGATATCTTCTTTTTTGGCTTAAACATGTGTTTTGTTTTGCTTGGCAACAGGTCCACCACAAGATCATTGATTTCAACCGTGATGCTCGCCAAGCTGGAAGCGGTGATTCAGAGAACAAGGAGTGCAGTGGAGCGCCGAGTGCGATCATGGGACCAGCCGAGTCCGAGCGCTAATTACTTTGCTTTAGCATTCGCAATCTTTGCTTTTGACAGGCAATTGCCAAGCTGAATGCAGATGGTAGACTTCGAAGTGGCAACAATAATGACCTGATTCTTCCTCAGGCTACTCGAAGATTTTTGGAATGTGCTGAAATGGAAAGAAGGGTCAATAAAGGACAAACTGAGAAGCCTTGTTTTGCTTGCGACATTCAAGGTTTTTATCGATGGCCAGTTTGCAACCTTGATGAATTGGAAAGTTGACATTGTGGAGTGTAATTCTATTCCTTTGCTTCTGTGTGAAACGCATGCATGCACGCGACAGAGCTACTAGGTTGGAGGCCATCGCTACTAGAAGCAAGAAGCTACTAGGAACAAGAAGCTACTACGGGCTCCTGGCCTTACTACTAGGAGCAAGGACGCTACTAAGGGCTCCTGGCATCGCTACTAGTAGCAAGAAGAGAAACAAGAAGCTACTAGGCGGAGGAGGTTTGTTCTCTGAGGTGGGCAATGGCACCGACCTGCAAGGCCTTGAAGACGACGGCCTGCTTGACAACATCCTGAAGCGCATGGGACTTAGTTGCTGAAAATTCATTGACAGGCAGGTTGAGCTTGTAACGAATCAGAGATTCCAGGCATACCTTGAAGAGCAGATATTTCTTGCCCCTTTTTGTTGATATTAACTAGGAAGTTACTGTCAGAACTTTGCTCGCCTGAAGGCCAAGCGTGCATGAGCTGCGGCTCCACTCGTGACTCGTGCAGAATGTCCTGTCTTTGTAATTGAGTATGAGGTGTGTTGTGTTCTACTTGTTTCTTGGAATTGGCCTGGAGAAACTCAGCTCATATGCACCTTTGAGCTGAGATAGAGCAATATATCTACAGTAAGTGATTGTTAACAAGCACAGACCTACCGGAAGCTTTGGGATGTCATTCCTTCAAGGTTGTGTAGGCTCTGCGGCATCCTTCTTTTTTCTTGCGAGCCTTGATTGTTGAGCTTGCATGTTTTTGATCAAAAGCGATGCCATGCATCACAAATTATATATTGTTTTCATGTAGGCGTTCTATGTTTTGTTTTGTGTCCTATATTTTCAGATTAAGGTTCTCAGATAAAGCGCTAAAGGGGTATGTCCGCGTTCAAACAGGCTGGAGGTTCTTAGTTAAACCCGTTGTCAGGTGTTTTGGCCTGATAAATGTTTGCCTATAAGTACTCATTCTGGCTGAGTGGACTGCTAGATTGTGGTCAGTTGTCCGTGCTCACAGTATGGCGTACGGGAAGTATGCTTGATGATACAGGTGTGGCCTTGAGTTCGGGCCGGCATTGCCCTTGAGAAGCAAAGGTTTTTGTCAGTGTTTGCAACATGTTTTGAACATAACAACACCTTTTCGATCAATGGTTTTTCTTTAGGTGCCGAGAACATCTTCAGCACTTATTTTGAGCAAAGGAATTTGCAGCAACTGGGCACTCTTTCATTTTCGTGCCTAGGGCGGAAGCCCGACATGACGCAATGTCCAGCCTGTTGGGCTCACTTCGAGGCACGGGCTTTTCAGAGCATATAAAAGGCATCGCCTAACAGGCTGCTTAAAGTAGCTTCTTGTTCCTAGTAGCTTCTTGCTACTAGTAGTATGGCCAGGAGCCCCTAGTAGCGTCCTTGCTCCTAGTAGCGATGCCAGGATCCCCTAATAGCTTCTTGTAAAACAATCCTATTCTTTTCTGTTTTTCACTATATTCCTTGAAGCTTTGTGCTCTGATGTTGACTGGTGGCTGGCAGAAGTTTGAGGAGATACTACCTGGCGAGATGACCATTACAGAGAAGCTTCAGGTTGGGCTACTGGCATCCAGACATGTGTCCCTGCTCAATCTGCACAGGAGTTCCAGGAGCTTCAGGACGATGAGGCAAACATAGACAGATTCAGCTGTTGGGACTGCTCCATTGCAATTAGACGACCTTATTCGGTCCCATTCGGACCAATTTGAATTCGACGTCAGTTTGAAGATGAAGAAGAGGAGGCATTGGAGGCGACAGATCATTTTATGCCCAGTCTTGCGAAGAGTTCACAGCTCCTAGATCGATCGTGGGTGGGACAGGAGCATTTTCATTTTGCAGGAAGACATGATGCCTACCATGACTGGCATGCCTACGGAGATACCAGATGAACGCTGGGAGCTCTGAAGCAAGTACGTTTCGACTTTTGTTTTGCATCACGAACCCGTTCAACAGCCTCTTATCTAACTTTGTTGTTTGTCACGCTTCATGGACCTAGTGTACCTCCAAGGTTCTCGTCGTGCAGGTTACGGAACAGATTCTCGCCCGCATGAGATGAAGTCAACATCTGGAGGGTCATGTGACAAAAGGCGAACATGTTCTTTGTTATCCAAGGCGAACATACCAGGCCTCCTGGCGCAACTTTGTAGTGACAATTCAGAAAGACCGTTGCCTGTCACACATCTGTTCTCCTTGAGAAAATTTGCTAGGTCCGCAGTACACTGAAGAGGAGCTGGTTTGGGCCCCAGCATGGCTTTGCTTAAACCAATCAACACCAATTCTCTGAATGTTTGTCAGTGACTACTTTGCTCACAACTTTTGGAGAACTTTGACACATCGGGGTTGTTCACGTTTCCTTTATGAGATGACTATTGCCAAGAGGTTATTTTAGGTGTCCTTCGGTGTCGAGGGTTTGAAGGTCAGCTGAGAACACAGACTCCGAAGGATGCCCGACCAATGGATCGTCGCCAGCGGTGCAAGTTTGCTCCAGGCTATTCTAGCCACTGCTGAGTTTGAGATCAAAGACCAGGCATATTTCAGACTTGATTGTGAACACGCATATTGAACCCGCTCTTTTTTTGTAGGTTCAGTACTGGAGTGATTCTCGGAATCGTTGGATGGATGCAGTTGTGGACAACATTCGTCTCAAAGTTTCTTGACAAAAGCAGCAAGACATCCACACCAGAAAGCGCCGGGAGAAGAGATTAGACGTGCATGTGTGATTTTGTAGAAGCAGTACACAGATTGTGAATAGTGTATATACAGTGTAGGCGATGCTTCTACAAATTCAAACAATGTAGTAGGCTTTTGCTGCTAACAAGAGGCATGGCGACATGTTTATAGAAGACAGCATTCCAGTCTTTCTGTGTGAATTCCATGCTCCTTGCCACACAAAATTCAATCTTGTCTACTCTCAACAGTCCGGAATGCAGTATTGAATTGCAACTGACATCGTGCTGAGAATGTTGGCGCCCAAGTGGCGCTTTCAAACAACATATGGGTTCATGCTCCTTCAAACAAGATGTTGAGTTTCTGAAGGAGTAGCATGTTTTCATTTGCAATCAATTGGTTTAGCTGCACAACTCTGTTTCCAACTTAGGACGGCAGAGTCGTGTACGATCTGAAGCTTAGCTGTGTCCATTCTCTTGGTGGGTTTTCAGAATGGTAAAGTGTTATATATTGAATTGATGAAGTTTGAGGGATTGATGAAGTTTGTAACCGTTCCTTTTTGCCCAGGAACTGCAAGCGTGGAGCACATGCAGACAAGATCAGGAACTACGACAATGCTCCTGAGGAATGAATCCGCTAGCAAGTTGCTCTCGTGAACATGTCGCAAGCTCCTGCGGTTTTCGCCTAGCTTGGGAAGCTTTCTGAGAAAGATAGCTAATGACAGAGTGCTGCAAGTCAGACTCTGGAGTGCACAGACGTACAGGAAGTCTCCAGTCTCCGGCAGTTCTGCGAAAATATATCCGCCTGCCCTCACCCTAATAGCGATGGCCTCCACCCTAGTAGCGATGGCCTCCAACCTACTAACGATGGCCTCCGACCTAATAGCCATGGCATTTTCCATTCCGATTTGATTTGCTTTTTGACTCTCTGGACTTTTGAGCACGTCGCAACGAAGATCATATGTCATATTTCGACATGAGACTTGGGAAGGTTTCTCGATAGACAAGTTTGTAACTTGGTCAAACTAAGAGGGATGCTGTAGTGACTCGTGTTGGGAAGAGCTTGAAATGCGAAACGTCTTTTGCGATGCTTGGCTGATGTCGCCCTGAATGGCAAGAGCACCGCGAGAGTGCAGCTTTGGCCTGCTGGAGGTCCTTTGTCCGGCTCTTGGAATGACGAATCCAGATTCAGAATTGATCAAAATTTCTTTAGAGCTTTCAATTGATCAACTTTCCAAGACTTTGGGCACATTCCAGGCCTTGCTCTTTTCCTCACCCTTCCAAGGCTGGAGTTGTTGCTGAAGAAGCTAGATAATGTAGTAAGCGAAACGATGCTTATGGTAACTTAGTAACTTCTCTGCAGGCTTCAAAGGCCACTCCTGCTCCCTAGAGGACGTACCGCATTGCGAGCCAAGGTGCTGTGTCAAACTGGGCAGAGTTTACAATACTTGAAAAGCTTCTATTGGCTAGTAACTAGATGTAACTAGATGTAACCAGTAACATTTAGTGGTTCTAGTTTTTCTTTGGTCCTACTCTTTAACGAGGGTCACTCTGCAGAAGCATCTTGCAACATCAACCTGCCAGGCATCCGGACCATCTCCAGAGGCGGTTTAAGTGCGAAGTGCATGCCGAAGAGAGCAAAGAAAGTGGTGCAGTGCACGCACGAGGCATGGCGAGAATTTCGTGCACAGCTCATTGCACAAGAATCGCCCAAGGACTGAAACACCAACTCTTGCTCCCTCAAAAGCCTCTCACTTTGTCGTTTCGTTTCCAGGAGCAAGATCGTCATGTGGCTTTGTTGAATGAGAAGCTCTTGCGCTCCCAAAGCGAGGAGAAGATCTCTTTGACTCGTCACACTTGCGAATGTGATAACTGTGACTGTTCGCAACGAGACGAGAGCTCGATATGAGGAGCTTTGGAATGCACCTCGAGCTGCATTTAGAGCTCCTTTGACATTTCGACTTTCGCCTCGCACCACAAAAGACGCAAGACAGCCATAAATCCATAAATTTTGGTGAAATCAGAAAGAAAAGGCAAAAGACAAGAGGGGAAAACAACTTAGAATGGTGACAGCTCATCAAGGGAGAAAAGAACTCAATGAAAGACTAGTGACTAGAGAAGCAAAGGAAGTTGGAAGTGTGTTGTTTTGCTCGAGGAGTACATGAGTGGCGCTTGGGCACATGTCGCGCCAGTGGAAGTGGGTGGCTTGCTATGCAGAAGCCCTTTGCCAGCGCAGCTGACATGGCTCATGCGTCAGGCAAAGTGCATCGGAAAGTCAAGAGGCTTTCACCTGTGAAAGCTGTGAACGTTTTCGAAGGCTTCAACAAGGGAAATGCTTTCCCGCGAAGTGGACTTGCCTTTTATATTAGCCCTTTGCTGCAATGTGCAATGCTGATGTGGAGGATGCTGACTTTATTTGGGCTAGACAATTGCGGAAGATGCTTTTAGCGGAGCTGCCCCAAGTGGATGGGCGCCCTCAGGAGGAGCGCTGAAACGTGAGACAAGGTGAAACGAGTCATTTCGGCAAACGACCTTAGGCGCAAAATTTAGGGTATCACTCGCCTAAAATTTAGATAATTTGTTTGCGGTCTTACGATTTCCGTTTTGCCGTTTGCGTCTCCAGTCTCCAGGGATCTAGATTTCGATAAGCACCATGTGACTGTGAAAAGCACCTGCGTTTCTGCGCTTTCTGCAAAGCCTTTCCGCATTCATGTGGACGGATGGTACTCGGTCTTTCAAACAGACGTCATCGATCAGTGCAACGAGCCCACTAATATTTTCACATTGTTCTTCCATCGCTATTAGGTTGGAGGCCATTCCTAGTAGGGCGGAGGCCATCGCTACTAGTAGCAAGAAGCTACTACAGTAGGTTGGAGGCCATCGCGATTGGGTTGGAGGCCATTCCTAGTAGGGTGGAGCCCATCTCCAGTAGGTTGGCCGCCTTCGCTACTAGTAGCAAGAAGCTATTAGGTTGGAGGCCATCGCGATTAGGTTGGAGGCGAATCCTAGTAGGGCGGAGCCGATCGCCAGTAGGTTGGCTGCCTTCGCTACTAGTAGCAAGAAGCTACTAGGTTGGAGTAGCAAGAAGCTACTAGGTGGGAGGCCTTCGCCATTAGGTTGTAGGCCATTCCTAGTAGGGTGGAGGCCATCGCTACTAGTAGCAAGAAGCTACTAGGTGGGAGGCCTTCGCTATTACGATTATTACGTTGGATGCCTTCCTAAGAACGGCTTGTGACCGCAGCAGCTCCGCGCTTTGATGACCACAGTTGATCCAAACTCTGCGCTGAAATGGTCCTAAGAGTTCTTGCGTTTTTTGGAAGCGTCAAAATGGCGACGACTGCGACTGCACAAATAGGGCTGTCAGGTTGCAGAAAAATCGAACAGCAAAACGCAGCCTTTGTGATTTGAGGAGCTCTTGCAGACATTTTCGCAAAACACAATGTACTGCAGCTCGGCTCCGATATAAAGTTGCAGGCGGGCCCTTTTGTCAGTTTTTGTGTGTGCTTTATTTTTCTTTTTAATTCTTTATCGCGTTTCCAACTTCGTGGTACGGTGCTTACTTTTTTCTATGACTCTGTCAGGAATGGGTTGCCAAGGTATGAAGGTTGAATGCACGTTTTGTCCCAACAGCGCTGGACAGATTTCGGAAGGTTTCATGAAAAGACATCATTTGTACAACGTTCCCAGGGAACCGAACCCGTGTCCTTCCAGAGTCGGAGGCTCCTCACAGATCCCTTCTGCTGAGGTCTAACCGGTGTAACCGATCTTGAAAAGATCATTTGGAACCGTTGGCTGCGCCAGACATTTATTGCTCCCCTGTTTCATGCATTTGACCCTGGACCTACAGTAGATAATCAGATAGGACCTGCATTTGTTTAGCTGCATGGCTTTCAGATCGCAGTAACAGCTTCAAGTGCAGCAATCAACATACAGCTTGCAATTCACTTGCAAGTACCGTCCTTGTCCACAGCTTTGTCCAACCTTTGAGGAATTCTGTTTGGCCTGTGTGTTGAGGCTACAAGTTGGCCGACCGCCTGGTAAATGATGCAGCTCGGCTCATCTCCACTCATCTCAGCAGTTCATTTCTATTTCTTTAGAAAGATAGTTTTTGCTCATTCAAGCGCGTTGCATGTTAAGGCATTGACCAAGATTGTCCAAAAAAAGCTGGAAAGGCTTGATGATGCCGTGGCTAAGCTGTACGATACCATGAAAAGCTGACACCGGCTTGAGGGCGATGACAAACAAAGACTTATCATTGAGGAAGGAGCCAGAACATAAAGGTTCTATCGAACAACCCATGTGAACATCTAGTGCGCTGGATGTTTACAATCTTTTGCTATGATTTACCCATGGCAGGATGACCCTTTCGCCAAGACCTTTCCGTCACTTCACTTCTTCCCAAGGACAAGGAACTGATCGTACTCTATGGAGACATGGCTGCTTGGCCGGGCCATGACGATCTACCAGAGTCAGTTTTCTTGCCCAACAGCGAAGCTTAGGTTTGTCTAGTCATAGTCTAGTCGTAAAGATATCGGAGTAGGTTCCGGAGGAGGTTCCAGAGCAAGTTCCAGAGAGCAGGTTGCGGAACAGGTTCGGGAACAGACTCTGGAGCAAGCTCTGGAGCACTATGCAGAGGTGCTGACATGGCATCATGCTGGCATGTTGTCATGCCGTCAGGCTACTGTGCTTGTATGGTGTGCGCTGTCGGGCCGGCATTGCAACGTAACTAACGTGCTGTCACTCTGTCGTAAACATGATGTTGTGTTGATACCCGGCTTTTGCTGACATGCTAAACTAATCTAAACTATTTGTTGTCGTGCTGACATGCAGAAATGCCGTGCTGGCGCGTTGTAACATAGTGTTGTGGTGTGGACGTGTTGGCACGTCAACATGTCACGCTTATAAGCTGGCACGATGCCAGGCCGACATATTGTCAGGCAGTCATGCAGACCTGTTGTCATGCTGGCACGCTGGCATGGGTCACATCAACATGCTGACCCTTTGTCATGCTGAGATGCTGAAGTCGGGTCACGCTGTCGTGCTGACATGGTTGCGGGCTCTAGAGTGGGTTCCGGAGCAGGTTTTGTGGTTCTTGCTTGTTGTGGTCGTGTCATGTTTTTGACATACATGTGCGTTGCTGCTATGCCAACATGCAGTGTTGTGATGCTCTCATGGCACGAAAAGGTTCACTTTTCAAGCATTTTTTGCAAAGACACAGCGCTTGATGTTGCCATTGCCTAATAGGCGGATTCAGGGCCTCTTGGGGATCTTTCTTTTTCTTTTGGCTAGACTTAGCGATGCCTTTTGTTCCTAGTAGTTTCTTGTTAGCAGTAATGCCAGGAGCTACTAGTAGCGTCCTTTGTTTCTAGTAGCTTCTTGTTGGCAGTAATGCCAGGCACGCCCCTAGTAGCGTCCTTGCTCCTAGTAGCCCTAGTAGCTTTTTGTTAGCAGTAATGCTAGGCACGCCCCTAGTAGCGTCCTTGCTCCTAGTAGTGATGCCCTTTGTTCCTAGTAGCTTCTTGTCAGCAGTATTGCCAGGAGCTACTAGTAGCGTCCTTGCTCCTAGCAGCGATGCCCTTTGTTCCTAGTAGCTTCTTGTTAGCAGTAATGCCAGGCACGCCCCTAGTAGCGTCCTTGCTCCTAGTAGCGATGCGCTTTGTTCCTAGTAGCTTCTTGTTAGCAGTAATGCCAGGCACGCCCCAAGTAGCGTCCTTGCTCCTAGTAGTGATGCCCTTTGTTCCTAGTAGCTTCTTGTTAGCAGTAATGCCAGGAGCTACTAGTAGCGTCCTTGCTCCTAGTAGCGATGCCCTTTGTTCCTAGTAGCTTCTTGTTAGGAGTATTGCCAGGAGCTACTAGTAGCGTCCTTGCTCCTAGCGATGCCCTTTGTTCCTAGTAGCTTCTTGCTAGCAGTAATGCCAGGAGCGCCCCTAGTAGCGTCCTTGCTCCTAGTAGCGATGCCCTTTGTTTCTAGTAGCTTGTTGTTAGCAGTAATGCCAGGCACGCCCCTAGTAGCGTCCTTGCTCCTAGTAGCGATGCCCTTTGTTCCTAGTAGCTGCTTGTTAGCGTCCTTGCTCCTAGTAGCGATGCCCTTTGTTCCTAGTAGCTTCTTGTTAGCAGTAATGCCAGGCACGCCCCTAGTAGCGTCCTTGCTCCTAGTAGCGATGCCCTTTGTTCCTAGTAGCTTCTTGTTAGCAGTAATGCCACGCACGCCCCTAGTAGCGTCCTTGCTCTAGTAGCGATGCCCTTTGTTCCTAGTAGCTGCTTGTTAGCAGTAATGCCAGGCACGCCCCTAGTAGCGTCCTTGCTCCTAGTAGGGGCGTCCTTGCTCCTAGTAGCGATGCCCTTTGTTCCTAGTAGCTTTTTGTTAGCAGTAATGCCAGGCACGCCCCTAGTAGTAGCGATGCCCTTTGTTCCTAGTAGCTTCTTGTTAGCAGTATTGCCAGGAGCGCCCCTAGTAGCGTCCTTGCTCCTAGTAGCGATGCCCTTTGTTCCTAGTAGCTTCTTGTTAGGAGTAATGCCAGGAGCGCCTCTAGTAGCGTCCTTGCTCCTAGTAGCGATGCCCTTTGTTCCTAGTAG
>CAXAMN010028595.1:291392-323155 GCA_963970005.1 Durusdinium trenchii
ATGCCAGGAGCGCCCCTAGTAGCGTCCTTGCTCCTAGTAGCGATGCCTTTTGTTCCTAGTAGCTTCTTGTTAGCAGTAATGCCAAGAGCGCCCTTGTTAGCAGTAGTGCCAGGAGCGCCCCCAGTAGCGTCCATGCTCCTAGTTGCTGAGGAGAGCACTTGGCAATCTGTTTGCCTAGTACTGGGTGTCGACTCCTCGGATTTCGCAGAAGCAGTTGCCATCAACAGACCTTTCCAGAGGCCCAGGACCCAGGGCCCGTCCAAAACGTGAGGACAGCAACGCTAGACAAAGACCTGCCCAATACATTGAAGCAATTACTGAGTTGAAGAACTGCTACGTTAAACAGTTTGGAAGGTCGGTTGATGCAAAACTCGCACGGCTGCTGCTTTTTGGAGATTCCACCTCCAGCACATCCACTAAGGACTGCAACAAGTTTCATGTCAGTGCCAAGACATCAATGCATGAACTCCTTGAAAAAGGAAACAGGTGTGAGAAACCCGCAACTTTGTGTATTCTCCATTTTTATCTTCCCCAGACCTCAGGACTCTCAAGAGTGCAACAGTTGTTTCTTTTGATGCAGGCTTGCAGCATCTTTGTGTTTTACGAGGGCAAGTCTCCATACCAGTATAACAACACTTGTAGGATGTAGCTGGTGGTGCAATCCACATGCCACATACACTACAGGACCAGCAGCTTCTTGAGCGATGCCTTATGGCATTTGGAGAAGCAGCTGTCTACTTTGGTGGCCCACATCAGCTCAACCGAAAAGGCCGGGACCGGAGTGTGCGCTTTGTTTGGAGATTCTTTAACTTGTCTGGCTTTCACCTCAGAGAATACTTGTTTCAGCTGCTTAGTTTCTTCATTTGAGGCCTCTTGGTGCATGGCTTTTCGGACTTAGAAGGTGCGGAGGAGATTGCACCCGGTACACGCATATTCCAAGGAGGTGCAGAGGGTGGGTGTCAGGGCGTCATTTCTTTTGCAAAAGAAGGACGGATTATCGAGGCATAGAAGCGGGTGGTAAGGAGGCTTCTCCTGTTGCGAAGGCCTGGTGCGAAGGTGTCTGCAGGTCGGCAGGCTGGGAAACTGTACAGGTGCAGTAGCTGGAAGCGGAGGATCGAGGAAGCTTCTTGCTAAAAGAAACCGCTTCTGAACGATTTTAATACCAAATTTGAGAGAGAGAGAGAGTGTAGCGATCAAAAAGTATTTTGGAAGATCACTGAGGAAAGGGTGCAGTTTGTTTAAATGAACTGTTTACGGGTCAGGAAAGCTAGCTTCAGCTAGCTGGAGTCCCTCTTGCTGGTTTAGGGAGTGGGGCGAGGTCGATCGTAGTTCAACTCCCACCTCGATCGCAGTGGATACGGTCAATTCTCGCTTCTTAGAGGTTCGACGACTCCGTAGCTTTCGTTCGCCTCCCCAGCCTCAAGTCTGGCAAGGCCAATAAATCTTGGCCACTTTGTCTCTAAATAGGCAACCAAATCGAAGGAAGTGAGGCCCACAACGCAGCAAGAGCTGTTTGTCCCTCTTCAGGTGAAGAGGCCGCAATAGAGGCTATACTGGCTGGCAGGCCTGCACTGTGGCCAACGCTGTTCTGAAGTTCTAAGTATGCTGTAAGAAGGCTAAAGCGCTTATGATGCAAGGATGTCGGCTTTACAAGTTGGCCTGAGATGATAGGAATGTGCAGTGATTCATGTTGGCTCTTGTTAGCAAGTTTTACAAGAAAAGTTGTTTCAACTGACTTTCAAAGTCTTCCATGTTGCAGAAGCGAGGTACTCTCCGCTTGACTTCCGGTGGTTCATTGGCCGTCACCAGCAGCTTTGCACAAGAAGCCGTTCCGTTCTCTTCGATACGCACTTTTGGTTTTCCAGATGAGATCCGAGTCATTTGAGACATGGTTCTTAGCCTTATAAATTCTAAATATAATTCTTGTTACTACTAGTAAGGCACTTGTTACTAGAAGCGATGCACTTGTTTCTAGTAGCGAACATTGAAGCCTTTGAGGAAGCTCAACACCCGAGAGTTTGGATGGGTTTCAGTGGCTTGTGCCCGTCCTGTGGCACTGAAGCAGTGCCTGAGCCTTCCGAAGCCACTCTGGCATGAGGCGTGGGTGGTTGAATTTGGGGTAAAGCAGGGAGTTCAAACCGGCAGAACGAGAACGAGGGCTGAGTGATGTGTTTTTGATTGCACGCATGAATCACATGAAAGGCAATTCTACTCATGTCTGACACAGATCTAGCATGAGAGCAACATGGAACTCGCCTTGCAGGTTATGGAGCTTTGCGGTGGTGAGCATGCAGAGCTGAGCCGTTTGGAATTGCTGAAGCGAAACGACGTTGACCAGGAAGCAGCGGGCAGTGTAGCAGCGCACCCACAAATTGCTGACATTGCTCATTGTCTTTTAGCACATGCTTGGCGTGCTTCTGTTCTTGGAGGAGGCAGAGGTGGAGGAAGAGGAAGTGTCTGACGAGACTGGACAAGAGAGGAGTGAATAGCTTGCGAAGAAAAATGTGCTGACTTCATACACTGCACTTCCGGATGCCGTGTTGGTGTGAGAATGCCGTGCTTGATGACTAAAGCAATATATTAACAAAAAGTTCCCAGCTTCGACTATGCGAAGACCCCGAGCCCTGTTGCTCAGTAGCTTAATTCACTTATTTTCCCATACTTCTTACTCCTTACCTTTACTTGCTACCTCCTAGCGGTCCTATCCTCTCAAAAAGCATCAAAAAGGTATGTCACCATGGCCAGAATTTGTCGCTTGCCAGATGCCTTTCGAATGGGGCACCGCCGGTTGCGCCGTGAACGCAAACGCCCAGGGAGCGCCATTAGGAGCACGGAAACTTGTGACGCTTTGTTCCTAGAAGCTTCTTGTTCCTAGTAGTGCGGCCAGGAGCCCCTAGTAGCGTCCTTGCTCCTAGTAGCGATGCACTTTGCTCCTAGTAGCGTCCTTGTTCAAGCTTCATTTATTTTCTTTGGTTTTGACCAATCTTCAGGATTATTCTTGGGAAGGGGGTAGGTTCTGAAGGGGGAGGTGGTCGAGCGGCAAGGTGCTGGCTAAGCAAGCTGCGCAAGACAGCTACTTTTTTTCTTCTTTCTTTTACCCTGAAGCTGTTGCAAGCAGAAGCACTAAGCGCTGGGTCGTGCCGTGCCTTCAACTCTTTATCCTTCCATTTCAGGACGGTTGCTGACCTGATGCGGAACTGGACCACATACCAGCCAGAGGTCACCGAAATATGCTTGGCCATGTGACACCGGACGTTTGTGTGACCTGCTTTCGTGGCCTTTGAAAGGATCCTCAGAAGGCTGCGAAGCCTGCTGATGTCACCCTTGATGCTCCGGACGACAAAAGTGGGCAAGAAAGCAGCGCCCTATGGGCTTAGCTGCGGGTGTCCCAGCTAAGGTTCGCTTGCTGAGAGTGTCATCCTGCACAACAAAGTGCTGTCAGGCGTGGTTCTCAGATTTGCCGATGGCAGCCTCTTTTGAAACGCAGAAGACATTATATCACATTGAGTGACTTGGTGCACTTTCGAACTGAAACAGCGGCACAGTGCGATCGACCAAAAAGGCGAAGGCGTCTAGAAAACTCAAACATGCAAAGCAAACTCAATTTGTCGAGTAGTCTTTCTGGATCCGACCAATCCCATGAAAAGCAATTCTTTCCCAAAGCTACGGCACACCAATTTCCTTTGGATCACATCCTGGATGGATTCCTCTATATGCACGAAGGCTGTTTCATGCCTTACCACTGTGAATGGCACATGTATTGATGCCGGTGCAGGGTGCTGCTGTGAGATGCACATGGCTGTGTGCGCTTTGAAGCTTGGGTGCTGGTGCCTCTGCAGGGTGTTGCTGCCAGATGTCTATGGCAGTGGAGCCTGTGTGTAATGTTTTTTGCGGGGTCTATGCTGGCGTAACTTGTCCACGTGCATTCTTCGCCTGCAGAATCCGTGCAAGTGCACAAATACTTCGCCTTCAAAGCGTCACACTTTCCATCCGATGGAAGGCGAAATTCCTGGTATAAATCACGCAAGCTTCAATAAGACGCCTCAATAAATAGGGTGAACTAGACCATTGATCACTGCACGCTACAATGGAATCTTCTTCAGACTCTGAAAGCTTCAACTCAAAGTGCCCTGGCCATGAGAAGCGAGGCATCGTTGAATGGTTCAACCGATTGCCCCAGCGTTTGTTCAGCCCTGCTGACCTCAAGTTTGTGTTCGCACCCCGAGAGTCCAGACCTCCCTCCAGTTGCAATTCAACGGCGGAAGGAGCCCCAAGTCGTTTTGGAACCCATTTTGTGGCTCCCGAGGCTTGTCGGCTCTACAGCGTGATGCACTCAATGCCGACAGTTGGGCGAAGTGACAGATTTCGATGTCGCACTGAGGTTTGGAACACGAACTCGAGCTAACGTTTCGGGCTGTTCAGGACATTCCAGTTCTGATGGTCTGCTTCTGTTTGTTTGTGCAACAGCAGGAAACCAGACGCGAAGGGCTCAGAGGCGTGGTGCTGAGTATTTATTCTTGGTTCTTTCAACACGTATCATAAAAAAAGAGTAAGACAGCTCCCGATTTGTGCCGGATCCTCACTTGCAGAATGGAATGAAGATGCTCCAAGCGCACGGCCCGTTGCTGGGAACTTGGTGAAGGAGTTGCCGTCAAAGCTTTCCTGTCCCTGCACTGGGGTGCGCTTGTTAAGGTCAACACCGGAGAAGAAGTCTCCTTGTCGTCGCCAGACTTTGCTTCAAACAGTTTTTGAGTAAAGATCCGCGGAATGCACCTGATAGCGATGGCCTCCAACCTTTGGTAAGTTTCCCTAAAATCTAGGAACCAAATGAATAGTGAAAGCATGAGCTATCCTGCGTCCTGTCGGTAGTAGCTACTTAAGCTACTAGCGACCCGACTCCCTTGCTTCTACTAGCTACCTCTGGCTACTACCCCCTCTAGGCCTTTCCCCTAAATAAAAGAAACAATTGGGGAGTTCAAATGCAAGATCCAAGCACCATCAGCTTTGCAGCGACACATGTTTGAGGTTAGAGCTTCAAGGGTCCGTTCGGACGAGCTACGGCAAGGACTGGTCCCTCTTCAACGAGCTAGCCAGACAAGCAGACTTGACAGAAATAGCAAGCAGAATGGGATACTGGACAGTGCTGTGGTAAAACAACATAGTGTGACTAAGTTCCTGAATTGTAGGCACATTCACTCGTGCTGCGAGTACCATGGGCGTTCGCCTAAGCGGGCATCCGTGGAAAGAGTGAATAGCGCACTCAGAACATCCCAATACTGTATTTCCCCTTCAGTCAGGCCTTTGTTGCAGCCTTAGCCAACGCATTACGTTTTCACCTGAAAAAATTGGGCAAAAGGCCCATGAAATGATTTATGCTAAGGAGATTCTGCCAGGCTCTGCTACAGGCTCTGCCCCAGGCCCTGCTCCGGTCCTTCTTCACCGAGTCACAACATCTCTTGCCAGGTGGGTCCACTCCATCAAGGCCATGCACGCTCGTAACCAAGAACAAGAGCCTTGAGAGAACAAGTACGTTTGTTTTTTTTCCAAAAAGAACACGAAGCACAAGACACTTTCAAAAGACATCTGCAGTCCAGGCCCAGGCTGGAGACACCCTCTGTGTCGGGATCCTACCACTACACTGAAAGTAGTTGTTATTTGTGTTCTGCGTTCGATTCACTCATGGAACCATTTCAAACTATGCAGGGATGCTGGCTTTGCTTCTGCTGGTGAAGGTGATCAAACTGCAAATGGACTGCATTGTCTCACATCAAGTTCCTTCATTTGTACACCCCTAAAGAGAACGGCTAGTGCACTTCCGACTTCCCCTTCGCTCTAGACACGTTTCCGCACATTTGTGTGAACGTGCACTATAAGCTTCTAGTAACAAGGTGCATCGCTACTAGCAAGATGCGGGGGGATTTTGTGCACTCTGTCGTTTGGTAGGTGATACGCCTCGCTGGACTCGTTGGAGCGATGGCAAGCGGAGGCAGAGTGAAGAACCGATGGCAGCTGCGCCATGCTGTACGGGTCAAGCGGGTAAAAGGGTGTACAGATTGTACAGTAACACGGTGTGTACCCGGTGCCTGTTGCAAACCCGAGAGGCCCAGCATTATACTGTAGTCATCATCACTCACGCCTGCTTCCCCATTATCACTTTTGACAACCACGACAAAACGTCACCCGCTACCCGCTTAATTGGAGAACCTTTCGATCTGCAAATCAACATGAGCAAGCTACCCATATTCTGCAACATGAACGAGTGCGCTGCAAAGCTTTAGGTCTTGGCCACTTGATATTCAGCCTGGCAAACAAGTACCTTTTGATTTGATTTACCTTCCCAAGCAGTCCTGCAGTGCAAACTTCAGGGCACCAGGCTGCAAGATGACGGGCGACCATTGCGCCAAACTCATTACGATGCCGGAAGCTCAAAGCGTTTCTTTGAAGCCTGAGGCCATGCCTTGAATATTTGCCTTCAGGACTGACATCCGAAATGTTCGTGCGCTCTCTGAAGACAGCTTGGAACTAACAGCAGCTATATAACTACGTGCATCTTAGAACTTATATACCTGACCCAACTCTACTAACCTCATCTCACCTCATCTTGCCTTTTTCCCAACTAATCGGCTCAGTTTCCTCAAATAGCCCCTGGGCTGCTGGTTTGTGGACGAGACCGTTCGATGAAGGAACGGGTGCCAGAAACACTGCTACTGCAGAGACTACCTGCTGGAGATTTAGGCACAAACGTTGTTTTTTTGATTGAGGTATTCTGTGCCTCAACGATGGACATTCTCTCATGGGCTTAGCGATGAGGCGGTGGCTAAAGGGTTTAGAAAGCTGCGAAGGTTCTTGGAATGCTCCTGACCCGGTCTGACACCTAAAGCTTTGCATATCTTTGCATCTTTTTTTTGCGCCTTTGATGATCGGTACTTTGCTTATTGAGGCCAATCGACAGCAGGGAGCCCAGCTTTACTTCCATTTTGGAAGGTTTTACAGAACCCTGCCTCAAGGCCCAACAGATCTGAGTAGTTGCGCTACGTGGAAGAGGAATGCGCTCATGACTCAGAGCAATAGGAAAAGAGCAGCTTGAGAAGATCCAACTTTTGATTCCAAATTCCATCAAGGGTCGAGAGTCTAAAGTCCAAGGCTTAAAGCAACATATTAACATAGTTGTATTTCCACTCTTCCCCCAAACTGAAGGGATTCTTGCAAAGAGCGCAATGTCAAGGTCCACACGTAAGGTTGTGGACCAATGTTGTTCACTCTGGCGTCGCAGTGATTCTTACGTGTGCAGGTACAGACAAACTTGTCGTGGAAGAAATGTCTATTCGTTTAGTATAGGGTACAATGCCATGGTTGCGCAAGATAGACCGAATAGATGGAAATGGGTCACAATTCGTTTGATTCGGTGAGCATTCTAGTGTTCTCAAGATTCAGTATGCTTTTTCGCTGTGACGCTGTGGAATGTCAGTGCTGCAAATGGCTTTGAGAGGTGGCAGTAAATGCGAGGTTGCATGTGGGAGGGTTCATGTAAGTTCAATGCTCTCAGACATGCAGAATGAGCACCTTCTGGTATGCTTCCGGAATCCGAAGCCGGTTATATGCGCTCCACTCTTCAAGTCTGACCATGTTTGACCTGCGACAGTTTATGGTTATCAGTGTCATAAGTCATAAGTACTCTATTGAGTGTGACCATTGAGTGTGCATTAAGTGTAGCGTCACTATGTAAGGCTGTAAGGTTGAGCGAGCCAAGGGCTTGGGTTTGATCCATTACATCGCATCTGCAGTAGGCAATATCAGGAGAACTCTCCTTTCTAAAGGCCACAGGGTCAAACCTCTAGTTGAGCCGCAAGATCTTTCACCCAAGACGAATCCGCCTACCTTCACTGAAATTGAGGACACTCATGTCTGCCTTCCTGGATTGAACAGGCAGCTTTTACGGCCTGTCACTAAACAAGGTGGCCCCTGGTCACAACCAACATGGACCCGAGAAAGATGAGCAAGACAACATGACCTCAACACAAAATATGCATTTGCACCAATGTTTAAAGCTTCGTGAAGCAGTTGGGTATGTACAGCTTGCGATGGCGGAGTTTTGGGAGGTGAAGTGGTAGGTGCTGGAACTTCCTCACTGCACACAATTGTGTCTGGACACAACTGGAACTGTGCTCTTCCAAGCACGCAACGAACCATGCATGAAATGCCCTGCCGGTGTTTCATAGCTGGCTTGCATGTTCTGACACTTGGCGTGTTCACTCGTGTGTGTCACTTGTGCGTTCACTGTTTTTGGTTGATACGCTGGCAACTGTGAGGCGACCCGAGAGGAGACTTTGATCACCAGGTTGGATCAACATCTTCAGGCTGAGCCGATCAACATCTACTCTGATCCATCCGTGAGTGAAACTTGTGGGTTGACAGGTAAGACAGGAAGCGCGAATGTCTGACGAGGCTCAGAGCGTCTTGGCTGTGAGAATTTTGGAAGCATTCAATATGTGTTCTCTGCAGGAAGATGGCCACTTAAGGCTCCAAAGAGAGCTGCCACAGGGATGTCGTTTTCGCCCCAGTGTTTTTTTTTTTTTTTTTAATCTTCAGCATCGTTATTTCCTGATAGAACTATCTATCTATTTGTTTGTCTATTAGTCAGAATTGCTTGGGCTGCAAGGACTGGAGGACTATTTGACTGATATTCGTGAAGTGATTCGCTTTATTCGTCGAAGGCCTCAGGCTAAACAAAATGAAGCCCAAAACGAGACGACAGTCACAATGGACAACAAGTTGCAACAAGTTGGAAACGGGTGTTGAGTCTGTCCTCATTGGAAACGGTTGTTGACCGGAGTAGAAGAGGCAAAACTGCAGTGGTTGTTGAGGCCATGGTCTGCCCGCAGCTGCACGACTGCCGGGCGCTTTGGAATGTCAGTGGGATTCTTCCACAAGCTGGGAGAATTGTTGATAAACGAACTTTGACGCAGTTTCTGGTAGGGAAGTTGGCCACCAAGAACCAAAGTAGTAAGCTACAGCTTGTAGCCAAGGAAGCTATACACCACATTGTCACTACATGCAAGGATACAAAGATCCCCCCGGAAACTTCCTCCCTGGACCAAATGTTTCCCAGATTTTGGACAGTTGGGCAGCCTTGTGCAACAGCAACCTGAAATGTGTAGGAACAAGAAGCTACGAACAGGGCTGCCATCGCTACTAGGAGCGACGCTACGAACGGCTCCTGGCCGTACTAGGAGCAATGTTTGCGAAGAAACGGCTGTTCCTGCCACGGCTGTTCCTGTTTCGTTTCCGTTTCGCATCTCGAGTTCCGTCCTTTGGCCCCCCTTCGAACACGAGCTTCGCTTCAGGTCACATGAAGGTTCTTGTCCATCCGTGATCCCTACCGGTTCTCAGTAGGAGTTGATTTCTTCGGCTACAGCCCAAACTGGAAGGCTGTGTATGGGCTGTAGCTTGCTACATCGAGGGAACTGAAGCCATGCTCAGGTTATGTCAAAGCGTGACGCAAAATGTAGCGACGAACACCAGGCTTTGAATGTGTGTTGAAAGAAACTTCAGGTTGGAAGGGGCTGTGAAAGGTGCTGCTTTGACCTCAGACTGACCGAATTCGTTCTGCTGTGTTTTTGGACTCGGACAACCCCTGAAGATGCTAAATTGGTTGCAGATGCAGGTTTTGGCGGTTGATTCAGAATTGGAAGCTACACAGCAGGAACTGGCAAGACGAAAGGCGTGGAACTGGCACAGCTTTGCGCCGTGCGGATGCTGTCCAGACGCCCTTTTCTTCGTAGCAAACATTGCTCCTAGTACGGCCAGGAGCTACTAGTAGCGTCCTTGCTCCTAGTAGCGATGCCCTTTGCTCCTAGTAGCTTGTTCCTGGTCAAGAAGATGTGTGATACAAATTGCAGAGGTCAGCCAAGATGCCTTAGCAGAAGCTCACATGGAAATTGAGCAGCTGAGGCACCTTGTGATCTTGACCATCAGGGTTAAGAGGGGGAGATTTGAAAGCCCAGCTTGCGAAGCAGCACTTTGCAAGGGACGATTTGGCTGCGACCCAGCAACAGAATGCAGAGCTAAAGGCCAATTGTGCTTTAGATTCTAGATTTTGGTTGAACAGAATTTTTGAGAGAGGGAAAGAGGGGTGAAAACTGCTTCTCTGGCAGAAGCAACTCTCCATGGCGGACGATGTGAAGCAGACCGAGGTGCGGAGTGAAAGGCGGTTTCATATAGTTCAGCAAAGCTCAAGCTTCTCATTCTTCAACCTATTAATGATGGGCTCCAACCTACTAGCGATGGCCTCCAACCTAATAGCGATGGTCCAACCAAATAGCGATGATGGCCTCCAACCAAATAGCGATGATGGCCTCCAACCTAATAGCGATGGTCCAACCAAATAGCGATGATGGCCTCCAACCTAATAGCGATGGCCTCCAACTTAATAGCGATGGTCCAACCTACTAGCAATGGTCCAACCAAATAGCGATGATGGCCTCCAACCTAATAGAAGACGTTTTACACAGAAACAGTTTCTTCAGTGTCCCACCAGACGCAACCCTGTGTCTTGAGCACAGTATACACATGTATACACGATTTTGAAAGGCAAAACATGTCGTGCGAGAGTCTCGTCACGGTGGAGTCATGCCCATTCAAGCTCCCATTGAGGTCACATTTTGAACGTTGTTAGGTGTTCTTTTGCTCTAAATAGGGCCACATTTTCTTTGCTTTATGCAGTTTCGAAGATGCATGTGACTTGGCAGTTGAAATTTCCATCTTCTATGTCTTTGTTACCCTCTCCGTCACCAAGCGCCGGCAGCTCAGTCTCGGAAAGCAGAGAGATGCCGCAAAAGTATTTTTTCCAGCCCACGCGTGCAGCCAGCCTGCCATTGCAGACTCCGCGTGTCCACGGAACCAGCAACATATTAGAATGTGTCGCATTCAAAGCAACCGTGGTTTTCTTTGGCAACAACTTATTGCAAGGCCTCGGCGCATCTGCTGTTTTACCTGCCCTTTAGACCGAAAAGTGGGCTTATCTTCGGGAGCCAGATTGAGTGGTAATCCACTTAGTTACATCCACGCGCGTCCAGAATTATTGGATCACGGCACCCCCGTCAACTCTGGCTGATAGCGGGCCAACTTACAAAAGGTTAAGTCCATTTCATTATAACAAACATTGCCTTTCTGACCCTGGTGCCTTGGAGGTAATGAGATAGGCCTTGTGAAAGTGACAGTGGAAAGCTCAGGATTCCTCGCGATCTGTGATTCGAGCGCCCGTATAGAACTGACTGAAGGAGTTTCAAGGGCGTATTTTGTGCGTAAGATTATTTGCTCAGCCGCTGCAAACCTGATCAAGAAAAAAGAAAAGGGTTCCCTTCTAGTAGGGTCTTACTACCACCGTGCCCCTACGGTCTTAAAACTTTAGTTCCGCAATGCAGGCCGCAGGGCTGTTGCTGGTCTGCTGGCTTGCTTGTGTACTATGCTGCTGTTTGTCTGCTGGAAGCATGCTTACGGATTGCTTCGGGCAATGCCCTCCATTTCAATAGAGCAAACATTGCCCTTCTGACCCAGGTGCGTCGTAGGTAGTGAAATAGGTCTTGTGAAAGTGGAGTGACAGTGGAAGGTTCAGGGTTCCTCGTGTGTCAAGATGCCTGGGGCAGTTTGTTTGTATAGACAGCTTGAGTTGATCAGACAGTGGCACAACACCCGTTACATTCTCAAGAGCCATCACCATCGGTACGTAATAGCAAAAAGCCAAGCACCAAACGCCCGACATGTTAGAAACGAGCCAGGGCCACTTGGATTGGAGTAAAAAAGTACCAAAGGGTTCCACGGGCGGCGTGTTCTCGCCGTTTTCGTTTTTTTTTTTTGCATTTTTTCGCGTTGTTGCCGGTTGTCTCGGATCTCGCCGTTTTTCCGGCTTTCGCAGTCTTCGCGCCGGATGCTTGCAAATCCTCTGAGGAGACACCGCAAAAGACCATTGCGCAGGAAATGTAGGTATGTATGTCTGTATGTCTGTCTGTCTGTATGTAGGTATGTATGTATCTATTTTTTTCCTAAAGTTGTTCTTTTTGACCCAGCTGCCAGCCGCCGCCGCTGCCGAAGGTGGCCACACCCATGTTAGAAGAAGTCGACATTGACTGTCTCATCAGTCTCGTGGGTCCTTGAGATGCTTGTTGACCCGTTTCAACATAAGCTCCATTGAACCCGAACCCCCTTCGTGCCACTTGCATCGATATGCACGTTGATGACGTGGTCCGGCTTGTGACTTCCCAGTTTGACTGCCAAGATGAAGTGAAAGGCAAAAATGTCGTGCGAGAGTCTCGTCACGGTGGAGTCATGCCCATTCAAGCTCTCATTGAACGTTGTTAGGTGTTCTTTTGCTCTAAATAGGGACACATCTTTCTTTGCTTTATGCAGTTTCGAAGATGCATGTGACTTGGCAGTTGAAATTTCCATCTTCTATGTCTTTGTTACCCTCTCCGTCACCAAGCGCCGGCAGCTCAGTCTCGGAAAGCAGAGATGCAAGGAATCCAAGCATGTACCAGTTTAGAGAGAATCTCTGAGATCCGAAGTGTGACGTCTCCAAGAAACCGCTGAGTGCAAGTGGGTCAAGTGTGGCGATGGGAAGATCCCTTTTGCCGCATTTCGCTTTCAAGACTTTCACCCTCAAGCTGAAATGGAGCTTCAACGGGTCAAATGGAGTCGATGCTGAGTGCTTTGGCATAAAGCTCAAAGATAAGAACAGGATCCAACAGGAGATGAGGAAAATGACGGTAAGATAGTAAGGCCTCGTTTAAAGGGACCTTACCGCCTTAATTTGGTTCACTTCTTTTTGGATACTTTTCTTCTCCTTGAGCTTTGGTTTAGCCTGTGGCCAAGTTCCATAAATCTAGCAGCTTGCTTGACTGCCTCGCAGCTACCAGCTCTACTCCTTTGTTTGCTCTCTGGTCAACTGAAGCAAGTGCATGGATTTGGGCACGTTGCATCCATTTGCATCCTTTTTCGTTGCTTATTTTTTAACATCATTCAGTTCGTCACATTGAGCTTTCGAAACGATCAATTTCAGAAGACTCTCATGCCGGAAAATGCTGGACACTTGGAAGAGCTGACATTTGGAGCGACTCAGAGGAACCTAATAGCAATGGCCTCCAACCTACTAGTGATGGCCTCCAACCTAAGAGCGATGGCCTCCAACCATTATTTTAAAGGATTCTTGACATTGATTCGTGTGGAGCGTCCCCATCACGACCAGATCAGGCTAAGCTGATTCTTTGAGTCCAGATCTCAGTATGCATGATTCATGAAATTGTGCAATGTGTTGGTAAGACACATATGAAGATTCATGTCATGCTTCTACGCTTAGAAAATAATGCACGTGATATGTATGCTGTCCTGACACAACTTACTTTGTTGTCAAGAGCTGGCTGTCTAAGGAAATGGCGGCCCTGTCCAATCCTCAATGCCGCAGCCACCCTTGTTTCCTTAAGCTGCTTTTTAAGCCATTGCAGCCAGTTCAAGCTGTTCATACAGCGAAAGAAGAAGAGATGCTCTAGAAATCTTGCAATTTGTGTTTAAGAACTGCAGAGACAAGAATCAAGGCCGCCTTATCTGGGCTTTCCACAAGAGCAGTCCGTCTCATAGACCTGAGCACATGAAAACACCGCACTCCTGAATCACCACTTAAGCGTTCATTTGTTTACATTGCTTGAGAGCAGTTTTTTGGTCTCGCTTCTAAGCTCAGTGACCTGAGGTTTCTGAGTTGCCCACCATACCAACATTTCCAACTTGCACAGTCTGACTCCAATGCAGCTTCTGGCTTCTCTGAGTTGCGCTTGGTATTGGTATAAATTTCATGATATTTGAGCGTGCAAGCTTGATATCTTCTGCGATTGCTGTCTTAAGCTCAAACAAACTACTGGTGGCTTCGCCGGTTCTGAACAGGGTGGTTCGCTGTCCTTTTTTGCCTGATTGAAGGCTGATGTCGACACCAGAAACCGGTGAGATGCAGGAAGTCAACCAAATGTACTATTGGATTTCCAAAGATGGGACTTGGTGGGCTTCGCCCTATCCGTCCTATCCCTCACAGCCTCAGGAGAAGGATTCGGTCGAAGGATTCGCTCCAAAGACGGCGCAAGGCCCGGTGGAGACGTCAGATCGCACAGAGGTGCCCCGGCACATTCACTGGTGTTTTCACTAAGCTTTTCTCCAATTGATAAATTTTACACTTTTTCTTGTTTCAGTCACAGTTTGCATGAGGTACCAGAGGAAAGCGATATGGTGGAGGGCCGCCTCAGTGCTAGTGCTGCTCGGCGCCTTCGTCGCAAGCGTGCTGCTGAACGATCCAGAGAAGCACGACCTGAGACTGACACAGTTTACAAAGAAACACACAATGAAGGACAGGACCATATGATGGTGCAAGCTAGTAGGTTGGGAGGCCATTGCTATTAGGTTGGAGCGAGGCCTTTTGCTAATATTCTCCAGGACCATTTGGTGCAAGCAACTCTCGTGACCTGACACTTGATGAACTCCGCGATGAGCTTCATCGAAATCCGGTGCAGGGCATACAATGTTTGCGGGGACAGGTTTGGCGCCTGTCGCGCGATGCAGTTGGCTGTCGACTCGTTCAAGAAGCACTAGAACTCGGCAGCAAAGGAGTAGTGGATTTGGCGCATGAGTTGCAGGGCCACGTCCTCGAAGCAGTGATGTGTCCAAATGCTAACTATGTGGTGCAAAAGGTAGTATCACACTTATCTGTGGCAGCAAGCAGCTTTGTCGCCTGGGAACTTCAAGGCAATGCGGTGCGTGCAGCCAAGCATCGTTTTGCTTGCCGCATTTTCTGCCGACTTTTGGAATTCTGTGGCACTGGCCCAACCTCTCAACTGGTTGATGAGTTTCTCGATGCTGCCGAGGAAAACCTTTGCACGCACAGCTTTGCGCACCACGTGGTTCAATCCATTTTGGAGCATGGTGAGGAGCGGCATAAGAGGCTCATTGCCAAGATGTTGATGGCAGATCTTTGGAAGCATGCGACGCACAAGAACTCCAGCTATCTCATAGAGAAAGCTCTTTGCTATTGCGACGATGAAGATCAAAATTCTTTGATTGCCAATCTGGGGTATCCACAGGCTTTGCCTTTGCATTCCATGTGCAAGATAGATCCCGCCTAGTAGTAGTTCACTTTCGATGTAAAAGCTTAGTCGAGTTGACTTTGTCCCCAGAGATCTCGAGCAGGCCCTATTGGACTTGGCCATGACGCAGTATGGAAGCTTCGTTGCACGAGCACTGCTCCAGGACAGCCGTGTGAATGCTGATCTGGCAACACGTCATATTCGACGTCATCAAGGAGATTTGGAGTCCACAAAGCATGGGTTGCTTGCACACAAAATAAGATGCGAGGTTGTGCTTCCGACTGTGGTAACCAGGTCTAGCCACCTGTCAATGTCTAATCAGTTGCTTGCCATGCTAACAAGATCTGACATGATGCAACTGTTGGTTTGACGACATCCCTCATTTGAGGCATCGCTTCCTCATCGATATTGGTCTTGAGCAGTGAAAGCTGTGAGATTGTCCTTTTGCCCGTTGTGGCGTCAACTAGCCCGTTGCGGTGTTTGTACAGATTGGCCCATCGGTTTGAGTTTACTATATACGTATGCGGCATTTCAGTGAGATTCTTGTGACTGTGTCTCAACCTTCCAAACCCCTGAGCCAGTACAACTCATGTACAGCGCATGGCATGCCAGAAAAAATGATCAGGTGTTGTTCTTGATCTTGTTTGGTGAGGGTTATAATTTGCTTAGATGAAATCCAAGGACCAGCCACTTGCCACAGGCCGACATGGGTGCCTTTGTGACTCACGTGACCGATCAACTGGCACCGACAGGTCTTCTTTCCGCCTCTCTTCCCACCGCCGCAGCCTGACTCAAGGGGCAAAGCCGGAGCAAAGCCCCCACCAACTGACCCTGCCAAGCTTGTAGGCAGGCCTTTCCATTTCAACCACAAGCTCAGCAAGCTCCTGCAAACGGAAAGAGCCTCAGGGTTTTGAGTCTTGAAGTGAAGTCGACAAAACGTGCACAACCAAGTTAATGAGCTGATTTGAGGCCTTGCAACTTTTGGCCTCGAAGTCCAAGTACAGGACCCGACTGACAGACCGACAGACCAGCTTTTAAACCCCGCAGATTGATCTCACTCTCAGATGCACGGCGATGCAGTGGGAGACAAAACCAAGTTCTTCTTTTCCCCGTTCAGGATGACACTGATGAATCCTCCTCAGGCTCGGGTGTGGGGCAGGAAAACAAAGATTCTAAAGGAATGAAAACAGGTCTGCTATCAGTTCTAGGGTTTATCCGGTTCGTTGTGTTTCTCCTTGGTTTCCATTGTTTCCTTCGATGATCTTTGATTGCTTTTGTTCTTTGTCCTTCTTCCCTTCAACCGCTGCGCATTGCACTTTGCTTCACCTCAGGGGAAGAGGAAACCGAAGCCGTCCAGAAACGCCGTCGCAAGCGTCGGCGCAAGCGCAAGCCCAGACCCCAGAGAAGGCGACCTCAGGTCACCGAATGGCCCAAAAATATTCAGAGTCTCAGAGAGTTTCAAAAGGCGCTCATCCGGAGACTTTGCTCTTTCCGAGGCCTAGACCTTTGAGAAAGAAGCCTGGTCCACAATGATCAAGCTTTCACTTAGCACAAGGGACTGGGATGGGGGTCTCAGAGTTCGTCACCGACAGCGAAGGCCATTGCCACCAGCAGAAGCTACTTTGGAGGCGAGCAGAACTACGAATCAACCGAATCATTCCCTTCGTCTTGCGGCATCAAACTACAACCTGCCAGCTAAATCATTACCCACAAGAGTAAAAATGCAGTATTTGGTCAGAGATGGTCAGAGTCTTGAACCGTTTGTCTAATGTCGGGCCAGTGTCACCATAACACAGGATAATACAGCTAGGCAAGTTCTATCTGTCTAAATCGTTAGAACCGGATAAAGTGGAGTCTTTCGGGCAAGCCTTGAATATTTTCCCGGAGCCACTTTGCACAAGCTTGTACGGGGCCAATCCGGGTGTAAGCCATATGAGCATTGAAGAAGAGCTTGTTTCCAGGCTTCTAGGTTGGAGGTCATCGCTATTAGGGGGAGGCCATCGCTAGTAGGTTCCCCATCCGGGGGTTTGGTGTCGCCGTCATTTCACCGCAGAGCGCAGAGTATGCAACTTGCATCAACTTGCGGCATTTCTTTCAATGGCCTCCACCCTAGTAACGATGGCCTCCATCCTAGCAATGGACTCCAACCTAGCGATAGCCTGCAACCTGATAGGAATGCCCCCAATAAAGCCAGGTCGGTCATTTTCTGGGTCGCTAGTAGACGGGAGCGAACACTTCATTCCATTTCAATGTCAAGTTTGCGGAGGAATTTTGCTTTCAACTTAGTAGCGTCCTTGTTCCTAGTAGTAAGGCCAGGAGCCCCTAGTAGCGTCCTTGCTCCTAGTAGCGATGCCCTTTGCTCCTAATAGCAAACATTGCTCCTAGTAGTCTTTTTAAGAAAAACCTTTAGACATTTCTCAATCTTAACAAATGCGCTTTCAACATTGGCGGAGTGCTTTCAGGAGGTGCCGCTTGATGGCGGCGGCATCTCAGGCCCATTGGTGCTTCGCATTGGGTGGAGCTGTGTCAGGAAGCCGAAGCGCAGAAACGAAGTAGCAGTCGTTGCTGCAAAGTAGTTTCAATGTATTTAGGGTCTTTCAGAGCTTCGTTCTGCTTGGGGTCACAAGGTCTTACATGATGTGCATCGAAGAAGCTTCGTTTCCATTCGGAAGAAGGTGTGGCACAAGACGGAGAAACAAGAGACATATATACATAGAAAGACTGTGTTTTGCAACTGCAGGCCTTCAATTCTGATGTGCTTGCACGCTGGCGGTGCCTTGGGCCATTTTGCGTTCAAGCAACTCTTGACAGCAACATTGAGTTCTTCTGCCAGTTGTATGCTGATTCGATCTTGCTTCCATTGTTCTAATTCTTCATTTGTATCATTTGTGTTGCTGCTTGAAATGAGCCTCCGTGTTGCAGAGAAGATTGAAGATCAAACTTGTCCGAAGCGTGAATTTTGGTTCACTAGACCTTAAGGAAGCAAGATAGGAAGTTAACACACACACACACACCCGACTAAGCAGTACTTGAACTTAGTGGACCGCGCTTGTTTCCAGGCTTCAAGGTTGAAGGCCATCGCTATTGGGGGGAGGTCATCGCTTCTAGGTTGGAGGCCATTGCTTCTAGTTTCAAGGCTTCTACTATAGATGAAAGTGCCGCAGTTGTCGCTCTCACACTGTAATTATGTTTTCCACGCGTCAAGGGTGGTACAGAGCATTACACTCTCCAACACTAACATGGACCCTGAGAATGGCACCCTGAAAGACGGTTTTGCCTTACAAACCAGCTCCCCCCAAATAGTAATGGCCTCCAACCTACTAGCGACAGCCTCCAACATACTAGCAATGGCCTCCAACCTACTAGCGGTGCCCTCCAACCTACTAGCAATGTCCTTCATCAACCTTAACTAAATAAGAACTGGGCCTGCTGCTTTCCTTGAGCACGAGCTCACGTGCTTCAGCTACATGCACAAAATGACCACAATATTTGTTCTTATCTAAGCACATCAACTGAGAGTTTGGCAGGCAAAGACTTATGGCGAAACTCGTGTGGTGCAAGCCCGAGCGGCCTCCCAAAGAAGGCACAACTTGCTCACAAATTGCCCTTAGCTTTTCAATACGTGTGAACCAGATGCACACAAAGATTTTGACAGAGTCAATCGGATCGGGCGGTCGTTGGACGGTCGTTGCGCCAGGCAAGAGCCAGGAGGTGCTTGAGGACCCTTTGCTCCCGCGAAGTGCAGCTTGGCTGACTTTGCCGAGCTGTCGCTGTGAGTACGAGGCACCACGGTTTTGTCGCTGTCGCGATTGCGTGAGGACAGTTCCATACAGTTCCAATAGTTCCAGTTCTTCAATCTCTAAGCTTTGGTCTAATCGGTTCCAGCCTACTTCAGCACTGCCAGTACGCGGGGCTTCGCTTTCCACCAGTGAATATGCCGGCCTGGTTCCTGGAGATCACAGACGAGGTGGCTTGGATGAGACAACAGCAAGTTGAGAAAGAGGGGGAGAGAGATAGATAGATAGATAGATAGATAGATAGATAGACAGACAGACAGACAGACAGACAGACAGACAGCCAGCCAGCCAGCCAGCCAGCCAGACAGACAGACAGACAGACAGACAGACAGACAGATAGATAGATAGATAGATAGATAGGAAAGATAGAAAAAACGAAAGAAAGAAAGAACGAACGAAATAGAGAAAGAAAGAACAAACGAAATAGAGCAAGAAAGAAAGAAAGAAAGAAATAAAGAAAGAAAGACATAAAGAATGAAAGAAAGAAAGAAAGAAAGAAAGAACGAACGAACGAACGAACGAACGAAAGAAAGACAGACAGACAGACAGACAGAAAGAAAGATAGATAGATAGATAGCCAGCCAGCCAGCCAGCCAGCCTAGGCAGGCAGGCCAGGCAGGCAGGGCAGGCAGGGCAGGCGGGGGCAGGGCAGGCGGGGGCAGGGCAGGCGGGGGCAGGGCAGGGCAGGGCAGGGCAGGGCAGGGCAGGGCAGGGCAGCGCAGGGCAGGGCAGCGCAGCGCAGCGCAGCGCAGCGCAGCGCAGCGCAGCGCAGCGCAGGGCAGGGCAGGGCAGGGCAGGGCAGGGCAGACAGACAGACAGACAGACAGACAGAGAGATGTGAAATTCAACATGACATTGTTCCCAACATTGAGGGAGATATCTCAACATTGTGGCTCAACACTAGGGCCCTTGAGCACATTCAACATACAAGCAAAAGGCGCGAGCGTTTAAGCAAACAGGTCAACAATACTTCTAACGTTACATGGTAGCGGAGCAGACCTGGAAACGACCCGGGCTGCTCAACTGATCAACCGATCAGACAAACAAAGCATAGCATCAACGGCAATTGCCGGAGAGGCTTGATCTACTGGTCAGCAACAGGCCAGTAGGGACTTCTTGACAATGGCGCAAGCAGGGGAACAACAAGCACAAGAACCACAGGAAGCATTAGCAAGCTCACACAAGTACCGCATCAATCCACCAACATTTGACGGCAACTATGCACACTTCGAGGAATGGAAGTACAAATTCACAGCATACATGGGACTCACCAACAACAGGTATCCACTACTGCTAGACCAGACAGCAGCAGCAGCCACCCTCATTGATGAGGCAGGACTACGAGGAGCAGCATCAACAACAGAAGAAGCCAACGAGAACATCCAAATGTCAGCAGATCTGAAGTACATCCTCACCAGCATCGCCAGTGGATCAGCAGCCATGATTTGCAGACAATATCAGCAGACAACAGGCTTCGAGATATGGAGACAACTCCATGTCCGGTTCATGATTCCAACAGGAACTCGAAGAATCGGTTATCTCGCACGACTTCTCAACCCAACATTCGATCAGCGCAACTTTGAAGAGTCTTTCGCGCAATGGGAATATGAAGTCAACAGATTTGAGACAGACAACCAATCACCATTACCAGACGCAATCAAAGTCGCCATCTTGCTCAACGAGACCAACGGTTCACTACAGCAACATTTACAACTACAAGCAGGCGCAAATCCAACATACACACACATCAGAACAACCATCATGGAATACTACAAGTCGATTACAGCCTTCAGCAGGATGTAACAAGCCACACCAGCTCAAGGAAAAGGAAAGACAGGAGCAATCAACAAAGGAAAAGGAAGGGCTACAAAGGAAAGAGCAACAAGGGCAAAAACAAGCAGAACAACGGCTACAACGACAGAAAGGGAAAAGGCAATGGAAGCTACAACAAAGGAGGATTCGGCAAGGGCAAAGGAAAGATACAGATGCAACAGAAAGGATGGCAACAACAGCCGATTGCGCAAGGCAATCCATTCAGCAAGCGCCATGGACAAGCACCACACAAAGGCAACAAAGGAAAAGGCAAAGGTAAGCCGGCCACAGCAGTCTGCTACAAGTGCGGCAACCCAGGTCACATGGCCCGGGATTGTCGAGTGGCAGTTTACAACGTGGGGGAAGCGACGTATGAAGATCAGACACAAGCATGGTGGAATGACCAACAGTATGATGCAACGTGGTGGAGCCAGGACTTACGACATGTTCAGCAGCCGCAGTCGCAACAGCAGTTGGCCTTACCACCAGCCCCAGCATATCCAGTAGCTCAAGCAAACGCTGAGCAAATCCACTTCATCAGCGGGGTCGGCAACGACCTTCTCATTGCAGCCATTGGACATCAACAGGTAAGCAAGACACAGAGTACAACAGATTCCAGCAGAGCACATCTCACAATGGACAGTGGGGCAGCAACCTATGTACGCCCAACATGGTTTGCGCCAGCGTCACACACGCGCCCACTCAGCAATGAACAAGACCAAGACTTCGATCAGTGACCAACGACAACATCCAGCTGTTTGGGCACGAATGGGTCTACATGCAGAACACATGGACAAAGCATCGTCATCCCTTTCTACGTATGCAATGCCCATCAACCCATTCTGTCAGTCACTAGACTGGCTGAATAAGGATTTACATTGCAGTTCGGGGACAACCCGCACATTGAACACAGTGAAGGGTTTCGATCAGCACTGGAACAGAAGGATAGCCTGTATTATCTCAACACAGAGATTCTTCAACTGCCAGAGGATCACAGGCTACACGTCGAACAGGCCGACGACGGAACAGTCTCGGCCACGATCGCGCCAACAACAGCTCTCACACCTGATGGTCCAACAGTCGTTCTTGGACATACAACAGTGAGGGTTACCTGGTGCTTGTCCACAAGTTTCCACGCAAGGCACTGATTCAACCAGAACGCACATGTACAGGCACACCTTCAAGAGTACACCACCTACGACAACAGCAATCCCACCTCCAAAGTACATTGTGGCAACATCTGATTGCTGGGCGCGGGAAGGACACTTTTGGAAACGTGTCCACATCCAGCCACGAACAACCTTCTACATTCCAGAGCGAACAGACGACGAACCAGACATCAGCAAGTTGAAAGCATGGAGACAGACATTCACAGTGGCAGTAGGGAACAAGCGCAAAGGCAACAGGTATGAAGATGATTGGGGCTGAGCAAAGCCCTGAACTATGAGTGGACAGGACCCACTAACTTTGAGGAAGCAACAGAGTACAACGCCGAATACGACACAGATGAAGGAGAGCAACAACAGGCAGCAAGGAAAGCAACAGAGGTACCTAGACAACAACAGCCAACGGCTCAGGAACGGGCAGAGCACGAGCTAACGCATTTGCCTTACCGCGCCTGGTGTGACATCTTCGTTCGCGCCAAAGGCAAGACCAAGAGTCATCCAAAACAGAAGAGCAGTCAACCAGTCACCCAGGTCGACCTGACCTACATCAAGAGCCTCGACGGCAAGTCCACAACACCAATCCTGACAGCAATTGACGTCGAGACTGGAGTGAGCGTGGCAACACTCATCCAGGATCGAATTTAACATTTTGAGTATTTAGTCAACTGCGCGTGCAACTTCCTTATGGAGTCCGAAAGGGCACAGGCCATCCTGGCATCAAGAACAATTTCTCATCAACCTTCTGAAAGCAACAGCTTTACGACTAGGAAACAGCATCTCAGTCAGACAGAGCGCAGCGTACAGCAGCCAATCACAAGGTTCAGTGGAGCGATTTCACAGAACACTGATCTCACAAACCAGATCACTTCGAGCGCAAGTCAAACAATACTATGACAGAGGCATCAACGGCGAGCGACCGCTTATGCCGTGGCTAGTAAGGCGTTCCAACTACTTACTCAACTGCTACCTCGTTCACAACGATGGCAACTCCAGCTTCTACAGACGCTGGGGAAAGGAACGCAAAACCCCCATCTGCATGTTTGCAGAAACAGTTCAACACATGGTTCAGGCAGCAAAGACAATGCCAAAGCTTGAGCAGCGCTTCTTCAAAGACATCTGTCTTGGCAAGGATACAGCAACACAAGAACACACCATTGGCATTGCCAACAGAGTCGTCAGAGCACGAACAATTCGGAGGATGGCTCATCCAGACAACTTCGACAAACAACTCTTAGACATCATCAACTCGTATCGTGGACACCCATTTCAACACCTCCAACAGGCGTTGTGCCACTTGCCATTTCGGCACCGAAGCCATCAGCAACGGCAGAGACACAGGCTGTCGACGCGCGACCACTGATCACAAGCAAGCGCACAAGCGACCGACAAGAATCAGAGGGGAACGAGCGCAGAAGGGTCATTACGAACGTCCCCCTTGCAACGTCGCCAACATCTCAACAGAAGAGACAAGCGCTACCAATGCCAACACTAGGAGACGGCTCACCAATCAAGCGAAGCCTTGAAGCACCAACAACAACCTCAGCAACGAAGCGTGAGCCGAAGCAAGTCCGAACAACTCCCAAGATCAGCGGCCCAGCAACAGGAAGCACAGAACAACCAGCAACGAGACTGAGGATCTCAGCACTTCAGGTGACAACAAAGAAAGGAGAAACAATTACAGCAACAGCAAGTGAAGATGAGGAGGAAGCAACAACAGAACGCATCCTTCTAGAACCAATCATCCATGACACAGAAGGATTCGACAAGCAAAAGCTCATCACTGGCATGAAGAAAGAGATCGACTCCATGAGGCAACAACAGGTCTTCACAGAACGACACATTGACGAGCTCACTCCCGAAGGACAACAGACCATCATCCAGAGCAAATGGGTTCACACGAAAAAAGCCGATGACGTTCGATGTCGCATCGTCGCCAAAGGCTTCACAGAGCGCGTCAACGATGCCGATGACATCTATGCCTCAACACCGGTGTTTGCAGTGCTCAGATGGCTTCTGGCACTAGCGCTCACATTCCGATGGAGCATCGCAACAGGTGACGCCAGCGCAGCCTTTCTACACGCAGCTGCAGCAGTGACAACAGCATTACACGTGTATCCACCAACAGAGTTCTACCATGCTGCAGACCGCATACTCTCGAGATTGAACAAGGCCCTTTATGGAGAAAGGCCTGGCA
The DNA here is from genome assembly GCA_963970005.1 of Durusdinium trenchii. NCBI lineage: Eukaryota > Dinophyceae > Suessiales > Symbiodiniaceae > Durusdinium > Durusdinium trenchii. The sequence continues at coordinate 315,478 of CAXAMN010028595.1, forward strand.
GGATCATCTCGCAGACATCCTTCAACATGTGACAATGTGTTGAAGCTGGAGCACCTCAGAACAGAACCAACGTCTTCAAGACACCAGGCAACACTCGCTCAACAACAGCGTTCTTGATGGTTTACGTAGACGACCTTTTCTTCCTGGGTCCACACGAGACCAGCAACAAGATCTTCAAGCAGATTCAACAGCTTCTTCTTGTTCTTGTTCTTGTTCTTGTTCTTCTTCTTCTTCTTCTTTGATGCATATGTAGCGCAGAGAGTGAACTCTACGCGATCGGAACAGGAACAATTGAATCACTACACCTCAGCTATTTCCTCAAGGAACTACACTGCAACCTCAAGATCAACATCTGCATTCTCACTGACTCATCAGCAGGAAAGTCCATTGCAACACGCGTTGGCAAAACACATCCAGATCAAGTATCTCTTCGTGCAACAACTCGTTCAGGCCAACATCATTTCAGTCGCGAAGATAAGGAGCAATGACAACAGAGCAGACGTCTTCACCAAGCATGTGACTCCTGAAACATTCAGGAGGCATCTGCAAGCCATCGGTCTCATTGACTCATTGACGGAAACAACAACTCACACAATGGAGAAGCTAGCGGTTTCACAGCAGCAATCTTCAACATGAAGATCAAGCAGTCAGCAAACATGCATGCAGCATGACTTCCAACATGGAGGTCGAGCAATGGGTTTCAAGCAAATGTGTCTCAACAAGAGATGCAAATGATAGTCACGTGCGCGTGCGTGTACAGCGTGAGCAGTGCGAAGACACACGTAGACAGTGCACATTTAGAATTTCGACGCCATGGTTCGGTTCGATGCCGTTCTCTCAACAGAGACGAAGTCCATCGATTACACGATCTCTCCTTTGGTTTCGACACTTTTTGCCGATCGATCGCTCCAACATGGTTTTCATGCACGTCAACACTTTTCAGTCTCAACGTGTGATTTCGAAAGGCGCTTTGAATTCAACGTTTTTGCCGCCCTTTCGTTCAGAGCTCAACAGCCAGAAGCGTCAACTTTGCCTTCAACCTCGGTAACATGGCTGTGGTTCAACTCACTCCGATGACGGGAACATGTCAGGTCTATGAGGCCACATTCCCGATTTCAACGCATGGAGGTCAGAGAAGAGGACACCAACATGCGCAGCCCACTTAACGTCAACCCGGACATCAACACTGGCTCGATCACTGTGAACAACCTCTGAGCCTTTCAACGAAGGGTCAACACTGGAGTCAACGGGTGCGTAAGTCACTAGATGACTCAACAGTGTCAGTTTTTGCCAGATTGCTGTCTCAACACGAGATTGATCTGACGGACGGTGTGAAATTCAACATGACACTGTTCCCAACATTGAGGGAGATACCTCAACATTGTAGCTCAACACTAGGGCCCTTGAGCACATTCAACATACAAACAAAAAACGCGAACATTTAAGCAAACAGTTCAACAATACTTCAAACTTTACGAGAGAGAGAGAGAGAAAGAAAAGAAAAGAAAAGAAAAGAAAAGAAAAGAAAAGGAAAGGAAAGGAAAGGAAAGGAAAAGAAAGAAAGAAAGAAAGAAAAAAAAGAAAGAAAGAAAGAACGAAAGAAAGAAAGAAAGAAAGAGAGAGAGAGAGAGAGAGAAAGAGAGAGAGAGAGAGAGACGAAGAGCAAGATGGAACTATGTCATATTGTTGCAATCTTTGAGCAACTAAATTCTACGGGTATGCAGTTTGACAACAGCTGCATAGCTTTGGCAAGCAAGAGAGCTCAGAAAACGTGCAGGTCAGCCGCGCATGCGGCTTGAAGGCTGCTGGAAATTTTCAGATTCAACAGCCTGTGGTCATCCTTATGTTCGCAAAGAGCCCCACGGCTTCATGTCCAGGAGCGTCCCAATTCCTGCAACGCCAATCTCTATCAGACTGGTGCAGACAACGCAGTAACCTCAGTCACCTACCGGGTTCCGGCATGAGTATCCTATGAGTTATGGGTGGGCGCTGCTGTGCGCTTGTGTCAAATGCTTGGCAGATTTTAGGTCAGCTGGCACTGTGATGACGAGCCGCTCTTTGACGCAACAGGTTTTGAGCATCACTTTCGGTCAGAGCATGATTACTGAGTACAATAAGAAAAGACAAATATCTGAAAAATATAAAACAGAAAAACCCTAAAAGTCTAAAAAAGAAGGAAAACAACATGAACAGAAAAGATCTATCATCTTCCTCAGTTTGAAGAGAAGACCTTTTGACGGCCATCTCTCGAGATTGCAGGCCGCGATGCCCTCATTGTATCTCTGTCGCTGGGTGCAACGAGGACCTACCTGGACCCCTTCCTTTCTTTCTTTTCTTGGCACTCTTTCTCTTTTCATTCTTGAAACAGTGTTTATCTTTAGACCTTTAGATCAGTGTTTTTGCCTACTTTCTTTGTGTTTCCATTCTCTTTAGACCTTTTAGGCCTTTCCTTCCATCCATCCATCCATTCCTTTATTTTCTGTTGCTATCGTTCCAAATTCGCAGGTCTTTCCAGCTCCGCCCAAAAGACGATCCATTTGAAGAGACCTTGGTGCTTTTGGAGGACATTCTTCATGATTCCATTCGTCATGTCATGTGTGATGTCATATTCATCTTTATTTCTTAGTGGACGCCCACAATTACTGCCAAGGAAACACGTAATTCGATGTACCCTCTTGCTTCACCACAGAATTTAATCCAAAGCAAAGCCAAATCCACAGACTCTGTGTCACAAGTCTTGAAGGCAGACAAAGACGGCTAAGATAAGCAGTCACAAGCAAAGCAGCGACGGGTTTTTTGGTTTGTTCTCTTTATATACACACATTATGATTTTTCCTATTCTCTTCTCTTTAGATGTTTGACCTTTCTTTTTCCTCGTTTCTTTCTTTGTTTCCCTTTAGGTTTGAAGACAAAAAATGCTTTTAAACATATATTCACAGCTTCTAATGCAACTTCCTTTTGGCCGCCATCGGCCCTTGAGCGACTTCTAGCAACTCCCAAATGTTTCAGCCCACTGAGCGACGTTGGTGTGTGTGGGTAATGGCAGCTTGATGACCCTGCCGGGCCACAATGACCATGTTTTACAAGAAAACATTCGGTGCCCCAGTGACAATACATTACCATTATGTGAAGATTTCTGCATTTTGAATGGAGGCTTTCCAGGTGAATTGTCAGGTTTATAGTTTTACAAGTTGCGGTTGTATTTTCTTGCTTTGAATGGCAGGATGGTGATCTTTGCACCATGGAAGGCCTTTGTCTCTCACTGAGTGATTTTACGTATGGCTTTGCTGCTTTGCCACCCGACACCGCCCTGCCATGGTGGCCGTTGTGCAACAATGATAGTTTTACAGGAGAAACGCGACAGGAAGAAAGGTTGGCATATGTTTTTCTAAACAAATAGGAACCAAATGAATAGCACGAGCTATCTCGCCTCCAGTAGGTAGCAACTTCTTAAGCTAATAATAGCTGCCTCTATGGCCTACTCCCCCCGTGGGCTAAGCAGAAATGGAAGACGCTTCTGGCCTAGTAGCGTCCTTGCTCCTAGTAGCGATGCCCTTTGTTACTAGTAGCGAGCCTTGTTCCTAGTAGCGATGCCAGGAGCCCCTAGTAGCGTCCTTGCTACTTCCACCCAGAAGCAACTCAGACGAATCGAGTCCAAGGTCAGAAGCACTATCGGCATCGTGTTCCTCCAGAGGAGGATGTCGTGGCCTGGATGCCCAAAAGGAGAAAGGATGCGTAAAATTTTGTCACGATGCGTTGAGGTTGTGCTTCTTGCAACGTTTGTCTTCTAAGTCCTGTCCAAGGAGCCTCGCATCAACTTGACCTGGCGATGGATTGTCCAGCATGACGATGTTTGCACAGGTGGATGACTTGCCCAAACAGGCATCATCTCGCCTTCGGCCTTCTGAAAAAGCCCGCTTCGACTTCCAGTCGTCTCAGTGTTTGTTCACAAAGTGATTTGGAGTCTTCTCACTTTGAAGCCAAAGACTTTCTCTGCTAAATTAGATTCTAATTAAATTCCATGTATTGTTTCTACTAGCTTGTTCCTAGTAGTAAGGCCCTTGTTCCTGGTAGCGATGCCAGGAGCCCATAGTAGCGTCCGATAGCTCACACTTTGAAGCCAAAGACCACTTCATATCAATGTTCAATGCAGAAGCTGGCTGTGACATCGTGAGATAGGCCTTGTAGCGCCACATATTGGTAAATATACTCCACAAGTGATCCACGTTGAAACCAAGACAGAGACATCAGCAACTCACCTAAACTCAGAACAAACCGTTCAACCCTACCTATAGCCTATAGCCACATCCTCTCTCTCCCTTGCTGTAGAGGGAACAGCCTACTTGGAATTAAACATGAAAACCCGAGTTTTGTTTCTGGTCCAATTGTATCCTCTTAGGTTGGAGACCATCGCTCCCTAGCTACTACTTACCTCTAGCAGCCTACCCTCCCAAAAGATAGAAAAGACACAACGAAGCAAGTTTGTTCTCCGGTGCTCAGGGCACCAGACCATGTGAAGTCTTCCGGGTGACTGATGTGTTAAACAGTATTGACATCTAAAGTAAACTTTCAAGAAGTAGTAATCAATGCTAGATAGTGCTAGTAGAGCTGCTAGCATCTACTAGCAAACGTTGCTAGTGCTTTAGTTGCCATGCTGCGCCTGGGACTCGTGGTGGCTGGTGTGATTCTTGCTGATACGACGTCCTGCAGCAAAGAACGCCTCCGAAAGCGCCGTCCCTAGAGGTCCAGAAGATTTGAGATATTTGATAACAATTTGAGAAAACAACGTTATCAAGGTGGCTCACTTGAACGGAGGAAGATGTGGCCATTTTCATGAGATGCAGTCATCATGCCTTCTCGAAGACCTGTTGCCTGCCCTTCTCCATGGAATTTGGTTGATAACTTGCTCGTCTTGATCTTTTGCCCATTTTTGAAGGTTTTGTTTATCCTTTGATTCCTTCGATCTTTCTTTTGTGTTGCAAAGTTGTGTGGCTTCTCTCTCTCTCTCTGCATTCTGGCTGCTACTGAACTGCATCGTTTTTCTTCTTCCTGATGCCTTCCATTTTTTAGCAGGCTGAAATAACGATTTCAGTAGGTGTAAAGTCAGAAAGGCTTAGGTCGAGGTATTGGCTGTATTGAGTTTGAACCCCCACGCAGCTTAGAACTATTGGTGACAGGAACCGTCTCAAATTCAGGACAAGAATAGCAAAAGGAACCTAATAGCGGCCTCCAACCTAAGAGCAATCGGCCGTCTGAAATATTTGCAAATCATGTTTGTCGCCCGTCTTCTCGAAGAACTGCGGAAGCTGATGCAATGGATCGCTGACATCCAAAAACTGAGTACGACTTGCCTTTCAAGGCCTTGATGTCCAGAGCATGGTGACCTGAAGATTTGATGACCTGCTGAAGAGCGCCTTTTTTCTGTCATCCTATTTGCGAAGCAGGTTGCACTGCACGGCTGTCGCACCCGGCCTTTGTGATCCGGCCCAAAGCTTCCGCTTTCGGTGAAACATCTGAAACACGGATGAGTTCGCACTGACCTGGTGCTCACAATGAGCTTGCTGCCTCTCTAATTTTCCAGGGCAAGGGTCTAGGCATTCAGACTGCATCCGCTGAGACTATTGCGAGAAGAGCGACATCGCGCTTGGTCCTGCGAGAACGTTCATTTGAAAGTCATCGAGGACCAGCCCTGGGAGGTGGGGAGAGCGCAGAGGTTGAAACGTGTGAAGATGAGTGAACACGAAACGTGTCACAGCAGATCACAATGTTTTGAGCGCAGCAACAAGCGCAACAAAGCGTAGAGCACGGGTGCAGTGAGGCCTGGGCTTTAGATAGCCAACCTGCTTTCCAGCATCTGAATTTCAAGGCGCATATGCAGTCTATGCGGGAGCTTGTGGAGTCATGTAGAGTCGATTTCCGAGTTTTTTTTGGAAAATGCTGCGCTTTCTTCTCTCTCTCTCTCTCTCTCTTGATACTTGAAGTGCGACAGAGAGCGTGCAGTGTTTGTATTGGACTGAGATGCGAGCTTGAGTTTCAACAAGACTATGCAAACCATGAAACACATTCATTTAACCGGTTGATCTTCAGATCGCTCCGGCAGTCTTCAATCTGTTATTAGCCAGTTGTGAACAAACAGAATCGGAACACGCCCTCATTGAACAGATCTTGCGCAGGTATTGGACCCTCATCCTTTGAAGGATAGGGATGATGTCATTTGGAGCTTAGCCCAGTACCTTGGTCTTCAGATGCATGGTGACGGAGCATGCCCCCAAGGCACAGCATGGCATTGAGCTGAGGCCTCCGTACAACCAGACGATGCCTGATGGGACCAAGAGAAAACCGGAGGTGGTTACTGCACGCTTCCAACCCGCAGTGAGACAGCGGTGACTTGCTGTAAACGTTGACAGGAATTTAGAAGTCTGGAAGGAAACAAGTCGTGCAATGGTACGTGAGTCATATGAGCACCAAAATGCACCAAATGTGGAAGTACGCAAAGTACATGATTGCTCCAACTTCAAAACGACCACGAGACGGAGGGACTGAGTCGCTCGCAGTGTTTGAGGCTTTTGGACGAACATGCATGTACCGCCTGGACGCGCCTTTGCAGTTGAGGCACTGAACCGCACCTTGGTAGAATCTGATGAAAACGAGAGTCAGACAGACAGTGTCCAGTCCAGTTTGTCAAGGCTCCCAATAATGCCCTAGGGCCCTAGGTCTTTAAATATTGCTCTCCAAACAAGAGACAGCTTCTTCAGTCTCCTTCCGACAAAATGCCAGAAACAAGCGGTTGCAAAGAACGCATGCTTTGTGTATTACGTCGTTCCCTGTCCTGTGTGCTTCATTACTACTAGTAGCTAGAAGCTACTTACGGTGGAGGCCATCGCTATTAGGTTGGAGGCCATTCCTAGTAGGTTGGAGTAGGTTGGAGGCCATCCCGATTAGGTTGGAGGCCATTCTAGTAACAAAGGTCGTGTCTCCTTTGCAGGTCTGGACGTTGTGCGGGAGTGGATGCCTCAGCTCTTTAGCAACTTGGGTGTAGTGCCTCAGCTGCAAAGAGGCAGTTTGAGACACCGACTAAGTGTTTTTCACAAGCTGTCTGAACGATTTGTTCGCCCTCCCGTCTTAGGCGGGATCTGTGGACCTCTATGCAACACGCGTAGGGCGCAATAAGGTTGGATCCTATGGCTGGCACCTGGACAGGGAGATGGAAAAACACAAGAAAGTATTTCAGACAACTTAGTAACAAGAAGCTACTAGGGGCTCCTGGCCGTACTACTAGGAGCAAGGACGCTACTAGGGGCTCCTGGCATCGCTACTAGGAGCAAGAATGCTCCAGTCACCGGATCCACAGACTTGTCTTGAAGTATTTCCAAAAACGTGTTCCAGAAACTATTTCTGTCGGGATTCCGAGTCCCAGCACTTCCTCTTTCCGAACACACCGTTTCCAGTTTCCGAGCCCGGAGATTACGAACCCAACGTTTCAGTTTCCAAACTTTTAAGAAACAACTCCAAGGAACCTAATAGCGATGGCCTCCAAGCACCTACTAGCGATGGCCTCCAACCTAACAGCGATGGCCTCCACCCTACTAGCGATGGCCTCCAACCTAAATAGCGATTGCCTCCAACCTACCAGCGATGGCCTCCAACACAAATAGCGATTGCCTTCAACCTACCAGCG
>CAXAMN010028595.1:323165-340759 GCA_963970005.1 Durusdinium trenchii
TCTACTAGCGATGGTCTCCAACCTAAATAGTGATGGCCTCCAACCTACTAGCAATGGCCTCCAACCTACTAGCGATGGGCTGCAGCAAAGTGAAAAGTGACTGACATATTGCACAGCACTAATCATCTAGGCTCTGATCTATATGGAAAATGGTTTGCAATATATCAATGATATCTGGATATCCACCAGGACACTGTCGATGCTTTGATATACGTCCTCCAGGGTGCCAAGCGCGTGCGCGTGGCTGGGCACTACCCTGGAAGCAAGGTCACCATGGATAAGGCTTGAATCTTGAGCAAAGGCATTTTGAATACACAATAACTGATAGGCAAGTTAAGTTCTCCACGGCAGTTCATAGCCAAGCTGCACAAGGTGCATTTTCTTCAGGTGCTGAGCGCAGGCTCCATGGTCTATGTCCCTGGCGGTCGCTTCCATGTGTTGCACGCTCTGCCCATTGATGTGGATGCGAAAACTGCAGGCTTAGTGACTCGACACTAAATGGACACACCGAAAAGGATGGACTCGAATACAGCACTCAAGTGACTCTGGTGGGGTTCTGGACAACCAAGAACCCGAAGAACCTGTTTTTCTGAAACAAAACAAGCCTTTGATTCTGCACGATCATTGGTAGCCTAGGTCGTTGCCCTCAGCATTGGCCTTTTTAATCCCAATGAGGATTTGCTGCAGGTCCGCACTGATACCTACAGGCCAGCTGCGATTCGAACGTTCAGGTTTTCTCCAAGGGCCCGAAAGTAAAGCCAAGTCTTTTCTTTCGCCTTTCTCGCAGGTCGGCCTTTGAACATCGTAACCTGCTTTGGTCGGACATGACCAGCCACTCAGCTTTTCTGCCGGAGAACTTCCCCAGGAAACCGGAGGTTGTTTATGCTGACAAGGCGCTTGGCTTGCGATGCATACGAGATACTTTGTCCTGCAATGTTGCATGTCTTTGCTGGAGCGACTAGACACACACTTCAATCATGGGGCTTCTTAAAGGAACCCAAACAAGTACTGCTTCTAATTTTATCCCCCTGCACGTTTCCTCTACGAAATGGAACTGGTTGACCACTGAGACAAGGCATGTTTCATAGGAAACTTGTTTGGGTGGCGTTTGGCGGGATGGGGTTGTTTACAAACGTTGCGCATGCGACGTCAGCGCCTCAGAGACTCTCCGCACATGTTCTTAAAGAACTTGACGATGCTGTGACGAAACACTAGCGTATTCTTGTTTCTAGTAGCGATGCCAGGAGCTACTAGTAGCATCCTTGCTCCTAGTAGCGATGCGCCTTGTTACTAGTAGCGTCCTCTTGCTTCTAGTAGTAAGGCCAGGAGCGCCACTAGTAGCGCCCTTGCCCCCAGTCAGGTTCAAGGTCAAAAAATCGGCTATAGGTTTACGACGTCTGCGGCGTCTGAAAAGCACAAAGCCTCACGGCAGTCTATGAGCTGTGGACCTAGTTGTAAGCCAAAAAAGTGGACCTCAAGGTGTCAAAATCACATTACTGTCAAAACTTAGTCTACAGAACGCCTGACACAAGGTCACAATGAGCCAGCCAGGGACACCGACAAAGTGGGAACTTCCAAAGGGGGATAGAGATCTGACCTGCCAGCACACCAGACAGTTCATGATGCATTCTGTAGAGATGCAACTCTTTACAAGTCAGCAAGATGTTCAAACTGGCAAACACAACTTCCAAGACCCATTCTGTAGAGACAGCCATTTTGTAGAGGAAGCCTTTTTGATCGGCGGTTTTCTATCTTCATCTATCCACACACTGTCAATTCTTCGGATGTTTCTCGACAAAATCACATGTTTTTATACAAACCGTGGACTCCAGCGTCCAGCGTGCCTTAAAACACCTTAAATCGGAACGCCAACAAATGTCTACAACATCATGTGCTTTTAAATCTGAATGCTGTGGGTACCACTCAGTTTCCCCCTCTACAAAATCCCACAAAGCAAGTCAGTTTTGGAAAAAAGTTGCATAGCATGCGCGCAGCCCTCAACCTCGAAAGTACTGCAAATAAAATAGGAAAAAACACACACACGAAACGCCACGGCGCCGTCTACAAGCCGTGGTCCAACTCCAGTAGCTACAGAATTGATAGCGCAATCTCACCCCTGTAACTCGCAGTCCTTTTTGCAATCCACGTAGCTTTTGGTAGGATGCGTTGGACTCGAAGGGCTTTGGGGCCATCCATCGGCGCGTGCTTCAAAAAGATGCGCTGCGCCTGGCAATGCTGCTGCGCCAAGGGGCTGAGGCCTGCATGACTGAAGAATGCCATAAACTGTATCCACAGATTGTAAAATAGACGCTTCAAACACTCTCTAAGAATGACCTATTGGATCAAACTCAATTTCAGTATTTGCATGGTGGTGCTTTGCGTTAGTTTTATAGAGATGGAACACAAAACAATGCAGGCTTTGAAGGAAGAAAGTCAGTCTCCCTGGGCTGTAAAGCCTGCTTCAGGTGAATCTCCATAGCCAACCGCCTGAGGGCCCGTCATTGACACCTTTGGGTTTAGCAGCGTGTTGCGTGGACGACGAGGTGTGTGTCTTAGGACCGACCAGGAGACCTAAGAAGACCTTAGAAGACCTTAGGACCTCCGAGTACGTACTATCACTTGACTCAAGCGAAACGCAGCCCCTAGGAAGTGGCTTTGCTGCTCACTGCCAAGCTGTTGGAATTTGGCGCAGAGCCAACCGTTGAATTTCATGATGGAGAGAACTTCTCAGTGCCTGCCTTGGAGAGAACTCCTAGTAGAGATGCCCTTTGCCACTGGTAGCTTCTTGTTCCTAGTAGTAAGGCCAGGAGCCCCTAGTAGCGTCCTTTGCTCCTAGTAGAGATGCCCTTTCACGTGCCAAGTTGGACGGCACTGAGGCCGTGCAAGTGGCCCATCGCCGCAATGAGGCATTTGCTGCCCAGATGGCACTGCGACTATACGCTGCTAGCGACTCAAGCGAGCTGTGAGGAAAGGCAACGCACTTCGTTTTGTGCAAAGAGGATCGAAGAGGCTCACTTCGTTTAATCTGCTCGTTTTGTACTTGGACCGAGCTCCTCGTCTTTAGCCATGGCTGCTCTTTTGGTGACAGTTGTCGGATGAGAAGTTACCTTTAATGCAAGTTGAAATAGAGAAGAGAATTATATAGAGATATGTTTGCGAGAACAATGCAGAGACCCTTTGAGACTTCCAAGTTGCAAAGACAACACTTTGCCGCAGAAATACATTGTAGCCATGTGATCGTGCCATGGGTGACGCATCTCCTGGAGCTTCTTGGTGGAAGGGAGTGGTCCTGCAGTGGACAACGTTAAACGTCTGGGAGTGGTACGGAGTGTGTTCTGCTCCTGATGACTGCACCTCAAGGTTGGCTGGTCAATTGTAGCAAGACAATGCAACGCATACCATTTGTTCAGGTGTTGTGGGTTAAGAGCAGGATTGGATGAGCACTTTCGTGGTAGTGCAAAGATGAGGTCCATTCATTGGCAGGAGCGTTTGCAGGTGCAGCCCAAACTGCGTTTTGGCATCCATTGGATGTTTTGAAGACCCGCAACTGGTTTGCAACATGAAACTCAATGAAATTCAAGGAAGGTGGAAAGGACACGCTTCCAACAATGCAGTGTGTGGAGGCGTCTTCTGCCGCCTCTATCAGTTAGGATCGCGACCACAAACTCTTCCAAGGTATGCAGGTTCGTGATGGCACCGTGGGATCGGTGCATGCGTACAGTTCTCTGCGAAAAGCCGTATTGTCAACTCTGCACTCAGAAGGTCCTCGTGGCTTCTTTCGAGGATGGGACAACAGTAACAGATTGTACATCTTTAATGTAATTTAATGTCATGAGTCATTCTTCAAAGTGCGACTTTGTGTCAGGTGTCACACGGCATTTCAACACATTGCCCCTATCTCAACTTGCCGCATCCTTTTTGTACTGTCTTGTTTGGTTGCTCGCACCTTGTAGGCCCATTGTCCATCATGTCAACGTCTGAAAAGCAGCGCCCACGCATTGGCAACTGAACACACACACTTAGGATATTGTGTACTGAACTGAAAGCGGTGCCACACGCCGGCCTAGGGTTCCATTTCCTAAGAGTACATGTACGAACCACGGGATCCTGGAGGTCTTCAAGAGGAAGTAGGGCCCAAAAGGAAGAAAACGAACGACGGACGAACAGGCTGACGACGTTCCGGTCGCATCTGCAGTTCCAAGAAAACATCAAATCTTCGAGGTTCTTGGCTTAGCCTCTTGCCATTCGGAAATTTGGAAAATTGCAGGTACGTCCAGCTGGCCAAGCTGGATATCCCATTTCACTGGTAGCTTCATTGGACACAGTCCCAGTGAAATGCTGTGTCCCCCTGCAGTAAAACAAATGCAAAAGCATCCCTATGACTCCAAGGGTGACACACACACGCCTCCCCGGAGGGAGGCAAGATTTTAAGCTCCATGCCGAAGGTCAACTGAAAAACTAAGGCTCCAACAGGTTCCAATGAACCTAAAGCTGGCTTTGACCGCTCTGGTCACCTTGTGCCTTGCCGAAATGGCTGGCTGCTTTGACCGCTGCGGTCACGTAAAGGCATGAGCCAACTTGGAATTCCAAAGATGAGACAAAGATCATCGTACGTACGGCCTAGGCCACCTTCGCCCGCTCTGGGCATCTACATCTCCGGGCAGGGGAGATAACGACGTACACCCGTTCGACGGGTCCACGGGAGGCACTCTGCGGGCTCATCCCGGGTTGGCACAAGGCCAAACACACTTCGGATATTGTGTACTGAACTGAAAGCGGTGCCACACGCCGGCCTAGGGTTCCATTTCCTAAGAGTACATGTACGAACCACGGGATCCTGGAGGTCTTCAAGAGGAAGTAGGGCCCAAAAGGAAGAAAACGAACGACGGACGAACAGGCTGACGACGTTCCGCTCGCATCTGCAGTTCCAAGAAAACATCAAATCTTCGAGGTTCTTGGCTTAGCCTCTTGCCACTCGGAAATTTGGAAAATTGCAGGTACGTCCAGCTGGCCAAGCTGGATATCCCATTTCACTGGTAGCTTCATTGGACACAGTCCCAGTGAAATGCTGTGTCCCCCTGCAGTAAAACAAATGCAAAAGCATCCCTATGACTCCAAGGGTGACACACACACATAATTTGTATTTTTCACTCAAATATTTATATATGAAGTTGTATGGGACGGCGAAGCACCAATACCACCAGACTTGCGCCATGCATACCTAAACACGCACATACACACAGCAGAAAGGCTGCCGAACCTCCTAAGTAAGTGGTCTTGCACAGGCACGTCACACGACACCGTCGATTTCACATGAATCGCTCAACGGAAAGCACGATAATGACATGTGTGAGAGTGTTGATTGTCTTTTGAGTATCGACAACATCAATGACAACGATTTGAAAAGTTGAACTCGCAAGTCAATCTTCGGAAAACTGAAGCCTCTTGCATACTTGCAGGTATGGGGCTTACACCCCCCAGTCATATCACATGTGTATCAGCACTCCCGGTGCCCTCCCAGATGCAGGAAGGATTTAAATTACTTGGTGATGTGTACCGTGAAATAGATTGAAGCACATAGTAACTATGTTGGTCAAGCACGAACGGAGGGTAACAAGAAGTGAGTCGAAGCATACAACCCTCATAATCAACATGATGGTGCATCAGTTTCATCAGACCTTGCTTCCACCATCGTGCAGCTTTGTTGGCACGTGTTTGCGTGATGGCCGCATGCCTCCTCTAGGTTTTGACGGCGTTGAACGTTCTGTTCGCTCACACAGCTTGATGAGAAAGGTTCATGCTCCGACCCGCTGCATCGTGGTTGAAGCAGACGACTACTGGAAAAAGCACGACGCAAAGCGCGCAGCAGGAAAGTGGAATGACCGTTAAACTTAATATAGCCAGATAACGGTGAGCAAAGTAGCGGTTCAAATAGAAAGTGCGTACATCCTAGTGCAATAAAAGAAGACACAACAATCGATCAATTGAAATCGGCAACTGAAGGCAAACTCGGAAAGTTCTGAAATGCAGCTGTGCGCAACAGGAGAATCACATGCGAACGGTTGACTCCCATCAGGAGAGTCAAAGCATAAATTTCCATTTGACTCGAGACAAGGTCGATCACGATCAAACCGATGGATGGGCTAGCAATCTTGTTCTAGTTACCACAGGACAAAACAAAGCGAATCAGGACATTGATAGGACTCTCCAACCTGTCAAGTTCAAAGCAATTTAGTTCCAAACGACACGTAAGTCTCAGCTCCATTAGCGACAAGAATGATTGCCCTGCAGGTGTTTGTGCAAACGTTGCTGGCTCTACCCTTTCATGGGGCCTGCAGATGCCACTGTACCAGCACTTCAAAGCCATTGCATACAAGGATGCTCAGAACTATTGGCAGAGAGAAGAAGTGTGGGAAATCGAGTGCCATCAAAAAGAATTGAAAGGCCAAAGGCAGCTCCTTTTGGACTTTCAGTATTGATGTGCTCAGGAGAGCAAAGAAATCTTGGCTGCGAAAGATAGTGCATGCTCTCTAGCAGCAGGGTTGGCGACCAATGTGGTAGCTTGGCGAAGATCAGTGACAGATGAAATCCAATCAATGTACATAATCTATTGTAAACAGATATATACATATGCATATTATCATACAATGATCCTATGACAAACACAAGAAGACATGTTTGTGTGGTCCCAGTCATCTCCAGGTGGTTCATCCAGTCTTCTTGATCAAGACACGCTGCTTTGATGTGCAAGCGGCCTATTTGTCTCACGGAGGGAACTCTTTCGGGACACGAGTCAGGAGCATCACATTTTTAAAAAAGCAGGTGTTCTCTCTCTCTCTATATAATACATATATATTATTTCTTTTTAAGGGGGGTAGGCCGCTAGAGGTGAGGTAGCTAGTAGCTAGTAGTAGCTAGGTAGCTAGTAGCTTAAGTAGCTACTACTTAGGACGCAGGATAGCTCGCGTTTCTTCTTCTAAAGGCGGCGGGGGAAGCTTCCTTGAAGAAGCGCTCGCACTACTGATTTGGTTCCTAGATGTTTGGGGAAACTCAACTAGTAACAAGAAGCTACTAGGGGCTCCTGGCCTTACTATTAGGAGCAAGAAGCTACGAACGGAGCAAAGGGCATGTCTAGGGAAACTTAACTAGTTGACCCTACTAGCTCAAATGAGTTGGAGGTTTGCAGCTGCAGCGTGGACAAGCAGGCTACCGTGGAATTCTCCATGCTGCTGGAGTCTCAAATGTCGTTATGTTTGTTCTTTTTATGCCTGACACATCGCACATTTAGCATGTATAGCACTATAATGTGTAAATGATATCCGCCATTTTGAGAATATTCTTTTCTAATAGTTTAACCCACCAACAAGTGGTTGCACCTGCATGCTTAGGTCACAACCATCGCTGGTGAAGAAGGCCTGCAAGGTGCGAATTGAACTTTACCTTTGAAGAACCTACCAACCCAAATTTGCCAAATAGAGTGATGAATGAAAATTGATTGAGCCACCATGGGGATCAAGATAACAGGTTTTTGCTTTCCTGATCCCCTTGTACAAGCCCACTGATTTGCCGGTGTTTTATCCCTCGGCAGAAAGAAGAGAGTAGCACGTGCATTGAAGACTGAAGTCAGAGAGAAGCACTTGATCGTCTTGATCCAGCTCTCACATCTTGCCTTCGTTTGCACTTCCACCTTGGTCCTTTGGTCCGGTTGAGATTGCCTGGTGCTTCCAATGCTATTCCCGTGTCGTTTGAGCAGCAACCTGTTGTAAGTACTTCTGAAAACTTATCGGTTTTTGGTGCTACCCGTTTGTTTTTTTTTGAACTGTGGCTCAACTACTGGCCACACTGAGATACTTCAGGATATGTCAATGCTGCGTCTCACAAAGTGTAGACTGCATCAGAATTGAATGACATATCACACCATTTGCTTTAAGTGTATTTTGCTTGAACTGTTTGCCCTGTCGCAAGAGGCTTCTATCGGGGCTTTGTCCCATCCCTGATGTTGTCTTCCCACGGTGCCATTTTGCTGGTGGCTTATGAGCCTTGTGCAGAAAGAGTTTGTTTTGTTCCGACACCAAGGTTTATTATTGCTTGCTTCTTGTTTCAGGACCGCTTCAAAAACAAGTTTGATTCAGTGCTTTTGGCATCTGGCTCTGCGAAAGTCTTTGCAACTGTGGCCGCTTGGAAAAAGTCGATTATGGAGAATGGGTCCACGTGTAGGAGGTTGGAGTCCGCCAACTAGAACAACCACCAACTACAGACAGTGTGACAAGTTTGTGAATGAACGCGGATCACACATACAGCTCCCTTATCCATCTGTCGTTAGCCTATACTGAGGCCACATATCCTCTGCAAGTAATCCGATCGGTGATGCAACAACGACCAACAGGGGGCACGTTCGAGTGGCTTGAAGCAGAGGGGGCTTGGGGCAATGATGGAAGCCATGATTGAAGCAACGTGATTCTGCCCTGGATACAATTTTGGAAACAAGTTGTGTGTTTCAGCTCGATGTTTTGCCTTATGTCCTTAAGGTACTCCAACATATTCCGCACTGGACAGCTACTCTGGCAGCGAAATGGAGTCACAGCTTTCTACCGAGGACAGATCTACAATGTGCTTTTTGGGGACATTCCTTCGCTTGTCTATATATATAGTATAATATATATATATGTATGTACACTACACTTTTTGTTCACACATGGGTCTACCAAATTGGACAACTATAAGACGTGCCCGATTGGCACTTGCGCAGGAATTCTGCCCCAGATGATGCGAACAGTTCCACAATCAATGGCCTTCTTTTCCATTTATGAGTATGCACTCACGGCCTTGCGATTTCTTGGAACAAAGTCTTGAAAAGAGCTACCTATGCCTTATTACCCATGCTTTGCTCGTGCGCATGGACTCAGCTGGACGTCAAGCTGTGAAGCTATCACTGCGTACCGAAGATCATCGGCATCTTGACACTTCTCGCGGGCAGTGAAGCTGTGCCAAACGGTCCACACTTTCCCAAGAGATGAACAAATAGTGGGCAATCACATCGCTATTAGGCCGCTCTTAGGCAGAGCACAGTGGGCGAGGGCGAGCGGCGAGTGGCATCGACCAGACAGACTTGCCCGGGTCTGACCCATCGGGCAGTGACGGGAACAGTGTGACACTGGGACCTTGGGCATCGTCCGGACAAAGGACATGTTGCACTTGCGCACGATACACAGAGAGTGTGACAGCTTACAACTTAGTACATCTTGGTACACTCTGACTTGTACACATTCTGATACTACTTTCCTTGCTAGACTTGTACACCTTTTTCTGTTTTATCGTTAAGTCTTGGGCTCAAATAGCCCAAGCAAACACGTATCATCCGGTACTAGTACACTGGTCAGCAGGTGCGGCAATTGTTGTTCTTGCGCCTTGAAGGGGTTGCTTTGGGTACATATGTCTTATTTCATTCCCGTTTGGAGCAAGCAAAGCAAGAGAATGCCATTGTATATATTCTATAGACTTGGTTTCTTCCCTCTATGCAAAGTGTTTGCTAGCAGCTAGCATGCTTGTTTGGGCACAGGCCATGACCATTTTGCAGCTCACCTCTACTGCTACAGCATTTTTATCTGCTGGGAGCTCGGTCTTGGACATTTTTTGGAACGTCGTGTGAGGAGCAGGATGAGCGAGTGACAACTACGTAAAGGAAGAGACAAGCATCAGAGCGACCGAAGGATAGTCGTGTGACCCACTGCCTTGTGCCCTGTTCTCCGAGGCCTTGTTGGCCCTGGTGGCCTCCAGTCGCTTGTTCGCTTGTAGAGTGAAACCGAGTTGGGTCAGTTGGCGATCCTTTTCAGTTAGTTTTCTTCAGGTCCACGATTGCCGCCTATTTAGATTCTGTATCCACACTCCTGACACATTTTGCGGGATCTTTTTCACATTGTCCCTCCAGATAACTACTAGTAACAAGTGCCACGCTATTAGAAACAAGTGCCTTACTAGTAGTAACAAGAAGCTATTAGAATTAAATTAACTAATAGCTTTTTGTATGCACCAACACAACTTGGGCTCCGCTGCATGACGCGCCTCCCAGTCGTTCCCCATAGGGCAGTACTGGAGGATTTACAAAAAGCCCTGTAACAAATATGCAAGTAGAACACCATGCTGCAAGGTAAACGGCTCTATTCCCAGGTTTCCCCCAACGCGAATTATCATCGGCTGCAAACACGTGTCAGTTCAAGGAATTACGAATTCACTGGTCGAGTTTGATGGTTGCAAAATCTATTTTTGTACGTATGCATTTCTTCACCCGTACTTCTGGTTTTTGCCAAGCCATTTCAGGGGAAGAGAAGGCAAACGGATGAGCTGGTTGACTATCTTTGACTTTAAGCCAAATTGGCATGCACCGGGCAGCAAAAAGCGTAAAGTGAATCACGAGCTCATACCATGTATATAATGCCAAAATCGTGTTTCAAAGGAGGCAGATCTGGATGGCGCCATGTTAAATGCTGGAAAAATAAACAGACACAATGTGCGATTTGTGCACTGGCAGGGCAGGCATGA
Source organism: Durusdinium trenchii (assembly GCA_963970005.1). Taxonomy (NCBI): domain Eukaryota; class Dinophyceae; order Suessiales; family Symbiodiniaceae; genus Durusdinium; species Durusdinium trenchii. The sequence continues at coordinate 333,705 of CAXAMN010028595.1, forward strand.
GCGACCACCGGATGAAGATCACCATAAAAAAGTCCATTGCGGACCCTCAATTTGCCATTACACAGACTTTGCTGCATGTGGGAAATGTCATCGAGCCCATGTGTTTCTGCTTCTTGAGAATTATCACGTTCCTTTTCAATTTTGAGTCTGGAGGTGATTCAGGTCAACCAGATATCGATAAACCTGTACGAAAGCTACCGAAGTCACACACCTGCCGCAGAGTTTGGCATAGTACATTGTGGAAAGCTCCAACCCGGTGGAAAGGGGAGGGGTCAAATTGCTAACGATACAATTCAACAGTATGCAATTACGTTGGACCCTGTGAATGGTGGTATGGAGATCAGTCATATGGATATGTGACTTGTTGGATCACTTTTTGTTGTCGTTTGCATCTCGTGTTTAAACATATACACCTCTCCAATCACGAAAGGTACGAAACGCCTGAGAGCAAACCGTGTTTGGTAATTGCCATTGTGTTGAACAAGTTGACATGGTAGAGGGCTAGTTTTCGTGGAGGTGGCCAGAGGTCACATGATCCATTCCAGGAAAGCGACGTAGTCATAAGGCACTAAATTACCCACAAATACATCTAAATCTAGATACCAAAGGAAGGTCAGTAAAAAAGAAACGACATGGTGCAGCCCACGAACCTGAATGCGCTTGTGCATCAAACACTCTTGTAGGACACTTTTGTGGGACACTCTTGTAAGAAAGTCTTCAGAACGAGCATTTCGTACTTCCTCCAAACGTCACGCGTCAAGTCTTCAAAACGAGCAACGGGTTTTCCAGACGCCGGAAAAGAAAGGGCAAAGGTGCAAAGAAAAGAAAAGAAAAGGAACGGAAAGGAAAGGACAGAAGAGAAGAGAATAAAAAGCAAAGAAGGAAAGAACTATATAAACAAAAGATAACGAGAAAGCAAACGAAAGAAAAACAATAAACGACAGAACGACAGAAAGAACTAAAGAGAGAGAAAAAGAACGCAAGAACGAACAAAGAAAAAATTTTTTTCCTTGGCAGTGTGAAACGGGTGCTTCATGTGATGTCAAGTCACATGTTTGCACCGCAATGGCCGCAGTTTGATGGCACAAGTTCCTTCCCGAAGAGCCCTTTAAGGGCGAAAGCTCGAAGTAGTGCCAAAAGTGTGGCGCCGGGCTGGCTTGATAGACCCCTAGTAACTCAGTGCTTTGCAATTTGTTAGGTTTATCGCCATGAGCAATGAGCTTTCTGGACAAATGCCTGATTTAGGCATAGCAAGTAATGCAATGGCTGCATCATTTGCTGCTCCTTGTAACGTTCATGCTCCGAATGCCTTCATGCCAACTTCCAGAGAAAGAATGTCTCCGAGAACTCCAGTTCCTCATGTTCAGACGGCAATGGGTGGTCCTTTGTCTTCAGAAGTCCCGGCTTTGCCTGGAGGGTTTCCGACTAGTGCTGCGAGAGGACCTAAGGTGGAAGAATTGCTCGTCGAGCAAAACCGGTTGTTGATGAGCTTGCTACAAACTCAGCAAGCTGCTGCTGCTGCTGCTGCTGCTGCTCAAAGTAGTTCTTCTTCCTCTTTACCTTCTTTGAAGCCTTTTGTCGAACCCAAGAAAATTCTAGAAGAGGTAGACCCTCAGACTCGAGTTCTGTTCCAGGAGTTTGAAGTCGAAGCCAAGAACCTTTTTTCGGCTTGGGCTACTCAAAAGGCAATGCAGCAGAAATACCAAAGACTGAAGGATGACAATGTGTTGCATCCACATTTTGAAGCCGAATCCAAGCATCAATGGCAGTTTACCAAGCTTTACATGGCTCATGCTCAACCTTTTGCTAGCGAAAGCCCTAGCATGACAGATGCCTATGATCTGAAAGAAGCATGGTCTTCGATGAGGCGAAGACATGCGCAAGAATGTTTCGACTTTGTATGCAAGCACCAGGAGAAATGCATGGAGATGTATGATGGCTTGGTCAAGCTTCCAGCTTTGAAGCAAAAGATGGCAGATAGGCTTGAGAGTTGGTTTGCGCAGCATGGTTATGATGATCAGTCAGTAAAGTACACCTTGCAGACCAAGGCGGCTTTCTTCGTTGAATGTTTGCTGCGTTCGGAATTCCCAAAGGCACAGTCACGTGTCGAAAAGGAAAAGGATTTGAGAGCCAAAAGAGACAAAGCTATTCTTGAAGCTTCAGAAAAATGGCAGAGTATGGAAGTGAAGGATTTGCTCTCCCCGGCTCTTTTTGAGCTTTCTAAGTTGGGAGGTGCAAAAAAGCCCGTGAAACTTAAAAGCGACAGTGCCTTAGCCTACTTGGTGCACGACAACCCGGAACTTTGCAAGAAGTACAATGTCAAGATTGCAGCGCCAGATGTGGAGGGTTTTGCCAAAGAACCGGCTTCCAGAGGTCGGCCAAAGCGTGCAGGAACCCCTCGACACCGTGGTCGTTCGCACGATGGTCAGAGTTCCAAGAGGTCAAAATCACCAAGGCCAGCTTCAATCCTGAAGTCAGACCGTCGTTCCAGCCGAGGCAGTTCCAGATCGCCAAGCAATGGCAGGAGCAAGTCAGTTCGGTTTGCAGATGACAAGGGAAAGAAAGGAGGCAAAGGCAAGAGCAAAGGAAAAGGCAAATCGAAGTCCAAAGGAAAGGGAAAATAGCAAAGAGGAGCAGGGGCAGGTGTTTTTGGTGCGATGAAGAGAAGACCGTTGTGGATTTTTCCAAGTTTCTCGTTGTACAGACTTTGAGGTCACGGTTTTCTTCCTTACTCCATCGGCCAAAGTTCAAGGGTGTTCACAACCTTGCCCCTGCCAGCGAATTTCAAGTCCCAGGGTATGTGCTTCAGCATATTTCCAAAGGCGGCAAGTTCATTCCAACAGTGTCACACACACCAGTTCAACAGTTGAAGTTTGGTTTGCCCGCTTTGCGACGTTCATTGCTTTTGAAAGCCTTTTTCAAAGACAAGCGACAGGACTTTCGGAAAACAGTTTCAAGATGTAAACTCCCTAGTTCGTGGTCTCCGCCTGCGAATGAACACGTTGAGCAGTACATGAGACTTTTGGAGGATAGTCTTGACAACTTTGAACCGCAGGCTTTTCAGAACAATTGGACTTGGGTGGATCGCAAGGCAAGACAATGGCTTGCCAGACATTCGGCTGACCTTGTTGTGGTTGACTGTGATAAGGGTTTGGGAGAAGCAATTGTTCCAAGAAAATGGCTCAGAAACCAGGTTCACCGACAGCTGGCACAAGGCTATGTACAGTGCAGTTCCGACGCCTATTTTGCTGGTATGAGGGAGAGCAAAGCTGGAGCAATGGCTTTGGTTGAGTTCTTTTTCAGTTTTCAAGTGATTTCTGCTGATTTGCGGCGGTTTTTGCTTCATCGGTTTTTTCGTGATGCGGCGGGTACTTTCCGGATTTTAGTGAAAGTGCACAAAGAGCCAATAGGCTCACGCCCAGTTTGCAATTTGAGACAGACCTGGTTCACTCCTTTCGCTGTTTTTCTTGTTCAGCAATTGGCCCCGTTGCAAAAGCATATTCCCACAGTGATTTTGTCCACAGACGAATTGCTGAAGAAGCTTGACCAGCTACAATGCAGAGAAGGCATGCATTTGATTACCTTGGATGTGGTCAATTTGTATCCAAGCATTTGCAGAAGCCATATGCTATCTCTGGTTGTTCCGCTTATTCGTTCCAAGTTTGCATGTCAGCAGTTGGCGACGTTTGTCATTGAAGTTCTGGCAATGGTGCTCTCTGTTGTCTTTGTAGAGTTTGAGGGTGTACTTTACAAAGCTGAAGAGGGTATTCCGACTGGCTTGTCGGTGGCAGGCGTGCTTGCGAATCTGTACCTTTCTCATTTTGACAGTTTCCTGCAATGTTCCTTAGGCAGTGACTTACAGCTAGTAGTGAGGTACATTGATGATTTGCTGCTGATTTGCGCGACGGCTGAGACCAACATCTTGTCTCTAGCAAATTCCTGGCATACCTCTCTCAGTTTTGACTTGTCGGGAAGTCACGAGGTTAATTTTCTGGATGTGTCTCTGAACGTCGAGATGAATCGAACAATACACTGGTCAATGTTTTCTAAGCCGAAGAACCTCTACCTGTACGTTCCAGCTGCCAGTAACCATCCCCCAAGCTGTTTCATTTCTTTGCAGGTTGGTGGGATTGTTCGATGCTTCAGAAGAAACAAGAGCCTGAAAGACGCTGCTCAACACATTGAGGTTTTCAAAGGCAGACTCAAGGACAGAGGATTTAGCCTGAAAACTTTCGAGTGTTTGCGTGCAAAGGTTTCCTTGCGAATGAGATCTGAAGCTACCAGAAAAAGTGGCAGTGTTTTTCTCAAAGTGCCTTACAACAAAGACATCAACCTCAAATGGTTCAAAGGCCAGTTGCAGCGACATTTGCCATTGCTGCAGCGGGTAGTTCCAGATTGCGCTGTAAGGCCCTGTTGGGCTGTGCGCAAGAGTTTGTTTAGACTGAGGTACAGAGGAATTTGGAAGAATTTTGATGGTACAGGGTTTGGATGAGGTGGGACCCAAAATTTTTTCCTTGGCAGTGTGAAACGGGTGCTTCATGTGATGTCAAGTCACATGTTTGCACCGCAATGGCCGCAGTTTGATGGCACAAGTTCCTTCCCGAAGAGCCCTTTAAGGGCGAAAGCTCGAAGTAGTGCTAAAAGTGTGGCGCCGGGCTGGCTTGATAGACCCCTAGTAACTCAGTCTTCAGAACGAGCATTTCGTACTTCCTCCAAACGTCACGCGTCAAGTCTTCAAAACGAGCAACGGGTTTTCCAGACGCCGGAAAAGAAAGGGCAAAGGTGCAAAGAAAAGAAAAGAAAAGGAACGGAAAGGAAAGGACAGAAGAGAAGAGAAGAGAATAAAAAGCAAAGAAGGAAAGAACTATATAAACAAAAGATAACGAGAAAGCAAACGAAAGAAAAACAATAAACGACAGAACGACAGAAAGAACTAAAGAGAGAGAAAAAGAACGCAAGAACGAACAAATGAGCGAACGAAAAAACGACAGAACTGAAATGAACTGAACGGAAGGACGAAAGAACGATAAGAAAGACCAGACAAGAAAGAAAGAAAAGACAAGACAAGATCAGACAATGACAAGACAAGACAAACGGAAAAAGAAAAGACACGTGTTGGGTGAACTGAACATCATAGAGCCCTGTCAAGCAATGTAGATTTGAGTCGCTTCACAAAACTTTGACACTTTTGACATCACTTGACAACATCTCATGACATCATGTGCATTGCTTTGAATTTGCTGACGTGTTTTTGTGGAGAGGGTTGACAATCAAGCCAGGATGTGCCCCACTGGGGTGCGCTAACATGTCCAATACAAAGCCCTGTATCCACCCAGCCCACAACTGTTCTTGCTTTTGATAATTACTTGTAATACACCTGTTGCATGAAACAATTGCTGTAAAAGACATTGCAATACAAGGTGTAGCTGCTGCACAGCTGCTTTCGGCCAAGGTACAGCAGCGCCTTTAGAGGCCAAACGTTTGTGCGCAGCGAACACAGCGAACAACATATCTTTATATAGTATGAAACATGCATTTAGAGACCTAGTTCCTATACATGGTAGGGCCGAACAAGAACTTCTCACATTTGGCTTTTTCAATGGCCTTACTACTAGGAGCATGGACACTACTAGGGGCTCCTGACCGTACTACTAGGAACAATGTTCGTTATTGGAAACAGGAATTCAATTAGAATTAGAATTAGAATTATTTTTGGCTTTTTCAGATGAGAATGCGACAAATCCGGTCCCGCCACGCATTGAAAGTGCAGATTGACAGTGCGTTGGGGTTGTGTCGCAGTGTGTTCGCAGAGGGCCACGGGGGCCCTCAGGTTAGCCTAGTGCGAAGGCTGAATCAAATCAGGGTTTGCGTAGGCAGTGTTACAGAGGGCTTGGCCCTCAGGTTCACCTATCGCTACTCCTCGCTTGGCTATATGTGTTTGAGGTCTCACGCGAGATATTGGTGAAAAGTTTGGCCCAGCTTTGCGTTTGGAGAGTTAAAACGCTCGTTCAAATTCAGATCGGACGTCAGCGATGTCATTGTCTCGATGTCGTTCGTCAGCGCAGGTGCGCACAACCCCCGTTTCCAACGCCTCTTGCCTTCTGCAACGCAATGTGCTACTACAGGCTCATTGTGATTGCAAGATACAGTGACCCGTGCGAGATGTAATGAGAGGTGGTGGGACATCATGCACCATGTCATTGCTGAGAGGTTCCCAACAGCACCCTGACTGCTCAGTCAGAGCGCGACTTTGAGAGGCTTGGGAAAGATTGATTGAGTGGAGTGCCTGAAAGAAGTATGATCAAATGTTGAAGTCGAACTGTGATTGCGGGATTCTCACTGTGATCGCACTGGGTTGTACCAAGATCTGCAACGGCTACGACATCGCAAACTATGTCAGAAGCAATGGGAACCTTGCCAGCAAGGTTATTTAGAAGCTTTTAGAAGTGTGTTTCATAGAGCATTGGAGACAGTTTCGATGTCCGAGGATGGCTTGGAGATATCTTTGCTGAAGAGGCCGGACATTTTCCAGAATCCAACCTGATAGCAATGGCCTCCAACCTCATTTGTATTGCATATATATATATATATATTCTTTCTTTCTTGAATAATCTTGAATGTATTCTTAATCTTGGATTTCTTGAATGCTCACTCTTGTCAAATTGCGCTTTGATGCTCGCAGTTTTCACCGCTCTTCAATGGCACCACCGTCAAGAGAGTCCACCTGCATGGGCACTGGACTCCGTTGGACAAGGTCTGGGGATGAGTGTGTTGGTCAGCACTATAAACACTTGGACATGGAGATTGACACACACACACAGTTGCTTACAGCTAATTACACACTTGAGATATGGTGTACGGAACTGAATGCGGTGCCACACGCCGGCCTAGGTTTAAACAACCTTAGGAAACGAGGTAAGTAAAAAAACCTTAGGAAACGAGGCAAGTTAAAGTTAAAGTAGAGGCCGATGCTAGAAGTTGGAGGTCAGCACCTAAGTTTGGAGGCCCAAGCAACAGCAAGCGGCAGCAAGCAGCAAGCAGCAGCTATGCCCACC
>CAXAMN010028595.1:371724-416352 GCA_963970005.1 Durusdinium trenchii
GGGGGCTCCACGGGGGTCCACATAAGCAGGGTCCACGTAAGAGAGTCCATGTAGGGGCTCCACGTAGGATGCAAGGAGGGCCATGATGCCAGGCTGCGCAAAAGGAAAGTTGTTGTGACTATCTACCTACGGAGCTAGGTCCAAGTAAGAGGGTCCACGTAAGTAGGGTCCATGTAAGAGTTTCCACATATGGGGGCGTCACGTATGTAAGCAGGGGCCATGTAAGGAAAGGCATGAAAGGCAAGGTCCACGTAAGAGGGTCCACGCAGTTCTCTTGAGGGCAGCCAAATGCCTCGGCACGCAACCAATACCTGCTTTCTAGTTCACAGCCAAGAGAAGATTCTGTTGAGCTTGACTCTAGTCCGAATTGGTGAAATGATTCAAGAAATGCCTTTCCGCATGTCTTTTCCGCATGTTTTAATGGCTGGGCGGCCCCAGCAGATCCTGCACGGAGGTACACTAAAATACCTGTTCGGCTATTTTAAAATCCGCATATTTTATTGTAGTAACCGTATTTCCACCTGAGGTTTTGACATATTTGTACTTTTGTTATTTTTTGTATTTTTTATATTTTGGGGGGAGGCTACTTTTTTCTCCTTTGGAGTTGCTCTCCTGATATCATATGTGCCTATTATTTAGCGTTGCAGATTTTTTCCATGGTCTCATCTGAGTTCAATAGTGTCATATTTCAATCAAACTGAGCCCAACCAACGACAATATTTCAAAAAAATCTGACCCAGTGCAGCTCAATAAATCCAATCCAATCAAATCCATCCCAATCAAGAGAGCCCAAAACCAATACGAAGGATATCGAAATCCAGTCAGTGCCATGCCATGTGTATTAATTAATGATGATCCAATGGTTTGATTTGATTGGAGCGTAGATTTTAAATCAGGGTTTCCTGGGTTTGATTAGAGTTTGTGGCGGCATCAAATTCTTGATTTGAATTCCTGTTTCTTAACCGTTTTTGGTCGTTTTTGTATATTGCTAGTGGCAGTGAACCAATTCTATCATCATTTAGCCGGTCTTGCCTTCATTGTTATTGACAAGCATTCACTTATAATACACTTGCCTTCATTCTTATTGGCAAGCGTTCAATTATAATACACTATCTAAAGTGAGTTCATGTTGTGTGTTCTTTTTGTATAGTTTGGTGTGGAACTAAAAAACTAAAAAGGACACCAAAATGACATCCCAAAAAGTTCATGCAATTATGAAATCACTTTTCTGATTTCCAAAAACATAACATTATGAATACATTAAATTATGAACCTATACTCTCTTAAACAGCAGGATATTACAAGCTAAAAGGCTTCATATATGCAACATGTTGTTTCTTTATATGTGCAGTGGAGAAATCTAATATAACATCATAAATTGAGTAGTTCTATTGAAATAAAGACGATGCCTTTTGATCAGCAATACATGTTTTTCTTTTTTGTTCATAAACATGTATGCATTCATAAGAATCATTGTATTGTTCTTGTAATCAACTATTGTTTATATTTGTGTATGAGTTCAGGCAGTTATGCATATTTCTGAACTCAGAGAACTTCAGAAAATTAATGAACGCATAAAAAGAAACATAATGAGTTCATAAATTTCATAATGAGTTTAGTGCATTCCCTTCTAAACTAAAAGGCAATATAGTTTATACTTTTATGAATTCAGAAAATTCATAAGATTCTGAGCTCAAGTTTGTTGGATTTATATGGTTTCATAAAATCACTATTTTACTTTCAAACAGTTTTAATCCAGAGGCTTCCTTGCTGTTGTCTAAAAATAGCTATCTTTACTGAAAAATACACACGCTCACAGCGCTCCCCTCTCAAACTTAACTAAAGAATACCATTAAAAAGCAAGTCATTCAACAGGTCTCTACACCTACCTGCTGTACCCTTCAGTACAGTATCGGAAGCTGTCCACTTGGTATCACTGTTCGCAGTGGTGTAAAGACGATGCTTCAGAGTAGTAGCATCCTAATGCAACAATGGGCATAGACATGGGTGTGTTGTGAGGAGCAGGAGGAGCTTATTGCAGAAGCAAAGGCGAATCTTGGCGAAGACGAGAAAGACAATTATTTTCTTTCTTGGTTACCTCTTTTGAGAATTGCTTTATTTATTTGTTTTTCAACTTGATGTTCAAATTCATTCACTAGATCTAAGATCTGGACGGACTGACACCCTTGCGCTGCATTTGTTCCCAAGGAAACAAGCAGAGGATCCAAGTGTAGCTTGGCGGTCTCAGCTTTTCAGACTGTATTGTCTCGGTTGCGGGATGGACATCTCTAGTAGATTGGAGCCCATCTCTATTAGGTTGGAGGCCATCGCTACTGGGTTGGAGGCCATCTCTATTAGGTTGGAAGCCATCTCTATTAGGTTGGAGGCCATCACTATTAGGTTGGAGGCCATCACTATTAGGTTGGAGGCCATCGCTACTACGTTGGAGGCCATCGCTACTGGGTTGGAGGCCATCGCTACTAGGTTGGAGGCCATCGCTACTAGGTTGGAGACCATCGCTACTAGGTTGGAGGCCATCTCTAGTAGATTGGAGCCCATCTCTATTAGGTTGGAGGCCATCGCTACTAGGTTGGAGGCCATTGCTATTGGGTTGGAGGCCATCTCTATTAGGTTGGAGGCCATCTCTATTAGGTTGGAGGCCATCACTATTATGTTGGAGGCCATCGCTACTAGGTTGGAGGCCATCGCTACTAGGTTGGAGGCCATCAAGGCCACCGCTAGTAGGTTGGAGGCCATTGCGACTGGGTTGGAGGCCATCACTATTACTATTAGGTTGGAGGCCATCGCTACTAGGTTGGAGGCCATCTCTACTAGGTTGGAGGCCATCGCTATTAGGTTGGAGGCCATCGCTACTAGGTTGGAGGGGAACCCATATTTTTTAGAATGTTTTTTCGCGTTCCTTTTGTGAATATTTTTCACCGTTGGTGGTTTGATAGCCTTCTGTTAGCTTGGGCTTTTGGTGGCTTTGGGCTTTTGGCGACTGTTGGCTTTGGGCTTTTGGCGACTGTTGGCTTTTGGCTTTTGGCGGCTTTTGGCTTTTGGTGGCTTTTGGCTTTTGGCGGCTTCTGGCTTTTGGCGGGTGTTGGCTTTTGGTGGCTTTGGCTTTTGGTGGCTTTTGGCTTTTGGCGGCTTCTGGCGTTTCGCAGGTGTTGACTTTTGGCTTTTGGCGGCTTGTGGTGGCTTTGGCTTTTCGTGGCTTTGTTTGCACAGCTGCCAGATGTAAGAAGGTATTGATTTTATCTAGATGATTGCAACTCACAGACGACCATGAGACATTGTGTTATTGGAATCCTTTCGGAGGGAGGTTTTCATATTGATCACTAGCTTCAGACAGCTGGCTAGCTGTTGGGCAACGTCATGCTGCATGTGTCGTTGGCACAAGATCGTTTGACTTATCGAACCACCTATCCAAAGTGATGTGAACCAGCCGACGCGAAAAAAGGCACGCTTTGTCCTTGCCCCTAGCTTCCTTGCTCCAGCTGTGATCCTCGCATTGTTTCATTCTTTCACGCGTGAGCTCTGAAGTGTAATCTGCACTTTGAAAATTGAGGTTCAAAACAGTGATGCGCCTACCACAAAACAGGTTTCTAGGTTCACAAAGTGCTGCACCTGCCACGAAGTGGTGCGCTTCCAGGTTCACAAAGTGCGCCTGCCACGAGGTCTGCACTTGAAGGTTCACGAAGTGCTGCACCTACCACGAAATCTGCACTTCGAGGTTCCGAAATGCTTCCTGCCACAAAATGAGCTACTGAAGGTACTCAAAATGCTATGCCTGCCACGGAAGCACTATGTGAAAGCGCTACCAGAAAAAGATCCCAAAAAGAGCGCGAAACAAATTCCTTTGAAACATCGTCAACCGTTGGAGGCCATCGCCACTAGGTTGGAAAACATTGCTACTAGGTTGGAGGCCATTGCTGTCAGGTTGGAGGCCATCGCTACTAGGAGGCCATCGCTAGGTCTCAGCTTTTCAGACTCTATTGTCTCGGCTGAGGGATGTTGCTAGTTCAGTTTTGATGAGTCTACGAGTCCATTTAATTGCCCCTACAGGTTGAGATTCCAGAGTTCCTGGACGGATTCCCCAAAGGACAGTGGAGCAAATGCAATTTTTGCAAGTGTTCAGGCTGTGCATACTGTACTTTATGTTTGGAAAAATGGCTCAATGGTTTCTTGATCGTAGATGTTCTGGCATTTTCTAACAGTTTCTGAATCAATTTGCTGAACCATGCTGGGAACCCGGTATCAAATGCATGCACTGCACTTTGCCAAGCCTTAGTCGTGTGCTACACTGCAGCATAGTACAAAGCAAATGTAACGCCCGATCAAGCAGGGCGCATGAACAAACATCCGGACTTTGATTTCCCAAGCTGATGGAGAAACCATGGGAACCAAGATAGCCAAAGCATAAAGAATATGTTGGGAAAGCATAAGGAGTGACTCTCGCCAGATTTCGTCGGAGGAGACATCTCTTGCTGGCTTTCTCATGAGAAAGTCTACTATGACACCAGGATGCATTAAGTGCGTAGCCAACTACCTGAATAATCTGAATATTCACTTGCATCCAGCATTTTAATATTCTGTCAATTGTGCTGCGCCGTTCCAACTCAGTGTGGCAACAAAGAGAAGTACGTGAAAGAGAGACGCCTCATCTATGACCCCAATGCAGCGGACTTGGTGCAAGTAGCACAGCGACAAGCCTGGTGAAAGCTTGTTTTGGAGGACGCAGATGATCTTCCATTCGTGTGCAGCCATGCCATGCCATGCCTAGCCAATATGGCACCAATTATACGACCTTAGCTGAACGTTGCCAATGTTTTGTTTTTTTTGCAGTTCCTGTGTCTGAGGCGGCTGAAACGAGGGACTATCAGATCACCTACAAGGAGTTTAAAGCTGCAAGATGCCCAGAATGCCCAGGGTCTCCACTTCACAAGTTCTTGGGATGAGTGGATGGTGGAGGCCGCTCTTAGTGTTTTCTTATTGCTCTTAGGCCTTCAAGGCTGTTATCACTTGATCGCCAAGACTCGACCAGGCGCCAGTGGCTTGGCTTAACCCGGATCAAACGAGCCGGACGGACATTTGTCTTGAGCCGGACGCAGCACTTGTCAGCCATTTGTCAGCCATTTGCCAAGGAAAACTGGTCAGCAGAAGGTTTGATTGTCACCTGAAATCGAGGATTACTGTCTTGCCTCGAGTCTTGATTGGTCTAGTTGCCGAGAAAAATTCATGGCTCCTTGACCCACTACTCAAACTTTGCCAAGTTGGCAGAGTCGCCCAGGTAAAGACTTACACTATGCGTAATGAACGTTACATGAACAATTTTGCTCATTTAGATGTCCAAAATGTTCGCTTGCATTACAGATTCTCACCTTTCGACTTTGGGCGACCCTGCCATTTGTTGGGGTTGTTTGAGACCCCTGACACAGCTTTGGCAGTGAACGCAGTGGACATGCTTTGGCAGAATCCCAGGGAAGGTCATCAGGATCATTGCTGACTCAGACTCGAGCCAAAGGCATTGCCCTGTCGAAGTACTGGCAGTTTCAGCTGGCCAATGCTGCCTGGATGTCATTGGAGCTTGACACAACACGGAACGTGCTGTGTCAAAGGGCTACTAACCCCTCGCAAAGTCTTTCATGAACATCTTGGCGAATGAAGGAGCAAGCTGCTGGAAACTTAACAGGATTGCTTCTCCAAGCAGCTGACCAATTGCAACAGATTGCAGACCAATTGCGTGTTCTATTGCATCTTGCTGCGGCATTTTCATCCATAATTAGACGTCAATCCGACTCATCTCAGCTCATCGGCGGCGTTCCAAAGGGCGCCGAAGAGGCAGATTCTGAAGAGACACTGGAAGCACTGGAAGCCACTTCAACATCATCCGAAACACAGAAGGAAGAGAAAGGATAGACCCTTCTTTTGTTCTTGCTTTCTTCAACAATCTTTCTTTCTTCCGATTTGCACCAGCGCTATGCAGCCATGGCTCATCTCTGTGGTCCTTGTAACGATACTCACGATGACTCTGTTGTTCCTCCTGAGCTTCGACTCCTTAGAGCCGCATGGCGAAAACGCTTCGCTTGAAGCGATTTGTCCAACCGTGCCAACCAGCCTTCCGCATTGTGCCCCAAGGTACCAAGAGTTTGGCCTCAACTGCAATTATCTTAGTGAGAGTGTGGAGAAGGCATACGGATCCCAGTTTCAATAGCCCATGAAGAAGCATACAGCATAATAGAGTACAAACCCAATGGTCGTCTTAGTTGCTGACTTGATTTGCTCTACAAACTTTCAGTTCACGTAGGTGCACACCAATCAGCAATCGCTTTCCACTCCATTTCAGTGCCAGGAGCCCTACAGTGCCGGCAGTGGCTCAAAGAAATTGGTAGTTTGCAATTCAAACAACCTGTCAATCAAGTGTGGGTGCTTGACTCTGTGGCCGTTGTGTTGTGGAGATGGCTAAGGATACTACTTGGGCATCGCCAATAGCTTTATCAAATTTCCACGGACTGTCACTTTGAAGCAGAGACTCTTCGAAGTTTGGTCGGGGCTCGGCGAGATGAGGTGAAGTCCATCTCCTTTATCGAGGATTGGACGGAAGGCCGGCAAGGTCCTGCGCTGCAAAGCTGGACCAAAGACGGTTTGACGGTTCACCTAGTCGCTCGGACTTCGACCGTAGCTAAGCGCAACCTAAACCACCTAAAATGGTGGAACTTAGGTAAGAAATAGTATACATATAGAGAGAATTAAACAGCAAGAAAGCAGATTCGTAGCTTGAGGGTTGTACTGGTACGATTTGATGTTACGGCTTGGTGAGATGGTACAGCGCGGAGTCTGTCATCCCTTTCGTTTGCCGCTTCGTCAGCTCAGGAGGTCTCATTTCAGTACCAGCTGAAGTTCGACCAGCTTTACACCCTGCCATGTACTTTTGAGACTCCTGGGAATTTATGAGATGAAATGCGAAGCGTGCTGAGGTGGTCTACCTTGGGTGAAGACTATGAGAAAACCTTCGTGCGGATGGCAATTGAGCAACTCTCCACTTCCACCACGCACCACAATGCCCATTTCTTCTTCAGGCAATTGCCACCACGCACCATGCAAGTTTGTTCCTCAAGACGGATCTAGAATGTTCAAAAGACATATCAGCAAACAACAATAAAACGGGCTGACATGCGTTCAACATGTTGCTTTGGATATTTTTTTAAATAGGCATTTCCACCTTGGGCAGGAACCGGACATTTGTCAGCATGGAGATGCATCGCAAGCTGGACGAATCTTGGATTTCAATGTTGGTTGAAGGATGTTACTTAAATTTTCAAAGAGTTTGTTTCTGGTGTGGGGGGTGTAGGCCGTAGTTAGCTGAAGTACCTAGTAGTAAGAGGTGAGTAGTGGCTCAAGTAACTGTTCAAGCTTCTTCAATTAAGCTCCCCCCCCCGCCTGAGGGCGGGGAGAGCTTCCGTGAAGAACCCTCGCATGATTGATTTGGTTGTAGTTCTTTTCTTGGAAACGTAGCATTCCAAGGGGCATTTTCGTCAACATGCCTTTGCCGAGGCGGGAAGTGCTTTGCTCATTTGCATGACTAGAAGCACATCCGGCTTTGCAAAAGGGTTTCTTGTCAGGCAAACAAGAAATCCGCTGAATTCTTGTGAGTCAATCTTCAGGTACCTTTCTTCCAGCTGCGGACAGTCCACTTGCCTGATGCCTTCGAGGATGCCATCCGGGAGACGCAGGCGGAGATAGTTTTAATTCAAATTTCAGGATACAGATGATACACGCATTGTGAAGTCCCTCACGCATGTCTCTCAAGTGTATCCGTATGGCTTTTAAGGTACAAGAACAACACATTCAAATCGCACGATTGGAGCAGGAGACAAAGAAGGCCAAGTTTGATCACAGACGAAAAGAGTATGAAGAGCATGTGTTTGAGTAGCTTCACATAGAATCGCAACACCGCAGGTGTAAACACGATGTCAACACAATAGCTACCATTCGGTTTCAAAGGGCCTTGTGTTTGCAATGCCAAATTCCCGCAACTGACACTCGCTCTTCAGAATTTCTTTGGAATTGACTCGAACCCGAACAGTAGTGGGGATTGAAGCAACGGATCGTTGCTTCAGGTCACTTTCGCAACGGAGGTTCTGAAAGCCAAGCAGGCCGTTTGTGGCCGATTTTGTTCAATTGAACCTGTCAATTGCATAGGCCAAACAAACACAGCAAACCCCAAAACATCCAGCCAATCAACAGACACTGCGCAGAGAATATCAAGCACTTCCAGCACAAGTTGTGACCCGCAAACTGGTGTGATGCTGCAGGCAGTCCAGAAGCTTCAGAACGAGGTGACAAACCAATCTTCTGTATCCAAAGACTCGAGTTGCGTTGACTGCAGGCAGATGGAGAGGCAGAGGCTATTCTGAAGAAAAATGATGCATATTGTCCCTCGATTGCCACTCCACACTCATTCACATGATGTCATTGTCATGTTGACTTAACTTGACAGTCCCCTTTAGACTTCAAGTAAAAATAAATGTTCATAAGCCGCCACAGTGAGGCGAACAATACAAGCTCACCCAGCAGTTGCAAGTTGATGGGTTGGAGCACCTTGGCACAACACATCGACGTGCGTGAAAGAACGCGAGCGTTGAGGTTTGGCAAGCCTTGATCTCTCAGCTTGCAAGGTCAGTGGTTGCCAAGACCTCTTGGGGCGACAGTGAACTCTTGAACTACTTGAGTATCAGCTGCTGAGATGCACAAGATTTCATTCTGGCATCTAAACTTCTAAACCAATAGATTCGTGAAACACTCACCACGTACAATACATAATACATGTTGTTGAGACCGCAGACTAAGCTTCAGCCTGAGCATGTTGCTCAAACTGAACGCTACTGAAGGCACATATTTCGCCGATAGAACCGACGTCCTTCCTGTTCAAACCTACAACTCTACGCCCCCCCTCATGGGTGTGGCTGTGTGCTCTGGCTCCTAACTGAACCGAGGAGCTGTTCGAGAGCATCCCTCTTCAAATACAATGATTAGCCTTTGAGTCGCTGACGCTTCACCGTGTTTTGCAGAGGCTTTTAATTGGTAGAAAAGAACAAAGAAAGGATGAAATAGAATGAACAGAGGTTGGACAGAGACACCATTTGGGACACCTTGTCCACTTTTAGTGCAAAGATAGTGCCTCAAAGCCCAGAAAGCACATCGAATGTTGACCTGGCCATAGGGGCTGGCGCTCAAAGAAGCGTGCTACTCACAAAGTAGAAAACGGTGTGTATAATATATGCTTCTGAAGAACCGTTTTGTTACGAATCCAAGGTTTATTTATTGACGTCCAACGAAGCTGGCATAATTCAGGCGGCATCAGTTTTGGCCGAACTCATGAACTTTTAAATACACACTGGGATAAATGTCAATAGGGATGAGGTCCCAGTATAGTTGCTATATAGGTACATGCCATATACTTTTGGCTCAAGTGCCCAACCAGGTAAAAAGGAGCTTTAGCGCGCGAGCTTCATGTTGAACTAAGGGCTAGAACGGGGCCAGGGCACACCTTTTCATCCGTTCGCAGGTTATCAGCCGTATCCAGACTCTCTTGAGCTGGATACGAGCTGCGGCCTTACACAACACCATCTAAACGCACACGCATCGGATAGATCGGTCACCCTCAGTCACTGAGGATGGAACAATCCGACGCCAGCACTGCATCCTTTGGAGCAGCTGCTGCGGCCGCAGATCGGATGAGTGCATCCCACAACTCTAGTCCGGGTACGATCGAGGCAGAGACCCTGACAGTGGTGAGAGAAGGTGCGACAGGTAGAGCACGAAGTCGTTCCCCGTCAGCGCATTCGACACCACCGGGAGGGACACCAAGATCAGGCCGTAGCCCTAGGGAGACGAGGAGGAGGACTGACACCGGAGCTGTGAGAGTGCTAGCATTGGAGGATGGGTCAACTGTACCAGTGCCGTCGGACAGCGAAGCTGGAGATGGAGCAAGGGCAAGCACCGACAACCTACAACTAGCACGGGCCGATGGAGACCTGAATGCGAAGTGTGCGCAACTACTTGCCGAAGTGCATATGTTGAACCACCAAAACGCATGGATGGTCGAATGTGAGCAGAGACAGAACCAGATTATACAACACGAGACCGAAGTCCACGAAGTAGTGATGGCACACCTCGAGGAATGTTATGTCGAAGGATATGGGAATCAACGAAGAATCTCCCAACTTACAGAGTCCAGAGACTGTTTGCTCTCGGCAGCACACGATTTGCAATACCAGATTGACACTGATCGTGTGGCGATGCGGGATCGTCTCACCCAATTAGGGGAGCACGCTGATCGCAACAGCGCAGAGATGGTTAGCCAAGTTGTGAACATCGGCACGGAGGAGATCCAGGCTATATCGGCGCAAAGAGATCGAGCCGTAACCGAGGTCATGACTGCAGTCGCAGATGCTGAGAACATTAGGGATCTGTATAGACAGGAGTTAGTGGGACTACAAAGGCAGAGTGCCAGGAACAAACACGAATATGCTGAGGAGATGAAGATGAAGGAAGCAATGTATGCAAGCAAGATCAATTGGTTATCAGAAGAGAATGAGGAGCTCAGCAACCGATCTTGTAATCAGGACAATTTCATCATGACCATCAGGGAGCAATTGAAGAGGGCGAACGAGGAGTTGACGCAGGCGAGGATTCAAGGATCCGATCGACTGTCTCAACCATCTAACGTCGAACTCAAGAAAGCTGAAGTCAAGATGAACATGTTGGAAGAAGACATTTTACGTAAAGAGAGGATGCTGAATCGTCTTCAGGAAGAATTAATCGAATCAAGCGCAAGTGAAGCACAATTGAAGGTCGCACTGACGTTGAAACCATCAGACATGGGATCAGAACCCAATGTGGAGAATGAGGTGATGACCAAGCTTAGAGCGGAACTTGGACGTACCGAGAAGTCATTAAGGTCCGAGGAGAAGGAGGCAATGGAGTACTACGAAGGTATGATGCAGAACCAACAGGACATGATGGAATACGAAGCGCACGCAGCACGGCTCAGAGATGAGAGGAATAAGTACCGGAGGAGGTACGAAGAGGAGCGCTTGAATGCAGAGAATGCAGCCGCAGCCGAACATGGTGCCGCTTCATCCTCTAGCTCGGGTGGCTCCAAAATATCTCGGAAGGAACACGAGAAGATCAACATCCCTGCTTGGCCCAAGATACACGACTTGGAGGTTTGGAAATCCCAGGTTGTAGCGGCAGTCGTGACGGCATCGGGCGACGAAAGACAGGAAGACTGGATCCAGTGGCTCTCGGATGCCTTCAGATCACCATATGACCCATTTCTACTCGAGACATCAGGCGAAGCAAGATTCGCTAGCATAGACGCTAAGCTAGGTATCACCCTACACACGATCATCCACGCAGCAGGTGAGAGATCTCATGATGTACAATTGAAGGTGAGACAGATGATGCAGAGACGTGCGAGAGGCACAACTCCTGGAATGGTCAAAGGACGAGAGGTGTTAGCGTTGATCGTCGACAGCTTCCGGAGTGCCGACAACGTTGATGTGATGTATGCATCCAAGCACTTATTCGATCTAAAGTTCCCTGGGGATAATCAACTATCCAGATTCCTTGGACAGTGGGATGAGATCTTATCAGGTATGGATGCGGATGACATGCTTCCTGACAAAGCACTCCGCAACCTGCTTTGGGATAAGATTAAGGATTCCAAAGTCATGGCGTTAGACTTGTCCGTATACGACAACATGTTGGATAAGGATCCGGATAAGACCTACCAGAAGTTACGAGAGATCATGGCGAAGTGGATACGGAAATCAATCGAGACCACGAACAAGAAGGAAAGGGAAAAAGCCTTTGGGAACTTCGTGAAAGCCACACCAGCGGCGGAGAAGAAGGACCCTAAGGCGAAACCCAAGAATACCAAGGCCGATCCACCGAAGGACGCCGCTCCAGTGCTTCCTCAGGCTAATCCGAAGGACCACAACAAGAAGGACAAGAAGCAGGATCGTGGAAGATCAACCACGAAGAGCCCAAAGGGGGATCGTGGCAGGTCAGCGACTCCAGCAGATACGTCCAAGATAGGATGCGCCTTCCACTTCCATGGGAAAAACGGATGTTCTAGAGGAGACAAATGCAAGTTTAGTCACCAAGAGAAGCACAAAAGTTCTGCTAAGAAACCAGAAAGCCTCAAGGGTGACAGATCAAAGAGTCCTGGTGGCAGGAGCACTAGCCCTAAGCCAATGAAGGATCAGGTCTGTTGGAATTGGCAGAAAGGATCGTGCAAGTTCGGGGACAAATGTCGACGTCAACATCACGCTGCTCCTGCTACGAAACAAGAGGCTAAAGGCAAAGCCAAGCCCAAACCGGCTGCGCCAGCCTTCATGCTCTGCGGAGACATCGAGAGTGATGACGAGGACATACAACCTGCACTTCCCAACGTACGACGAGGAGAGTTGGCGCTTCGCTTTAAAGTCAGATTCGATGACCAGGCGAATGTGACCACGTTCCCCTGCGATCCTGGTAACGAGCTAAACACCCGTCCCCTCAGGAAGAAGAAGAGTGAGGTACAGAAGGTGGATACCGAGCTCATTTCATCGTTGAGAGCCCTCAGAGTGAACAATATAGCTGCACGAGTAGCACATGCCAAAGGTAAGATGATGGAGCTATTTTCTGCTGAACACATTGCCAAGGCATGGATACAAATCACTCAAGATGAAGGAATCGAGGTGAACGTCGACCTGTCTGACTTCAACACCAGCGAGGTAGTAAGGAAGGATTCTGTCAACTACACGATACCGGGAGACACGATGTTCATGGCGGTGGAGAGGTATGATGGACCACCGATACGCTTCATCATGGACACGGGATGTGGACACGACTTGATCTCAAGAGAGAAAGTCAATGCCATGGGCCTTACCACCAAGGAAGGACCCAAATCCGTGAACTTCATGACGGCGAATGGTGTAACCAGTACATCAGAGATGGTGGACATCAATGTGGACGAACTGCCCATGATGTCCGAGGCACACGTGTTGGAGAGCACACCATCAGTCTTCTCCATCGGGAAACGGTGCATGGAACAAGGGTACTCATTCATATGGCCGGCAAACCAATTGCCATACCTCATCGACCAGAACGCGAACAAGATTCCGCTATCGGTGCATGACAACATACCCTACATCAAGGTGAATGATGATGATGGGAGATGTTTACCAAGACCAGACAGCTTGGCCACGGTACTTCATCGCATACTGTCAGGTGTGAGGCATGAAGACGAGGCCACAGCAGGTCAGGAGACACAACAAGAGGAACTTCCGCCCAAGAAACCACGGAGACGGAGGAGAAAGAAGAAAGATAACCAGAGAGATCGGAATGGTGAATCTGATATCAATCCAGCTGTTGCAGGCGCCGAAGGAGAACCAGAGGAACACGGTGATGACAGGTATTCTCCTGAAGAGGAATATGACGGGGAAGACCCGAGATTCGATCGTGATCACGATGGTCAACCTGAAGAAGCCGGAGACGACGAACATGGAGGTGATGCGGATTCTGAACGAGAGGAGAGTGACATTGGTGAAGATGAAGAGGGACTATTGGAAGTCGATGTGGTTGACGGGGAAGCCAGACTATCAAAACCAGGAGTGCTGAAGAACGAGGCGAAATCCATATTGCACTTGATGACGCACCGATACAAGAACCCATACTGCAAGTCATGTGTGAGAGCAAAGATGAAGCACTACAAGACTAGCAAGGGAGCTTTCAAACGGAAATTGAAAGCATTCGGTGACCTTATTACTTTCGATCTCATGAACACTCAGAAGATGGCGAGAGATGGGATCATGCCGGATAAGGATGTATTGGTGATTCGAGATCGGTTCACTGGTGTGATATGGGGGTATCCTTTGAAAGCAAGCAATAGTGACGAAGTGGTGCAGGCGATGAAGCACTATATCGGTAAGAGAAAGGTCACCAACGCTTACTCGGATGACGCGCCACAATTTGAAGCAGCACTCAAGGAACTCCGGATACCACTAGACCAGTCGCTTCCAGGACATCCCCAGAACAATTCACTCGCCGAAAGAAACAATCAGTTCATGATGCTTACCACATCGACATGCCTACTAGAAGCCGGACTACCACCATGTTTTTGGCCGTTCGCAGTGGAGTGCGTAAGCCATTTGTTGAACATCGAGAAGCTGAGCGATGGCAGCAGTGCATGGTTGAAGTTGCACAAGAGCGAATTCCCAGGCATGGTGATACCACTCGGGGCGAAGGTGTTCTTCAAACCTAGTGACTCGAGAGAAAGGGACCAGGACCACAAGTTCGACCCCAAGAGCATACCTGGCATCTTCGCAGGGTATGTTATGGGGACCGGGATGAACTGGTCGAGGAAATACAAAGTATGGGCTATAAGCGATTTCGCGCAACAGAATCTAGGCTATGATGCCGAGAGACCGTTGAGGAAATTGATCACTCCTCACATCACAGAGAAGATCTTTCAAGACGACGGGATAGAATTTCCTTTGAAGAAAGAGTACGAGAGGTTGAACAGCACTCTCGAAGGAATGAAAGTCCTGAAGGAGAGAGCCGGTTCTCCAGATGCACCTACCAATCCCGAGTTACCCGATCCCGACGACAGCGATGATCAAGACGACAACGATGATGCGCCTGATCCTCCAGACGGGGATCTGAAGTCAAAAGCTAGCGAAATTGACGCGATCGAGGATGAGAAAACGGAGGAGCTCACAGAGAAGAAGAAAGAGGACTACTCCGGTCCCGATCACTACTCCGTCGGGGGGCCAGGTGACAACGTAATTTATTTGAACAACGACGGCGAACATGTCAAGATCGCGAAAGACGGTCGTCTATATAGAGTGGGATCGGATGGAAGGCGACTCTTCCACAACTCACCAAGACCCAAGGACTACCTCACACCTGAAGAATGGCAGAAGCTATCGGTGAAGGACAGAGCTATAGCTAAGAAGGCCGGGAAGCATGTAGACAGGGTCGTGGATAGATTGTCGAAGAAAGCAAAAGGACTTGGGAGCAGTACGGATAAGAAGGAGGACGAAGAACCTGATGAACTCTTGAAGGACCTGGAAGACGTCAAGAAGGATGATGATGGAGGTAGTGAAAAGAAGTCCAAGAAAGACAAGAAGGATAAGAAAGCCAAGAAGGATAAGAAGTCCAAGAAAGAAAAGAAGTCTAAAGGGCGAGGAAGAGAAGGGTGAAGGTGGACCAAGCTTGGCTATGCCTACTACCTTTATGGAGTGGGACACTGATGATGATGAGGACCCATGGTCACCTAAATCCTTTACATCCGAGTCCACGTGTGTCCCCAGTGATGAAGAATTCCTCACCGATTGGGACGAGAGTGCCATGTGGGAGGACAGCGATGACAATCTTGCTATGGCGGCTTGGAAGACGGAGAACGTCTACAATCCACTGAACGGTCAGATATGTTGTTGCATCACTGGTGATCCCATTGACAACGATATAGTTGATGAACCATTTCCGACGATGCCATGTGTAGTGCGTGATACGCAACATCGCCCAAAACTTATGGGCAATAGGTTGTTCAACGCTGTGGTATCAAGACCTGTGAGCCGTGCCGAGATCCTATCCAATAAGAAGGCAATGCAATCTATGTTGGATGAATGGGGCGGACTCTGGGACGAGGAAACATTCGACGGGTCGTGGCTGAGAGAATATGAGGAGATCGTAGAAACCTCCAAGAAGAAAGGAGAAGAAGTTCACTTAGCAAGAGTACATGGAATATGTGTGGAAAAGAACTACCAGTTGCCTGACAATGACCCGAAGAGGAAATTCAAAGGGCGAGGGGTTCTACTCGGAGATCAGGTGAAGAATCAGAACTTCGAGGCAGCATTGTTCCAAGATCTTGGAAACTCTCCAGCTACATTCGAAGCTGCTCGATGGGCCGATTTCTACGGTTGCCTGGAAGATAACGATGTGCAGATGGCAGACGCCATTCGAGCATATATCCAAGCATTGTTGGGCGGTGTACCGTGTTGGGCTGAACTCCCGTGGGAAGCGTGGCCCAAGCACTTGCAAGAGGAGATCACCAGGAGGGGTCTCAAACGCCCTATGTGTCGTGTGAACAAAGCATTATACGGACATCCAGATTCTGGAACGATGTGGGAGCAACATTGCGACGAATCTGTGCGTGCATTGGAGTTCAAACCCGTCGGACCAGAATGGCCGTCGATGTATTACCACGAAAAGTTAGACTTGCTGTTAGTGATATATGTGGACGACTTGAAGTTGGCAGGGCCCAAGGAGAACCTGAAGAAAGGTTGGGACCTACTCCGATCCAAGCTGCGCATTGAACCGGAAACAGAGGTCGGATTGTATTTGGGATGTGTTTTGTCGAAAGGCGAAGATAAATTGGCCGATGGTTCCAAAGTTACTACGATGACATATGATATGAGCGCTCTACTCAAAATGAGCGTGGTCAAATACCTCGACGTAGTAGGTAAGGACACAGTATTGAAGAAAGTTGCAACGCCGATGTTACCGGATGTCACAAAGGATCATCCATCGAGAGCACCATGCAGTACCCAAAAGGGACTTGCTGTCACATGCACATGGTGTGGTACTTGCTTCTCGCCTGACCAGGCAGATTCCAAGGCCAGGTCAACAGACGATGACGTCAAGTCTGACACGAAGGAGCAACCTCGTGGTACCCTAGCGCCTCATGCTGCTAGTCTCCTAATGAAACTGTTGTACGCTGCTAGAATAGCGCGTTTCGACTTGTTACGGGCCATCAATGTGCTGGCTCGCAATGTGACAAAATGGACAGTTGCCGACGATGCTAAGTTGCACCACCTGATGTGTTACGTGCATCATTCAGCTCACCAGAAAATGGTAGGTTGGGTCGGTGATTCCAAAGCAGACCTGTCGTTAGCCCTATTCGCAGATGCGGACTACGCAGGATGTGGTCAATCGTTGAAGTCGACTTCCGGTGCACACATGCATGTCCAAGGCAAGCGAACTCGTTTCCCGTTGGCAGGAGGTAGCAAATGTCAAGGATGCGTTAGCCACTCCACCCCGGAGGCTGAGATCGTTGCGGCGGACTACGCATTGAGGACACTTGGAATCCCCAGCATCAGTGCATGGGAGACTTTGATGAGGACGCCACCACGGATAGTCTTTTATGACGATAATCAAGCGATGATCAATGTTATGCGGAGTGGGAGGAACCCCACGATGCGTCACATGGAGCGAACTCATGGTATTTCCATCACTTGGTTGTACGAGATGTTCAAGCGTGACTATCTGTTGCTCGTATATGAGGTTACTGCCCGTATGGCTGCCGATATCCACACTAAAGGATTCGATGATGCCAACTCATGGAAACACGCGTGCATGCTGATCAATATACTGAGCGACGATGGTCTGCGCAGCCAAGCATTGCTCGACTTGATGAAGCCAACTCACGATGGGTTGTCTTACGCCAAGCAGCTCCAGAAAGACCGTCACAGTAAGGTGCCCACATATCCTTACACCACCATTCCGGTTGTCCCGCCACAACTGTATCAGCCGGGACTTTCGAGCAAAGAGGGACTGCAAGAGATCCCTGGATGCGACCCCTACGTTATGGTTCGTACTCCCAAGCTGTACAGGCTGCGCCCACCACGGGCTCCCCCTGATATGGCATACCTTCGCAGCACTTGGATCTTGCAGGACGCGCAATGGCAACAGATCGAGGATAAGGTTGACCCTAACTTAGAACCCGTTCGGTTTGACCGCTGGGTCGAACGTGCGTTCTTTCAGTTTCATCCTTTGTCTGCTCCGTTACCCGAAACGTCCGTTCCTGCGTCTCGTCATTTCGACGCTGCGACCCTTCCACGTCTTTTGTTTAGCTTGCGTCCGCTTGTCCAATGTCGCGAGTTGCAACAGACTCTCCGTGACTCGTCCTTGTACTTGTCGATTCATCACTGCTCGACCTCTGCCTTACACGTGCTCAACGCCCTGACGCGCCTTGTGCATGGGGGGAATGGGGGGTCTGGGGGGTCTTCGATGATTTTCGACAATTTCGTTTCGGATCCTGAAGAGCAAGAGCACTCAGTTCACGATCATTGGGAAGTAGACGAAGAGGCTAAGACGTTGACAAGAATACACTCGTCTCCTAGGAGGAAGGCGTTCTGCCCGAGTGACGCACCATCTTGTCCAGTCGACATGTCACGGATCAAAGACGACAGGATGACTTACCGTCAAGGAAGTCAGCTCGAGTCATCAGATTTTGAGGATTGTGTCAAGGACTATTGGCGACACTCAGGTAGAGGTACACATACCAAAACGCACCTCCGATGGACAGGCAAGACTGTGTTCACCCTTAGGGGAAACAACGCTGAATCGGAAAACGAGGAAGCGAAGCCGGCTGCGATAGCGTTGTGCAGCACTCCAAAGCGTATGAAAACGATCCCATTGAAGGATATCATTATCCCAACGTTTGTCTCCGTTAGCAAAGCCAAGAACGAGGAGAGTAAAGAGCACAGAGTAGTTGATGTCAACTTGAGACGACATGATGGGAAAATAGCATATCGGTACCAGTTCGTGCTGTGCGAAGAAGATCACAACCTAGCCGCCCGCGACGAGCAGATGGTAATCGACCTGTACGATATAGGTAAAGAACCCGCATTCATCCTACTGTGTTCAGAGGAATGCAATCACTTCACTCACTTAGCGGCGAAGCACGACTGCACCATCGTCACCGTATCTCAAAGCGATGACCTCACTTCTCCATACGGAATTGCACGCGCGCTTGCGGCAGTACGTTCGGAGAAGGATGCAGTAATGTTTGCGGGACCCTGCACAGGCGGATCAGCATGGTCGAGATACAACGCTAAAGTCAACGACGCGATAGCTAAATCTATAGAGCTTAAGCGAGCACTATACTGGGACCTTTGGGAGCGTTTTGAAACTGTTATGGTTCGTGTTTTGAGAATCGGGGCCGCCGCACTGTTTGAACTACCAAGATACTGCGCCTACTGGAAAGATCAAAGGGTTCAACATTTGTTGAGTGGCACTGATTGCGACTGTCATGTGTTTGACGGATGTATGTACGGGTTAGGCGCTGAGTTCAACGATTCGCATTCCGACAAGAAACTCATCAAGAAGCCTTGGAAGATTGTGTCATGGAATCTTGAGTTTGGCAACCAGCTCAATAGGACATGTGACAAGAGCCATATTCATAGAGATTGTGCAGGTAAATACACTAAGACCACCCAATTATATAATAAGAAGATAGTCGGCATCATCCTGAAGACCGTGACCAAGAGAATCGCTGCATTCCAGAAGTCTGGGAAGATGATGCTTGCCGTTCCGCGCCTTGTGACTCGAGCCTTGGGTAGTTCCTTCGATGAACGATCAGTGTGTGATGCAACATCAAACGAGACTGTATACACATGTGATGAACATGGGACACAAACATCACACGCACGACGGACCGAACCACATGGCAGTCATAATTATCAGGCATGTTACGTTTGTTCGTGTGATCACAGCACTGCTTCACCCGTACGCTTCAGCGACGTGGCTATGGCTTCTGTTGGTGGTGTCATGAACTACAGCGGCAACACGAGCGGCTACCCGACTTTCATCATCAAGATCCTCGATGGCCTGGTTGAGATGAAGGAGAGTGGGCAGATCACCCTACCTCCAAGGATGTCAAGGAGTACGCATGGGTTGGACGTGGTTGAGGCATGGATTGCCGTTGGCATTCCTCCGCTCGTCCCGTTATCCATCAACTATGCAATGTCCAGGACAAAATCCGATGACACCAGATTCTTGACCGCTTCACTGAAGAAGCTAGTGGGCTACATGAACGAGGAAGAGAAGAAAGAGAAAACTGGCGACTTGGCAAGACGCTATAAGCTATCCATGACCACCATCAAGGGGCGCTTCGGGAACGATGCGAGTGGGGTTTTCAGCAACCTTTCTCGCTACCTCGTGGAGCCTGAGGAGATTGGGGTGATCGATGACTTATGGGACGACGTCCGCGACTTCATCAACAACGGCAGACTCATTGACACTATGGTTGCCTACCAGCAATGGAGGAACCTGTCCGGGTCGGCCAATGAGAGCATGAACATGCGTGAAGCAGCGGATCCGTCGGATCACGTCTATGCCACCCGCCTCGAGAGTTACTACACGATCTTCAGCTCGATCTTCTATCACACCTCTGACAAACTCACCAGTCGGAACGCGAAAGGGAAGGTGAAAGAGCTGATAGACACGGTGAACAGAGAGGTCCGCAACATGGCACTGGCAATAAGGGTCCACAACACGGACAACACGATCGACAAGATCCACGTGATCGATGTGCTCGAGGACCTGGTTGCCAGGAGGAGAGGGCTGCCAAAATACAGGTCAGCGGCTCAGAATCATATGGAGACCTTCCTAGGCTCCATGAGCGTAATGGTACAATACCTTGACAACTGCAAGCCTCCGATAGCCATGATAATACCAGAAGAGCTCAGATTCATGAGGGAAAAGATCATGCCGATGATCAACGAGTGGATCCCGGTTGAACCCACAATGTTTCGAGTTCAGTACAACGCGGCTGCGGCGGAGAGCGGAAGGCAAAATGAGTACAACCGACGGAGCAGCGCCTTCAAATCCTACACCGACTACATCGAGGAGTTGAAGAAGAAAATCGAGGACAAAATCATCCCCTCGTTACCATTTTGGGACATGGTGGAGAGTGAAGGTCCTGAGCCCCCTGACGTTGCTCATAGGCCACAGTGGTGCCCGCCACTTCAGATCTACGGTGACTATGCTAGACCGAAGGCCAAACCGATGCCTCGCGCACCAAGGCCTCCTCCACCGTCGTCGACATTTGAACAGCAGAACTTCTCGGAGCGTCCTTCCGACAGTTCAACTGGACATGGGCCGGCGTCCTCCAAGCGGTGGGGAAGGACAGGTGGATCAGAATCCACCGGTGCGGCATCAGGGGACGTCTCAGTCAACACATGGTTTAGAATGCCGTTTCCGATGGGGTCAGACAAGCGCTACATGTTTGGGAGAGACTATTTTTCGCGAGACATGAAGGTCTACGCGATGGTCAGCGCCAATCAGGTGCCATCTGGGCACATCATAGAAGGTCCCTGTACCGTTAACGGACAGATGACATGGTTGCAGTACTTACGAAGGTTGACGTCGTATTTGATGTTTTGGCATGGGGAGTACCAAGAGACGGCGATCAATCGGAACTACTACAAAGAAGACGCACATTGGTTCGCTCAATATGCCAATATCTACGACTCAACGCAAGTGTCACTCGCTGGAGGGATACCATCTCCGAGAACGCTATACAACCTTTGCTACCCAATGGAAGCCAAGGTGGCTGATGAGGCGGAATTGGAGTTGAGGATGCGTGAGACCTTGAAGGGCTTCATCCCAAGTGTCACGTGTCAGCCAGCGACTCGCACCATTGACGGTGAGAGTGTGCACTGTGAGTTCATCGGCGCCATGAAGACCAGTAAGGTGGTTTTGATGTCCGATTTCGAGTACATCACCAAATCGAATTCCGGGAAACAGACAGTGTTCGCCCAGAGCTTATTGTCACTTGGATGGGATAAGGTCATCAACATGTCATGTACACCTGAGTACAAGAAGGGAGTGGTGACGGATTCATATGGCTTCATCGACTTCGTTCGTGATCGAATTGACGATGTCAAACGCCATGAACCCACCTCCATCCATGTGTGGTTGTCATTGAGCCATCTAGTGACTGCGGGCGAGAAGGGGACATACAAGACTGTGATTGTTCCCACGGACTTCGTTCCAAGACTCAGGGATGTGATCATCAAGCTCGACGCATGCTGCCAACTACCTACCTTCGTGAGGATTTGCGCAGACGTGGAGTTTCACCATGCCGTCGGTTCGTTCGGTAAGATTGCCAACACGATCAAGGACGAGCTGTCGCTGAATGGCATGATGTCCACAACGTCGGACAGATTCTGGCGAGCCATTTCGGTCGCCGGGAGCGGTCACCCCTACTCTATGAAGTCTGGAACCTCTTTGGTCCACGCTGTCATGGAAAAGTACTTGTTCAGAGAAAAGATGCTCGCTTCTTGTTTTATGGCACCGGATCCCTTGACTGAAGCGAATAGCCTCCATGATCCCAACTTGGAACACGTGTTGCAGGACAAAGAGAGGCTGTATCAATACTTGTTCGGAGAGTCCGTGAGAGGAAGCCATGCGTATCAATCCACTGCGGAGCCTCCAGGCGAGAATGAAACTGAGCGGAGGAAGAGGGAGAAGGTAAGGAGAGAGAACAAGATGCCATGGATGGATGAGTACTGGGGAGTCCTTCAGCCAGAACCAGTATACTCGAGGACTCAAAGGTGGTACGTCATTGATGACTTTAAGGAGGGTGAGGAGATTTGCTGCGATTACTGTTTGGTCTGCAATCCCATAGACTCCGATCAGAAAGACGATTGCTATGCAGAATGCATCAACGGAGCAGCAAATAGGTGCCGTGGGATGTCCGCAGAAGACTACGTCCAGAAGCGATTCCATGCATGTGCTCGGATGCTTCATAACTTCGGCATGGGACAAACGGTATCTTCTCCCACCGTCATGATCTCCGAGATGAACCCGCACGTAGACTTGATGAAATTCTTGCACGAGGCGATGATCATCTTCAACGAGAATCCAGGCTTCCAGAAAGAGATCTCGTTCTTCGGGGGGATCAGGCTGTCATCAACAATGACGGAGAACTTCTTCAAAACGAGGAGAGGACCCAGCATCCATGTGGAAAAGCAGATAGTCGGCAGCGCCAAGTACTACCAGGGATCCTATGACCTTGGCAACGTGTGCTACACCAAATACCTCAAGACCATACTGGAGCCCGATGTATTCCGCACTATATTCGGAGATGATCCCACGGAGGAACGGGTAGGTGACATGGTGGAAGCGCTGCTGGGCACGCTCGAAATTGCTCAACTCTTCAGGCACATGTTCAAGGGATGGGGTGACATCGAAGCTTTGAGGACGGGATTAGAAGAATCTATCAAGCGCGTCACTGCATCGCTGTACGACAGGACAACGTATGAGAACCGAAAGCGATCGACGATCAGGACCTTGGACCCGCACTCTGAAGAGGCGGCAAACGTGGCACTGATTCTCGTTCGCATGAGGACCATGCCGCCTCCTGAATTCGACATCGACCACTTCTTCGAAATTGGGAGAGAACCAGACCAGGGAGCAGAGGCTACTGACCAGCCCGAGGCCGAAGGTGTCGATATGGAGACTGAATTTGAACAGGAGAAGGAGG
Organism: Durusdinium trenchii; assembly: GCA_963970005.1. Taxonomy (NCBI): domain Eukaryota; class Dinophyceae; order Suessiales; family Symbiodiniaceae; genus Durusdinium; species Durusdinium trenchii. The sequence goes on from CAXAMN010028595.1 coordinate 395,054, forward strand.
AGCAAGACGTTGACATGTCCGACCCGAAGACATCAATACTGCAGGCCATCGACGAATTCGAGGAGAAGATCGGGCAAGCAGAATTCTGCATCCACTGCATGAAGTCGGGACATACAACTCTCAATTGCGAGAAGACCCCTTCATCTTCACCTACAGTCACCTCAGTGTTGAGTGATTGGAAGAAGAGAGTGAAGGGAGAGGTTGCACCCGACGATGTACCATCTGGACATCCAACCGAGGAGCCTAAGAAGAAGAAGCAGAGAGCATCGCCTACTCCAGATAGGAAGGTCGACAGCGAGTTCAGGCGAAAAGAGATGTTGAAAGCAAGAGTCGTGACAATGTTCGACCATGACGGGTTCACCTTGATCGAGAGTGCTGATGGAGTCGAAGGAGGGACACATTCCTACAATGGGCGGAAGCTTGCGGAAGTGGGCCCTAGGGATATGAGGGTGGTGTACGAGTTCGTAGAGAAGGCATTTGTGCACTCCAGTTCCCTCACACCAAAGGCATGTCATCACTTCTATCCCCTACCGACACGGGGGGAGAAGGGATACAAGCCGATCGACCCCATGACGATGGTCGGGAAAGTCGAACTAGTACCGATCAACGGAGTCACTTTCGCTGCAACGAACTCCGACTATGGCAACCACAAGTACCCGACTCCATACTGTCGAGTACCTGAATACAGCCAAGCGAGCCAAGCCCTGAGTCGTCGATTGGGAGCGAAGTTGAGACATCGAATTGGACGCCAGTTCAGGACAGGTGGAAGACTCACACCAATCAAATGCGATGAGGGCGCATGGGTGTCGTGGGAAGACCTGTTAGGTGATAATGCAGTTTGGGAAGACGGTTATCACTACGGCAACATAGATACCGTGACCAAGAAGGCGCGTTTGGAGAAGTTCTTCGACCAGAACTATGAGTGTTTCCGCATAACCAAGAGGATCAGATTCCAAATGCTGGCGGTGCGCGTCCGCCCTGATGAACTCAATGACCCTGATGACCCGATGGAGAAGGGATGGATTGACGAGCTCAAGGGCATGGGAATCTCTAAAGGAAGACTCCACCACAGCAATGGATGGTGCTTTCCCGTGGCCGTAAGAGCAACCTCAGCACACTCAACGGACGGCGGAGGTTATGACGTCACCATCAACATCGACCACATTGGATCGAGAATGACCAACGACATGGCCCTATCTATGGTGACTGCATATCACGCTACCAATCTTGGAGCGCTGACTTCAATCATGCGACGAGGGCTAGTGCCAGGAGGTCTCGGTTCATCGGGAAGGGATTCTATCCACTTCACATGTTTTCCGCCATGGGCCTGGGAGCAGGGCTACAAGGGGAAACCTTGGCTGGGTCGTAAGGTCGCATTGAGCGATCGCCCAGTGGTTCTCTACATTCCGGTGTCGAAGCTGCAGGAGTACGGACTTCTCATTTCAGCGACTGGCTCTCTATTGGTCGAGAACGTCGTTCCCTTCGATGAGGTTAAGGGGGCATGGTTGCAATGTGACAATGCGGAACCCGGACAGCCTGAGGAGATCGAATGGATCAGGTTACTCAATAGAGAACCCGACCCCGGAAGCTACCTTGTTCTGGAGTCCAAATACGGAAACCCGATCATGATCCCACGCTTTCAGAAGCTTGAGAGTTTAGCGGTTGAAGTTCAGGACGATACCTATTCCGAGGACGACGCCAAAATCTCAAAACTATTGGGCATGATCGAGGAGAGTGGCGTATATCCAGAATATGATAGCACCGAGTGGCAGGAAGTCTTTGAGGAGATCGTGTACCGCCGGGCAATGAAAGACTATGACTCAAGACCGTGTCCTAACTGTCTTGGCGAAGTCGATGTGCGGTTGACGGTATGTCCGCACTGCGTAGCGGTTTTGATCGCGAATGGGAAACTCACGCATGTGGTACCCAAGGATACAAGAGACCGCAATCAACGATCACCTCCGAAAGATGTCCCAGCCAGTTCTTCCGGTGAAGCAACCTCTGCTGCAGGTGCAAACATCGACGAAGTCATCAAGAATGCACGTAAGACAGCCGAAGAGGTCATTGAGGTCGAGGAATCCGAAGGAGAGGAAGAGGAGGAAGTTCCTATCATCTTGAAGGAACGACCAGACGAAGCTGAAGGCGAACCCGAATATCGGGAGGTCCCTCAAGATGGATACGGGAATGAACTTCCGCAGCCTTTCCCCTTCGCGATTGACGAATTGCCACAAGAAGCTGCGATCCCCATCGACCACAACTTTGCAGTCACACAGCAGTTTGATCTGAAGTTGATGAAGTTGATCAAGAGCTTGGCCAACGCGACGTTCGACATCAACTGCTTTGAGAGTCGTGAAGACGTACTGCGAAAGTTCGACGAGGGGCAGCGGCATGACACTCCATACAATAGATGGCCATTAGTACCGAATGATCCGGATACTGGGTTTCCAAGACGTCTCCAGAGAGCCGAAGTCGTAGGCACGAGCAAATGGACCAACGACACGTTTGCAACAGAAGCGTGGCAGATCTATGAGTTCCACGCCCACGTTGTTCACCCGATGATGGTCACTGCAATCCGCTGCGGGCTTAGCCACAAGTATCTCAAAGAGGTCGGCAGCACTCGGCGTAACATGAGTGATCCGAAAGCTCGAAGGTCTGAGACCCAGGAAGAGATCATCGAGAAGCTGGCATTCATCTCGAATTTCATCAGACGCTTGATCAGGAAGACCTTCGGAGCGAGCCGATATAGCTACTACCAGAAACCAGATGACGAAAGTGCCGCTCCATACAAATTCATCGACATTAGCCCCGCCATCAAGTCGGAGCGGAAGAATGTCACGAAGGAGATCCTCGTTGCATGCCGCTACTATGGCATAGAGGTATCCGATATCCAAGCACAGAAGTTGAAGTTCTTCGAGGAGCAGATCCGAGCGGGAAATCCGAGGAACGTTGAGCTCATCAAGGACTACATTGGCTTTGTCGGAGCTGACTACGTGCGACAACTCACGAATGGTTGAGCATTGGGGTCATACCGACATGCCACTTCTGGTACTTCATGTACTGAGGGATCTTGGGTAATTCATGATGACCATTTTGGCATCATGGGAGTGAGATAGGATTGCGTTTCACACCGCTGGTAATCGCATGATACCATAGGTAGGTGCACGTTTTCCGCTTGTAGCTCCATTACCTGTTTGATCCGACTTTCAGGCAAATGCAAGATCTTTTGCCAATTCGATTCAATAGGACATACTGGTTGACCTCCAATACACTTTTGAGAACATGATTCGTTCTCCGGTTTTTACATCCACTCATCTCCCTTCCCCGTCGAAGTACGGATGTGGGGGGTGTCAATAGGGATGAGGTCCCAGTATAGTTGCTATATAGGTACATGCCATATACTTTTGGCTCAAGTGCCCAACCAGGTAAAAAGGAGCTTTAGCGCGCGAGCTTCATGTTGAACTAAGGGCTAGAACGGGGCCAGGGCACACCTTTTCATCCGTTCGCAATAAATATTGATAAACATCTAAGAGCTCTCCCATTCCGTGAAAAAACATTTCTGTGGTTCAAAGGCCCGCAGTCATTTCTGCCCAGTTTTCCTTCCCTGAAGGGTCTCATTTGTGAAGCCATTCCCTTGCCGTGTTGAACTGCTCTTCCTTTCCGGAAACTCCAAGATTCGGAGCAATCGTTGCTTGTGGAAGCGAAAGGAAGAGCGATTTGTGTCGGACTGCTGAAGCGGTCCGATGGCACAAGTTGCCAACTGGCCAAATGGATTCAAAGCTAAAGTTCTAGTTTGGTGGAACCTGCTGCCTGTCGTCCTCCTGCTGTAGGATCAAGACAAGAGTCGTTTTAGTTGGAGCAAGCACATCGTGAACAGGATTCTTTCTACAAGGATGCCTTTCATGCCAGTGCTTGTCATTTCATATCAAACAAAGTGGTCACATGACAGTTGCATGTCAACGGTGTTTCTGGACATTGATTGCCATAGAGCCATATAGAGCCAAGTGTTCCTTCCTCCCCACCACATGGCGGACTTTGAGCGCCTTTGCTGGACAGCAATTTCAGGCTTTTGCCTAAAACGTGTTTGTTCAGCTTTTGCATGCGAGGGCTCGAGTCGAAGGGGTGAGGTGTTCAAACCTTCAGATGTCTTGGGCCGGGGGGTTGGTGCAACACTCACCAGCCCTGACATGTGATGTTTTGTGAATCTCAGAACTAGTCTTAACAATCCACACGATGCCCACCACAAATCTACCCACAAATCTACCATGCACTGTAGGTGTTGGTTTCAGCGGCATAGGTTCGGCCTCAAGTCAAAGTGCTGCGAAAGAAGGTGCAGACAATAGCAGGATATAGCAGGCTAGCAAAACCAAAGGCAAACAGGGCAGCGGCTGCGGGCGCACGCAAACAAATGCAAGAACAATGTTCATTTAATTTGCTGTAGCTGACCTTGTGTTCTTTGGTTTGCTGCTTGAGTTGCGACTGTTGCACATACTGCGAAGGTCGTAACAAAACGTAGGCCGAGCGAACTTTGGTTGGCAAAGATAGATAGCCCCCGGACCCTTTGATCTTGGCTCCAAACTGTTGCTTGATCCTCTACATGTTTTTTCATTGTGACACAGAAAGACTTGCCCAGCTGCTTGGAATAGAGACAAAGTTTCTTTAATCTGGTGCACGTTCCTTTACAAAAGCACGGCGTGAAATGCATGTGTGGCGTTCCATTCTCGGTGTGTCAGCTCTGCGTGCGTGGTTCAGTGAAGGTAGTGAGCACCTGGCAGCCTTCCAGAATTGAATTTCCATTCAGCTGCCTCAATCTACCTCAACTCAAAAATTGGCCGCAGAAACACTCTTTCGTGCATACCCGTCCGGCAGTAAAAAGCCTCAAACATAGTCCGGTGTCACGACCCTCAAGCATCCTCTTTCTTTCTTTCTTTCTTTCTTTTCTTTTCTTTTCTTTTCTTGTTTTTCTTTTCTTTTCTTTCTGTCTTTGCTGTTCTTTTCTTTTCCTTTCCTGTCCTTTTCTTTCTCAATGAACGACTTCCTTGTCGTAGATGCAAAGCCAATGGCCAAGGTGTGCGCAAAGGCTCTCAGAGACGATGAAAGGCACTGTGGCAATGTGGGAGCGGTTGTAGAAGGTGTGTTTGGCTGTGTTTGGGCCCCTTGTTTAAATCTGTTAAAGAGGCCCTTATTATATAAGGAGGCGTGTTCGAGAACATCCCAAACAGCTTCTCGTGTTCCTTTCCTTTTTAATCTCCTCGACTTCGCTCATCGCTCATCTTCAAGACTCGTGATTGTGTGACAGGTCTGACCCTCGAGGGGTGGTGTCCGGACCTCGGCATGTCACACCCCGTATGTAGGGGTTCTTGTCATCCACTTTTGACTTTTAAGCAGCAGGGTTCCAGGACTCCCTGGTGTGCTTCCTGGCCAACGAAGACGGCGCACCAGGGAGGTGCAAACGTACCTGCTTTAGTTTAACTGTTGATTGGTTGCCGTGGTCCCCTAGTTTGTTTTATGGTGGTTCATGTACCTAATGTTGTTCCATACTCACTTTTAAACCTCGTCGTTTCACCTTTGGATTTCATTCTAAGTAGAGCTTACCGCTGTCTCATGCGTTCTTGTGCAGTAACGGTCTAATGCACTACAGCGCAATGCAGCTTCTGAAATTCTGCTCATTCACTTGAGCTCTCTATCTATCTAAGCGTGTTCAGCGGCATCTTCCCACTGCGGTATGCCGTGTGATCCCTTCGGGGCACGTGCTTCACTCCTTTACAGAAAGGCGAATATAACTGAATGATTCGTTCTGCAGCCGGAGTAGCTTCTGATCGACTGCCGAGCTCGCGGGGAAGACTTCTCCAGAATTGCATAGGACTTCCATCGAGCAAGAGGTTCGTGTTACCTCATTTCCTTTCCAGATTTTCGATGATTGTTCCCCACATTGATGTGTTGTTGTTTTTTTAAATGCTGTATCCGCTCGGCCTTCCTCATCCTCCTCCTCCTCCTCCTCCCGCCGCCCGTCCACCAACCACCAACCACCAACCAACCACCACCAACCACCAACCACCAACCGCCAACCAACCACCAACCACCAACCACCACCCACCCACCAACAACCACCAACCACCAACCACCAACCACCAACCACGCTCTGCAAGGGGTCGGAGGTACGCCCTGGCGTTCTGTGGTCTCCGCCGCTCTGCCGGTGGTTTTTGCGTGGCAGGCACAGGACTTGGTGCTCTGCAAGGGGTCGGATGTACGCCCTGGCATTTTTTCGCTCTGTCGGTGGCTTTTGCGCGGCAGGCGCGGGACTTTGTGCTCTGCAAGGGATTGGATGTACGCCCTGCATGGCGTCCATCACGACTTGGTATTGAGCGCAGCCGTGGGTATGGAGAAGGTTTTCTTTGAAACTCTCACTGATTCCAAGGATCTGCGTGACAGCCTCCTGATCATGCTTTGACCTTTTGTTTTGCCGTGCTAAAGTTTTGCGTGTTTTGGGGCTTCTCGACCATGATTTTTCACCGACGCAATGTCTTTTACGTGAAGTGCTTCTCGCAAATGGAGCCGTTGCCCGATTCCAATTAAATCATACGCATTGATCTAACTTATTGCGTTCCGTGGTCCGTCTCGCGCCGAGTGTTCCAAGCCTTCACCACTTACTGCGCTTAGCGTCAGCTACCTGATGAGCCAATCCATGTCGGCCATCCTAGCTCAGGTACCCACACTGCGCTCTCAACTGAGCGCTACTCTCCGACAAGCAACCGATATTGCGTCGCCGCTCGACTCAATTTTTCCGTTGAACAGTGCAAACAACGCTGCGCCGAGCTGCTCGATTCACAACGTCATTTTGACACCACGGAACACCCTACCCCCTCACCACCTCCAGTGCCACCATGGGATGCGAGCTGTGACCCCCTTTCCAACATCACCGGCCAACTCCGATTTGCCCACATCGCTCGGAGACCAACGCCCACCACACACACGCAATGACGCCCCTGAGCGCCGGGGCAACAGAAATCGCTGCTGTGGACCCCTGAGCGCCGGGTTCATGGATGAAACAGCGGCAGCTGGAGCCGCTGAAGCTGCCGACAGTACCGCTCCTGATGAGATGTTTCCTGCACTTTTTTTTTGAAGAATTTCATAGGTTCCGTTTCACCCCAGTCTTCCCGGCGTGCATCAACAAAACACCACACTCTCAATACAAGCATCCCAAGCTGCAGCCACCACTTGTGGCAGCATCACTTTGTGTGCGTCGCACCCCGTATCTAGGGTTTTTGATGGTTTTTGTCATCCACCTTACCTTTTAAGCAGCAGACGACGCGCCAGCAGGCATCACCATCACAGGCACCACTGCAAACACTTGCAGAAGCACCTTTTGTGTCGGCGCAAGCGTCCCAAAGAGGAGAACAAGCAGCAGCGCAGCCAGAACTTTTGGAGACGCAAGCATCAGCCGAGGCACAAACATTGGATGGACAAGCAGCAGCAGAAGCAAAAGCAAAAACAAAAACAGCAAAAGCAGCACCCCATGCAGCAAGGACAGCATCATCACAGGCATCACTGCAACTGCGTGCAGAAACACCTTCAGAAAAGCATAGCAACCACCCCCAGAACTTTTGGACACACCAGCACCTGCTGACACACAAACACTGGCTGAACAACCGGCAGACGCAGCAGCACCACCACCTTTACGTCGACAACCGCTTCATCGCCCACAACAAACACTTCCTATCTACCTTTGGATGTGATTCCAAGTAGAGCTTACCGCTGTCTCATGCGTTGTTGTGCAATAACGGTCTAACGCACTAAAGTGGTAATGCAGTAACTTGAGACTGAAGTGGTAATGCATCCGGGATTCAGTTCCTGAAATTCTGCTCATTCACTTGAGCTCTTTATCTAAATGTGTGCGTGTGGTGGGGGGGGAAGCCCAACTCCATTTAAGAGCACATCAATGAAGTCCGAATGAGTATGTTTTTTTCTTATCGTGACTGACGCGATTGTCCCGACAGAAAAGATGAAGAGACTAAGCAAGACAGGTGGACGAGGTAAGCCCTCAGGTGAAGAAGCGCTCCGTCGATGGAAGAGCGCCATTGGCCCAGATGGTGAGGCTGCGATGCTGCAATACTGACCGTGGCCTACTTGAATCCAAAAACATCTTGGACTGTCGCTTAATTCTTTTTAACGTGACTTGTTATTTGTGTTCTTTGAAGGTGAAGGCTGACAGAGAAGCACCTAGTCTGGCATCCTGCGTCCTGTCACTTTTGCTGACACTAGCTCTTCTGCAGACCACTTAGCTCCGAAGCATGCTTTGAATGAGCACAACTCACCTTATGGAATCCGCATGAAAGTAAGGTGCGCAACTGCTGCAGCTTGCAACGATTATCCGGACATGAAGGATGCAAGACAGAAGAATCCATTTTTTGCCTTGGAAGTCTCTCAAAAAGATTTCAGGACTGGTGGGCCGTCCCACATGCAAGTGGTGCGGCCGACGAGGCAGTGGAGCTTGAACCTCGCTCAGGCTCGCTTGCAGCAAATCTGTTTAGCAATGGCCTCCAACCTAAGAGCGATGACCTCCAACCTAATAGCAATGGCCTCCCCTAATAGCAATGGCCTCCAACCTACTGCTGCCAGTCGTCGAAAGTCACTTTGAGATACCCAAATTATTGAGTCGTCGAACCGGTGATTGGGATGGGCATGTGGATGTGGGAATCGCGTCAGCTGCCTCCGCGTTTGACGGGTGGAAGCGACAGCGCTGTAAGGATGGGATAGGATAGGGCCATTGGGATAGCTGGAAAGATGGTGGTGTGCCTTAAATATGGCTGCCCAAGCGCAAGAGATGGCAAGGGTATGTTTTCCTTAATTGTTGCATCCGTGACGCTTAAATTTGCATCCGTGCTACAGTGGTATAATATGGGTTTGTCCTCCTTCATTCCAGAGTGCAAATCAGCATCAGCCCTCGGACTGCTTTAAGCGTTTGTTCCACGACAAGAGACAGTTCCGATTTCAATTTCATTCTCATCGTTGAATCCCAGCATGGAAGGTTCTGGCACCCTCGCCGCTGTGGGTTGGGGCTGAAAGGTAGAACTTTGTCTTGCCATTGGAGTGTTTCAGGGTGAGGAAAAGGGGAGGCGCTTCGTCGTTATAACGAGGTACGAGGTAGTGAGGTACAGTAGGTGCCGTATTTCCTGTTCAGCGGCGACAAACACTCTTTGTCACAACATATTGTGACCTGCAGATAGCTTCAACCCCTTGGGAATACAAAACAAGAGTCTTGCTCCGAAACAGACTTCAATTGAAGCTGTCGGTGTTTCAAGACCTTCGATTTGGAAGGCCCATTGATGCTGATAGTTTGTGCAATCACAGCTGTGCAGCTGGTGGTGTTGATTTTGGCCAGCTTCTCAGCCCTTCCAAAGTTGGGCTCATGGAGCCTGTGGTGAACCATGTTGTGCTTTACAACCCCAATTTTTTGGAGCCTTGCCGGTTTGAAGCTGCACTGTAGGCCATGCACTTTTGCGCGATCTCGGACAAACACGAGGAACACGATGTGCACTTAGTGCTCTTCCAACATATTTTCAGCACATCGTTGAGTATGGATCCCCTCAGAATGTCCATCTGCTTCCAGGGAGAAGAGACGGACAGCCAGGAAAGGCCAGCGCAAATGTCGTCATTTGTAGACGGAACAAACAATTAGCAACAAGAAGCTACTAGGTGGAGGCCATCGCTATTAGGTTGGAGGCCATCACTAATTACTAGTATCTAGAAACGGGTTTCAGATTTTCGAGCAAGCAGGTGCCGAGTGCATCAAGGTGACAATTGAGAGAAACTCTCCAGGGCAGAGTACCTGAGATGTGTTTGGTCATTTCTGTGTTCGATTTTTCAGTACAGTGCAGCGTCAGCCAACCTGCCCCTTTTGGATCCCAAGTGCAGTTAGACAGTGGTTACATGTGGTTACTATGGTTTAGTCTTTTGGTTGAGTGCTGACGGAACGCAGTATTTGTGGCTTGTAGTAGATGTGATTTTCGAGCAGTCTCGCGGCCTTTTAAAGCTGTGGGAATTTGCATGTCACTTCTGGATTGCATTCAGCATTCATTTGAGTTGCCGTCAGCCTAGCAAAGCCTCAACGACAAGTTTCCGTTTCCACATAGGAAAACAAGAGAATTGTCGGTTGGACCTGGTTGTGGCAATTTTGCGGCCACCGTGCGAATACGAAGCACGGAGTTGTGGGCAAGAAGAACGGCCCCTGAAGATTTTTGTGCTTTCAGGGTGCGTTATGATGCGCTATCCGAATCTCATGCTAAATCCATTCCTGTGGAGGAAATTCTCTTCTTCGTTTCAGCAACCTGCTGGCTACCCTGTGGCAGAGAATTGGGAGGATGGCCAAGTGCAATCGCTAGAGTCAGCTTTATTGTCCATGCTTGCCATCAGCAAGTTCAGTGAGTTGACCTCACATTAGTATTCCAAGTGAATCTGCTTGCGTGGAAGAAAATGGCACATTTTCTGTAGGACAAGTTTTTGGTGTGCTGGGTGGGGCCAGGGCTGAGTATGCCATTTTGGCTCAAGCCCTGGCCCCACCATGATGTTTTGGTGGGCAGTGACGCTCGCGGTCCGCCATGTTTCCAGCGGCGGCGGTCGCCTTGGAGATGCGGTCGATTGCGGATTTGAAGGACTACTTTGGAGTCCCGGCGGATTTGTGGCAGGCCTTCGTTCAGGAAGCCGGGAACCCGAACGACGACATTCGGTTGCTGGCGGCCTTGCCGGGCAATCTGGTAGCGGTGGCCCTTTCTCAGGCCACGTTACCGGGAGATACTCGCCTGACGGCCATTCAGGCGGCCCAAGTGGGACTGGTGTGGAAGCTGGCGAGGCGTCTGATGTTTGTGAAAGGTGGCGGCGATTGGGACAGGTGGGAGGAAGAAGATCCTTGGTCGCCTACACCAACATCACCGGGAAGATCATCGGCGAGAAGGGAAGCGTCAAGCCCGGGGGAGTCCATCAAGGAGTCGAAGGAAAGAACATTGAAGTTCACCCAGGTCTTGGACCAAGGAGACGATGGGGAGTTCGAGGTGCTCAACGAGGAGGACAAGATGGTTCTGTTGCAGAGGTATGTCAACACGACGGGAGCCATGCCGGAGGAGGAGGAGGAACCAACCATCGAGCAGCTCAGCGCCTTGAAGAAGAAGCTGGCCCTGGGCAAACCCCCCTACTGCGACTTCGGCGTCTTCGTTCCGTTCGGACGGAAAGCACTGAGAGCGTCGAAGTACAGGACATGGATACCGACGGCAGAGGGCTACGTGTCGAAGGAGCTTCCAGGACCCGCGAACTTCACCCAGTGGAGGGCCTGCTACAGGGTGTTCACTACGGCCATGTTGATGCTGCAGGAATGCACATTGGCACCACTGCACGCGTACGAGCTCTATGTGGAGAAGTTGACAAGGTTGTACCCCGACGCCTGGCACCTGGTGTACTCGGCCGACGAGATGGCAAGGTCAGAGCTATTGTCACGCCTCCGCATCAAGATCAACCTGGACCAGAAGGAAGGCAGGCCGATCCCATCGCTCTTCGACGAGAAGAAACCATGGGAGACAGTGTTCAAAATGATTCCGGGCGAACTGAAGTTTTGGCAGGACCAGATTCATGGTCCGGCCCTTACGTGGCTAGCGAGCGGCTCAAAAGGAAAAGCACTCACCCCGCAGGAGACGGTCGCCCAAGGAGCCTTGCGTGGAGGAGCAGAGGCACTACAACCATCGATGGAGTCAGGAACATTTGGGACAGCTTCGCCATCAGCCTCCAGTTCGACCAGGAAGCAAGTCAACAAAGAAAGACGAGAGGCCAAGAAGAGAAAATGGCACGCAGAAAGGGAGGAACTCCATCGACTCCGAGAAGGGCGACACGAAGGTTCCTACGGTCGAGGCCAAGGAGGGAAGGGCGCAGGGCGAAAGGGAAAAGGAGGGAAGCAGAGCGAATCTATCTGTTTCTCGTGGAACAATGGGAACTCACCATGCGGGGCACTTCCACCGGGTGCGGAGTGTATGAATTCGATCAAGCGGGGGCATCGATGCTCTTCGTGCGGTTCGCCGGGTCATCCAGCCACCAAATGTCCAACGAAAAAGTGAAGACCTCCGGAGACAAAGAACCAGGCGGTGACGAAGGTAAGAAGGAAGAAAGGAAGGAAGGCGAGGATGTCCCCGGAGGCGAAGAAGGAGGCGAAGTGAGCGAAGAAGCAAAGAAGAAGCTGGAGGAGAAGCTCAAGGCCTACATTCGGAGGAGGAAGTTTCGCTTCGTCCACCACTTTGCGGGACCTCGTGATCCGTTGGGCGCAGAGATACACAGGGTGGCGAAAAAGCGGAACCTCAACGTGGAAGTCATCGCGGTGGAGAAGGACTGGGGTGATGACTTGTGCGCAGACGAGCCCTACAACACGCATCTACGATGGGCTCGGGAAGGCCTGATCGACGGGTTCCATTCAGGATTCCCCTGTTCGACGTTTTCGCGTCTGAGGTTCAGGGCAGGACCAAACCTCCCGGAGCCTGTTCGCACTCGGGCCGAACCCTACGGAAGGAGTTCGAACAACGAGCAACAACGTAGGGAGTGCGACAGAGGAACAGTGATGATGGCTCGATCAGTCCAGATGGCAGAGGAGGTGATGAAATCCCAGACCTCCCTGATCGTGCCGAAGGTCACCTCGCTCGAGAACCCGCCACCATCAGAGCTGGAGGAACACGTGTCCGCTTGGGGCATGGCGGAGGTCATCGGCTACCTGAGATTGCCTGGCATCAAGATCTCCTTGTTCAACACATGCGCATACCAATCAGACAGGGCGAGAGGCGACAGACACTGGAAGATGCAGCAGTTCGCAGGCTCGCTCTTTGGCATCGAGAGTTTGAACAGGGAGTGCAAATGCGGCAACAGCAGGCGCAGGCCGATAGTCGGGAAGAAGGAGTCGCAGGAGTCGGGCGAGTACCCATGGGAGTTGTGCAACAGCTACGCGGTGTTGCTCATGGACCACTTTGAGAAGATGGCCACGGCGGAATACTTGGAGGGAAGGTTGAAGGAGGAGGAACAGGACCACGACGGCATTGCCACCAGTGATGCGGCGGCGACTCAGATGAGGGAGAAGAGAAGGAAGGAAGGGGTTCGCTATTCTCCAACCCCCGAAAACGAGAAGGCAGAGAAGTCACAACAGAGGAATGAAGGGGAATGGAAGAGGAGGAGAATGGATGAAGACGGTCACGGAAGTTCACGCCGCGACGAAGGGAGGAAAGCAGAAGGAACGGCGGAGAGAAGAAGGAGCAGGGAGAGGAGGAGCACAGACAGAAAGCCGAGAAGGAAAGAAGAGGAGGTGAAGGGGGAAAGGGCCAGGCAAAGGAGAAGATCCGAGTCGAGGAAGAGGTCCAGATCCAGGAGGGGGATGAAGGAGGACCGAGGGAAGGAGGATCGCAGGGCGAAAGACAGCACGGCGGAGCACAGGGACCGGAAGGATAAAGCGGACTTGAAGTGGAGACCAGGAGAGGGGAAATATGGGTTGTTGAAGGAGGAGAAGAAGAAGGAGCAACAGCTGGGCCAGCAGGGGTTCGTTGGGGGCATGAAGAACCCAACGGAAGTGGTAGAAGGCCTCCCGACGCTTCAAAATTTAGGGAGGAGAATCCTGGGGGCCTGGGAACGCTTCTGCAACCAGTTCCCTGCGGCGGTGAAGGTGGGCGAGACCTACGGATCCAAGGAATGTCAGTGGGATGAGAGATTGGTGACGAAGTGGCGTGAGGAGCTGAAGAAGATCACGGGCGCGAAGGGGGAATCCACGCTGAAGCTGGCCAGTAGGTGGTCATTCAGATCACCGCTACAAGGAAACCTCTTTGAAGCTTGGGGACGCAGAGGGAACGACCCGGAGACCGAAGTGCCGAAGTGGATCAAAGAAGGAGTGCCGTTGGGGATCAACAAGAAGATTGGCACGTGTGGCATCTTCCCTCCGACGATCAAGGAGGATCTGCCGGCGATGCAAGGTGATCTGCAAGTGATCCAAGGCTTGAAGGAGGACATCGCAAACTACGTCTCGGTGGTGGAGCAAGAGGAGGACGCCAGGGAGGAGATCGGGAGGCTAGCTAAACTGGGATATGTCATCAAGGTCCCGAAGAAGGAGGTAGAGAAGGCAAACTTCAAAGGGACGACAGTCTCGAAGTTGGGCTTGATAGTTAAGAAGAAAGAAGATGGGTCCACGAAACGCCGCATCATCATCGACTTGAAGAGGTCAGGGGGCAACGACAAAGCCTACTTGCCGGAGAGGCTGATCTTGCCGAGGCCAGTGGACGCCATAGCCATGCTGAGGCGCATGCACGCGAGCCACAGCCAAGTGTCCGACCCTCAGGCGAAGGTGATGGAACTCGTGATGATCGATATATCGGACGCTTACATGCACTTGGCGATGGCGGAGGAGGAGAAGGGGCATTGCCTGGCGCCGGCACTGGACAACGAACATTGGCTACTGTTCGTGGCACTGCTCTTCGGCTACAAGACAGCGCCCCTGACGTGGTCGAGGGTGGCGGCGATGGTGGCCAGGTTTGTGCAGGCGATCATCCCGGCGGATCAAGGCATGCACCAGGTATACCTGGACGATTCCTTCTGGGTGCTATGCGGGAAGCTGGCAACCCGGAACCAAACCCTTGCCCTGATCCTCACGACGATGGCAGCACTGGGCCTGAAAGTGTCGCTCTCGAAGGGCGAACGGGCGGCAGCGGTGACTTGGATCGGGGTGAAGTTCAAGCTGGTGACCCCGGACTACGATCACTTGCTGGTGACGCTGCCGGAAAAGTTCATGAAGGAGCTTCAGGAGCAGTTGAGTAGCTGGGAGAAGAAGGGCATGATCGGGACGAACGAATTGCGGAAAGCGGCAGGACGTGTGGCTTGGTTGGCGGGGATTTTACCACGTGCACGATGGGTGACGTCCTCGCTGTATGCAGCACTCTATGACCACGAGGAAGGCGTGGCGAAGGGCTTGGAGGCTGAAAGGCGAGCTCGACGGAAGGACAACCGCCCCAAGGACCACTTAGTCGCGGTCAAACGGGTCGAGGAAGCTAGAAGATGGTTGGTAGCCTATTTGAAAGCAGCCCAAAGCAGGCCGATCAGGAAGTTCAGCTTGTACAAGAGCGGCAAAGCGGAAGCCACCTTGATGACCGACGCTTCACCGATGGGGCTAGGCGCCTTACTCTTGGTGAATGGCAGGGTGACGAAGGCTCTTGCGTCGCCAGTGGTGGAACAGGACTCGAAGCTCCTGGGGTTCGCGCTCGGCGAATCGAGTTCGCAGGGGATAGTCGAGACGCTGGCCATCCTGGTGGCCCTCAAGCACTGGGGTCGGCTACTGGCATCGGTGAGCGTGTCGGTAGCCGTACAGTCGGACTCAATCACGGCCTTGGCCATGACACAGAAATTTTCGAACAGCGGTTCAGCACTCAACTTCTTGGGAGCGGAACTTGCAGTGGCCTGCGAAGGCCTTGGACTGTCAGATATCGTGCCAGTCCACCTCCCAGGGATAGCCAACAAGGAGGCAGATTTCTTGTCTCGCCCGGACACGTGGGCGACGACGACACTGCCGGCAGCTTTAGAGGGCATCACGATCGAGACGCCAGAGCAGCGGACGGTCGGTTGGTACACCATGCACCCGCCTGGGCCAGATTCCACAGACTCCGATGCCTTGTTGGCGGCGTGGGCATACCGTCACTGACGGGAGCCAGGAAGGAAAAGGGGGCAAGGAGTGGTCGGGTTTGGGCGGAAGGGCGAACGGGACTCCTTTCCTTGTTCCGGGTTCGCCGTCGAACGCCGCTTCTCGTCGTCGTTGAGGATCGGGTTTTACCGTTCGAGACGAGAAGATTGGGCCCAAGATGGAGGTCGTTGCTTCGACCACTTTGACGGCCACGCCGCTTGTGCCGACCCGGTGGCACTACTCATGGCAGTTCTACTCTCTCTGCTACCTCATCGCCATCGGGATACTGACCCACCTCGTGGTAGCCTGGCTTGGCTACAGGTTGTGTCGCCAGTGGATACGCGACCTGTTGAATCCTCCGCGGAGTCCCAAGGGCGATTCGAAAGTGGCGGAGGAGATGGAGGACGAGGCCTGGCAGGAACCGTGGGACATGGACGGCGAGTACGAGACGATGGCATGGACCCCGACAGATGGACTGCGTTACAGGTCCCTAGAGTCCCCGGGGCCAACACCGTGGGCGAACATGCTGGCTCGACTGGACGGAGAAGCACGCGGGGAGACCATGAATACGTCGAGAGCTACAGAGAGGGACACTCCCTCCTCAATGAGGTCACCAGGGGAACGGAGGCCGAGGAGAAGGGAGGTGGACTCTTCGGAAGGGAGAAACTCGCCACCGTTGAGGGAAGCGGTCCGCGAGTCAGGGGACATGCTATGGTTGGTTACGAGGAGGCTGAACTCGAAGGACAGTTGGCAGCTGTGAACGAGCTCTTCTGCGAGTTCGAGGAAGGAACATGGCAAACCGAGACTGATGATCACCTGGGCGAGAAGGAGAAACCAGAATTTCCCCCTCAACCTCCGACGCTATGGTGGGACTCCCGACACCTCGAAGAACCAGAAGGAGGCCTGGCAGCGTTCATTACGAGGAGAAAGAAGGACGCCCACAAGACGATTGAAGGAGAAAAGAAGGAAGAGAAGGAGAAGCCCAGGGGAGCTGTAGTGGCAATGGTTGGTGATTGTCCCCATCGGCACGAAGGACTGAAACGAAAAGCGGAAGTGAGCTCGAGGAGACAAGACCTACCACAAGCACCAAGGGTCCAAGTCCCAGGGGGGACGAACCAAAAATGGAGGAAGGCGATTCAGACGGCAAGGTGCTTCAGGGCGAACAAGGGCAGGCACATGGACTCCTTGAAGGACTTCAAGCGGGCATATTACGCGAACTCCTCCACGCACGGTCAACAAGATCTTGGCCAACTTGGGCGTGAAGGGGTTGCGAGAGTGCTGGTCGGTACATGTACTTGAACAAGTGGGTGCTGTACTCCGATCTTCCGAGTACAAAGCGGGCGTAACCTACTTGGCCGAGTACAAGAACATGTTGATCGAGAAGGGCGAAAGCTGGACCCACCAGTTGCAGCACGCTTTCATTCAGGCGTCGAGAGCACTGAAACGGGCAAGGGGGCCGGCGAAGAAAGCTATGGAAGTGGAACAGGACCGCTGGATGGAAGCCTACAGGCGCGAGCAAAACGAAGCAACGATGGGGCCTGTGCATAACCCAGCTTTGATGTTTGCATTCGCCACCACCTGGATGTTGAGGGAAGTCGAACTGGCAGCAATCCACAAGGAGGACATCATGATCGAGCCGAAGGAACGAATAGTGTCATTGACACTGAGGATTTCGAAGGGAGATCAAGAAGCTTTGGGCCTGAAAAGGACTCTGCAATGCGACTGCCAGGAGTGCGATTGGTCTGAACCCTGCCCATTCAACATCACGAAAGCGGCATTGGACAACACCCCGATCGAGGTGGACAAGATTGCCCATGGAGACGACGAAGGGGAAGTGGAGAAAAGCCAGATCGTGGGCGCCTGGAGGAAGCTGTTTGGCTCGAAGGTCTCCGGTCATTCAGGCAGAAGGACAGGAGCATTACAATACATTCGAAGGGGATGGCATGTACCTCAAGTGGCTTACTTGGGGCGATGGAAGTCCAACGTCATCCTCCAATATGCGGAGGAAGCACTCGAAACTATGCCAGTTATGGCCAGGACAAGAAAGATCATGAGTACGCCACCTTCGAAAACGGAGATCATGACACAGATGGCCAAGGAGACGGACACGAAGGCGATAGAGAAGATGAAAGAGACGGGTGCCAAATTGAAGAAGGAGATTGACCAGCTGAAAATGATGCAGGACAAACTGGACGATTCCATTGACAGATGGGAAGAAATCTCCATTCGGCACCAAGGTCTGCTTCCACCCGTGGTGATATCGAGGGCCGGTTTGGTGCACGAGAACAAGCGGCAACCGGTGGCTTCACCTGTGACGGCTTGGCGCACGAGATGCGGCTGGCCCTACGGTTCATCGAGCTTCAGCTTTGGCCTGGACATCACTTCAGTGACATGTCAAAAGTGCAAGACCCTTGCGCTGGGCATTGAGGATAAGTGTGGCAAGGGTGGAGGATAGCATGAAGAAAGAACATGCGACTTTGACACCAGCGTCGAAAAGCTTGCTTGAGTTTAGGATTAGGGTGGATGCACACCACATTGTCGTGGAAGAAAATGGCACATTTTCTGTAGGACAAGTTTTTGGTGTGCTGGGTGGGGCCAGGGCTGAGTATGCCATTTTGGCTCAAGCCCTGGCCCCACCATGATGTTTTCCCACCCACCCACTCCAATATATGGAGGATAAGTGTGGCAAGGGTGGAGGATAGCATGAAGAAAGAACATGCGACTTTGACACCAGCGTCGAAAAGCTTGCTTGAGTTTAGGATTAGGGTGGATGCACACCACATTGTCCATTTACGAAAACGGCCATTCTTTCCCTGCCTCCTTTGCAGCAGGGATTTCCTTCTTTGAAGCGGCGGATTGCTTGCTAGCTTCAAAGCTTTGAGCTAGCATCCCTCTTGTAGAATACATGCTTTTCCCTCGCACATTGATTGACGAATTCGATCAATCTGCCACTGGCGCCCAATGCCTGGTGTGGAAGTTTGTCGAAAGACATTCATATGATTATGATGAGAGATGTTTCATGTTTTCATATTTTTTCTGTCGACCCACGTTACTTAATCATTACTCTGGTGGTCAGAGCTTAGCAACTGAGCTGACCGCCAAGTGTGATCATACTTTAGGAGCCGTTAGTTGTCAAGTTGTTCAATTGACATGCACCATCATGCACCGGAGCCATTTGGCAGCATTTTCCTGATTGCTGGCGAAATTAGCGTGGTGTTCTCCTGAAGACGATTGGCGCGAAAATCTTGAAAAGGAATTGTGAATGCTTTGCATGTGATTCTGTCAGAGCTGTGCAGCTTAGGTTTTCATTTTTGTGCCACGCTTGATGGTTTCACTGTGTTTCACTGCGTTAGGTGTGTAAGAACTTTGGGTCCACAAGCTGCAACCTATCATGCGATGCAATGATCAGGGATATCACAAGAATGATCGCCAAGTGTCCGAGACACAAGGATGTGGGCAATACGCAAGATATTCCGAATGACCGAATGATTCACGGTAATCCAAGAGGCCCAATTGTCAGCACAATCTCAGTCGTTCCTTCACACTTTTGCTCCCAAAGTCGTCCTTTGAACCTTATCATTTCCGTTGTGACTGGGATGCAACAGCAGTTCCAGCCATCAACCTCTTTCCCTTTCCAAAACGTGGTGCAGTTCTTTTCGGTGAAGAGAAAGATCAGGAACTGTTGGTGCAGTGTATGTATGGTGTTTTGGTCAAGTCCTCTTTTACTGGGCCATGCTTTGCCATGGCGCCCCTGCTTTCACAGGTTCGGCCTGGCTCTTCACAACGACAGCGCATCCATCACAAACTCATGCCTTGGAACAACTGTCTCCTTAGCGGCTTTTAAAGCAGCTCTTGTCGTTCTAAGTCACTGTATACAGTCACAGTCACAGGATTTCTCTGCTTTGGAACTTGGAGTGGCGGAGGCAGCGGGTGGTTGGAGTGTGTGGAGTTCTACAAGAGAGGAGTGCACTGGAGCTGGAGGGCACGGAGTTTCGAACTCAGACTAACGGGAGGAGGAACCATCGTGTGTCATCGATGCAGGAACGAATGGCTCGTTTGCAGCGTGAATTACTTTACCTTGGAGAAGATAGCAATGTGGAGGAGCTGAGGTCAAAGGTGCTGTTCCGCGCAGAACCTTTCTTGGCTTTTTAGCTTTCAGAATACTTCTCATGGATACAGATACAGTACAGATACTTGTAGCCTCTTTCTGCTCCTCGGGCTTCTGACGAAGTTGTTTGTTTAGATGACGTGAGGTGCCAAACACATGGCACTTGGTGGAGATGTTTCTGAAACCAAATGCGGAGGATTGAAACGAATTGAATCACAGACTGTTTGCAACGTTTCTGAATATATATATAGTTCTGAACAGCATCAGCATTCTTGTCAAAATACTTGATTCGAAGTTGCCTTCATTGGATTTTACCGGTAAAAAGTACAAAGTTTGCACAATGCGAGGGTAACACGCTATCTAGCCTCATTTGAGTCTTCGCAGGAGCTTGGCCCGGCAATGCTGCCTGGGCGTGCTCGCAGTGTTGCAGGAAAGGTAGTAGAGGTGTGCGCCCTAGATATTTGAGAGGACTTGCAGGGGCTTGCAGGGCTTGCATCCTGAATGTGTGATTGTGAAACATATGATGGAATGTCACACAAGTCACGTTTGCTTGGCATTCTATGCAGAATAATCCAGGATATTTCAAAGCAGATCAGAAATGGTTCTGAGGAGTTGCAGCGAGGTCGACAAGCTGCAGCTTCCTCTGAAGGCTTGCGGAATTGGGATCGTAGCCAGGAAGAGCTGAAGCTGAAGAGGCCGAAAGAAGAGCTGAAACCAGATCTGCCGTCAATGACGGTTCTTTTGGATGGCTTGAACCCGGAAGAAGTTGGCTGTTTGATGCGGACGTGTGAAGCTGCAGGCTCGGTTGAGTCAGAGTGCAAATCCACATTTCGTCGCTTTGGCCCGAAGGTTCGTTTGGTCTCGGTGTTTTTGTGCAAGGTGTGCAAGAGTTGCTATTATGTGGCCAAACACCTGGCCCTCCAGATGTGCGAGTGCTAAAGACCAGTTTGAAGGCGGATTTTTTGCTTTCAAGTTTTGGCTTGCTTTGAATGAATGAAAGCATTCGTAGAATAGAACGAGCTGCAGGCTAGGTTGAGGGTTGTGGCGACATGTTCTAGTCACTAGTCTAGTTCATATATCAAACTTTTGTGCTCCTTGGTTTGGTTTTGCACATGGAAAGACACAAGACGGCGAATGCAAATTGCGAACGAGGCTGAAGCCTTCCTGCCTCATCGCAGGGTGGGGCCTTTGGAGCTTGAGCTTTGGAGGCTACAGAAGGCTCAAAACTCTCCAAACTCCCAGCTAACATGCATTCAGTCCGTTTCATGTCCGTTCGATGATCATGCCTATATGATCATGAAAATACATTGAGCAAGAGTTTGTATGTTTCTCTGAATCGAAATCGCTAGGCGGGAGTGCAGACCTGGAGTTTGGAGGTGCTCAATTGAAACTTGGGGGCTGACTGAAGCTTCGTTTTTGTTGAAGCTGCCCCCTCTTAAGCACAGATAGGAGAGAGATAGGAAGGAAAGAGAGAAAGAAAGAAAGAAAGAAAGAAAGAAAGAAAGAAAGAAAGAAAGA
>CAXAMN010028595.1:420509-434101 GCA_963970005.1 Durusdinium trenchii
CCCCCCAAACAGTTTCTTCCTGTGATCATTGTTGCACGGGACAACGAACATCATGGCCTCGCCCCCTCTAAGCAATGCTGCAAAAGTACACAAACATAGATCCCAGAATCCAAAATGCTTAAAAGCGGTCAGTTTTTCCAACAATGTGTTTTGACGGTCTTTCCGAGAAAGTTCTTTTCAATCATTCGAAGGTTACACCTTTTGTGTGAAACATGTCGTTGGTGTGCGATAAATTAGACCAGCACTTGCACCTGCATCCCTGGTCCCTTCAACGGCACCTGCACCGACAGACCTGGAACGACAGCACCTACACTGACACCCTGTCTTCAAAGCGTGCACAGCCCGAAAGGCTGAGATATCTCAAGCACTTTTCTGCAAACGTATGACACGGACAACGGGAACGATATCCAAAAAGTTCTAACCGAATTCCAGAATTCTGCATAAGATTTTAACAGGG
Organism: Durusdinium trenchii; assembly: GCA_963970005.1. NCBI lineage: Eukaryota > Dinophyceae > Suessiales > Symbiodiniaceae > Durusdinium > Durusdinium trenchii. Next base: position 420,967 of record CAXAMN010028595.1, read on the forward strand.
TGCCCGTGAGCACTGCCCAAAGCTTCGCAAGATCAGCTAGATAGATATCTAGATAGTGGCCTTGTCATGTGGAGCTCGGCCTTCAGCAAAAACCTGAGTAGCATGCTGCATAAGCTGCGCATAGGGTCACATTTCCGCATGCCCTGCATATTGCCTCCCTGTCAAGAAAGGAATCATACAGACATGAGAGCTTTCAAAGGCATTGAAACTGTCCCTTTTGCACATGACATAGAGATACATAGAGCTGGGGGTGACATGCGGGACTGTTGGACTGTCAAATTTATAAACGTCGCATGCATATTCTGAAGATGATAATGCATTTGTAGACAAGGAGCCGTTGCGAAGATGGTTGCTATGACTTCTCAATGCATATAGATAAGACGTGTGTCAGGTCATTTTGGTCATTAGTCCCTTCCGCGTTAGCACAGACTGTGGAGCAAAGGGCAAGCAGGAGGTGGTTTTTGCACCAATCCAAGCCGTGTTCAAATTGAACGTTGCTGAGAGGCACAAATAGAAAGAAGCAATCCTGTTTTCGCTTGCCTTTTTTGAGGCTCGTTGAGGGTCTGAAATGGTTGCCCTCTTGTTTTGGCGCCCCCATGGCTGGTTCCTTTTGCGTTCCTATTTATCTGCCTGCCAACTGTTAGTTCAACTGTTCACATGCTATTCCGAAATTTAGCTGCTCTACATGGGTTTGTTGGCTTTGTACTTCGGTGGCTCGACCCTCCAATTTTTTATTGTGTGCATACTACCCACACGAGAGTTGTCATGTGTGAGAGTTTCTTCGTTCCAACCGGGCTAGACCAGTGATTTTCTGCTTGGTGCAAGATTACCTGGAGCTTCAAACCTTACAGAGGTCAGTGGTCAGTTGCAGTTTCGGCTTACTAGGGTGAGAAGTAGGGGACAGAGGGCATATGCAGCATGACATGTTGACGTTTCTTTTGCTCACGGCGGCGGCCATCGTGTTTGCAGATGACGCCATTTGCAGTTTGCAGAAGTTACGGTACTTTGGTGCCACATTGGACTCGGACGATAGCGCGTCAAGACTGTTGCGTCAAGAGGTCTCGGAACCCGGGGATTTCTGGTCCATGGAATCACCGAGAGGGTGCAAAAGACCTGCAAAGACACAGCTTCAGGTTTTGCAAGTGTTTGAGAGTCAAGAATTGACGCCAAAGCCAACATGCTTGCAGGGAGAAGCCTTGATTGGCGACTTTGTACAGGGTGTCTACAAGTTTTCTTGTTGCAAAGCTGGCGAGCAATGTGGTGGCTGTCGCGCGGTAAAGAATGGTGTTTGTGAGCAGTGTGCAGCTGGATATGTCATGCAGACCATGCCTATCGTGAACACATCCAAGTGCTTCCTATGCGATGACATTCCCAATTGGCACGACATGCAAGGTCGAACCTGTGCAGATCTGCAAAGACTTGGTATTTGTTCAGGGTCATGGCCTCAAAGAACTCAAGATGTGGCCTTCCAAGGGCTTAGGCCAAGTGAAGCTTGTTGTGCATGTGGAGGTGGAAGTATCTACCCGACTCCCGTGTACATGCCTTTGCAAACCAAGTCTTTGTACTTTGGACAAAACATCAATGAAACACCAGACCCAATGACAGCTCAAATGGTGAAGGTTGCCCCAGGATGCACATTTGCATCATCCGGCCTGGAGCTTCTGAGTGATGGTAGTGTCAAAGGGGTGGTCACTGTGAAGAATCAGACGGTGATCAAATGCTCCACCGTGTCAGTGCAAGATCCAGTACGAGGGATCATGACAAGTATCAACTTCTCCATGCCAGTATCATCGTTTTCTTATGGAGAACAAGTGGTGCACTTCAAGTTCTGGGGATTGGATCTCAATCCTGCGCAGCGCATTGTCGCTCCTCAATCTGCTCATCCCACTGACCTCATGAACTTTAAGCTTCAGTGTGATCCAGAGTGTCCATGGCTCTCAATCACTTCCTCAGGCCAACTCCACTGGAATCCTGTTGCCCCACCGACACCACCTCAGCCATCTTCAGCCTTGCCGCAGGACCTTAAGTCACAGACGACTGCATTGCCAAAGATGCCTTCCTGCAGTTGCCAAGTGCTGGCGACGACCAGTTTCCGGCCTGCGTTGAACTTCTCTAGATGGCCGAAAAGGAGACAGAGAGCTCTGGCAACGTTGCAGACACCAGTAGCAACACAGTTTCTCGTAGCACAGGCTCGACTCTGGAAAGGAGGAGTATGGGAGATGCCAAAGATCAAGGCTCGGATATCCGAAGCGATCACTGAAGTGCCCTTGCGAGAAGACTTGGGACCACAACTTAATTGACACAGAGCGAATGGAAGACAAGAAACGAAAATAAGAGGGAGCTTTGAGCTTCTTTAGTGAGGCCTCTTACCTCTTTCTTATGTTCCTGGAGGCCATCGCTAGTAGGTTGGAGGCCATCCCTAGTGGGTTGGAGGCAGTACCAATCCTCCCTACCCAAGCAAAGGATGCTTCAGGTGCCACGCTTGAGCCTATTTCTTCGCTTTTCACTGCCTTCTCCATTTTTCCCGAGCTGAGGACCCGGTTTGCGCTGGTACAAAGTCACCGGGCATTCTCTACAGGTTCCTGTGGTGGAGAACATCTCCACGGGAGAGAAGTTCATTGTGTCAGAGTCGATCCCACCAGGCATTTTGGACGTGAACTGCCAAGACGGCGAAGGAAGCACTTTGACATGGTCTCGCATCAGCGGGGAGGTGAACCACGTCATGCAAGTTGTATCAAGTTGTTAAATTGCTCCTAATATTTAATAGCAACGGCCTCCACCCTACTAGCAATGGTCTCCACCCTACTAGCGATGGCCTCCAACCTACTAGCGAGGGCCTCAACCTACTAGAGATGGCCTCCAACCTACTAGCGGTGGCCTCCAACTCCAACCTAATAATACTCGTAGCTGTATTCTAGTCTATCTACCAGTTGCAAGGAACAGGTATGCAGGAGTTTCTTCATGTCACGGCTGAGGTGATGCTGGCAGGCGAAACGGCTTTCAAGCTTGATCCCTTCACCGGCGTGATCTCTGGCACGCCTCACCTCACACTGTCGGCGACCCAGGGCCGGGCCGAGGTAAACATCACCTGCCAGGTGGCACTTGGAGGCGATTTGGGGACACGTGCAGAACAGCTTATCGTGTTAACGCAGGTGCACTGGCACCCTCCCGAAAGCTTGGCAGCAAAGCTTGGCTTCAAATACAATGACCATGACAATTGTTGTTTCAGGACCTTGCCAAGCAAGACCAGTGCAATTTCGATCTGTTTGAACTTAGACTCAATTACTTGACCTGGGTGACTCGGTGATGGTGTGACTGATGCCATTGCCTTTGGAACAGCTTTAGGCATGTTGCATCCAAGTTCCACACTTTGACAGGCAGGCTCTACGACCAGGCTCTCCCAGTGGCTGTCCTGAATGTTCATATATTGGATGATGTTTGCCGGGGCCCCAAGTGCGAATCGAAACCTTTGGTTTGTTACCTGGGTGGTCCTCTGTGCTGGGAGCTGTGCCTTGGTGTATCGGTGCACGTTGCACTACCTAAGGGGCAGCGAAAAGAGAAGGAAAGCAAGAATTCGCAGAGAATGCGACAGACAGATAAAGCGAGAGAGAGGGAGAGAGAGAAAGCTAGAAAGAAGGAAGGAAGGAAAGAAAAATAAATAAAGAAAGAAAGAGAGGAATGGAGAAAGGGAGAAAGAAAGAAAGACGAATCAAAAGTACATCGGCCTATCAGAAGAGAAGGAACGGGGTTATTTCAAAAGCACTGTCATGAGAGCAAGACAGAATGAACGAAGAGAGAGGGAGATGGAGGGAGGGAGGGAGGGAGGGAGGGAGAGGGAGGGAGGGAGGGAGGGAGGGAGGGAGGACGAGAGCGAGAGCGAGAGCGAGAGAGAGAGAGAGAGATAGTAACTATTAATACGCAAGCTAGAGAGGGAAAAGGCAAAACATTTTGACAAATAGCAAATAAGCAAAACTCAAGTAGAAACAGGTCCGTGTGTGTGTGTGTGTGTCAAACCCCGTTTCCAGGGGCACTACTCTCTACTATTTCTCCTTCCTTTCATTGACAAACAAGAACGAACAAGTAGCAAAAACATGCAAATGCAAGAAAACCGTAAAAGCAAAAGCGAACCTGACAAAAAAAGACACACAATGAAAAACATCACTAAAAACACCCATCTCCTATTAAAGTATCGTCCCCTTTAAGTATGATCCGATGAACCCTCTCAAGCGCAACTGCGCCCAGGATCACCTCAGACTTAAGAAAGCGGCCTGATAAGATAGGTGTCATGCGCTGCCAAATGGAGACACAGCAAAGTAAACACAAAAATTCACTGAAAGCTTTTCAATAAGCATCGTACTGGTGTTTGCCTTGTTCCCGAATGCGTAGCGAAGGGTTATCGTTTAACTGTGGGGGTCTGGTCTGCGGGTAGAGCCTTGTTCGCGACTCGTTGTCTGAGCGACCGCAACCGTTGTCAACCGTTCGCAACCGACCGCAGCCGTCCGCGGTAGGGCGCTATGGCGCATACAATTACGTACACATATTAGACAGAGAGAGGCTTCAATATTCAAGGGAAAAGACATGGAAGTACAGCACTGCTTGCTGTGGTGCTTACAAGACAGGTTGAAGACAAAATTTGGGTGAGAGCGACGAGCCATTCCAAGGTAGGAGGCCTTTTGTGAGCCACCCGATTGTAAAATTTAGAGGAGGAAGGGGTCATGCCAAGGTAGCAGACCTTTTGTGAGCTACCTGAGCACAAAATTTAGAGAGCAGGCAGGAGCCATTCCAACATAGCCCTTTTTGTGAGCCATCCGAGAAAATAGAGAACAGAGGGAAGAAGGAGCCATCCCAACGTAGCGACTCTTTTGTGAGCCAGACGTAGAATTTAGGAAAGGACCGTGCCAGTCCAACGTAGCGGGCCTTTTGTGAGCCACCGAGGGTAAAATTTACTGTAGAGGGGGCACGGGCCATTGGAATGTAGCAACATGCGTGCGCGCGAGTCGCAGAGCGGGCAAGTGATTCACGCAACGCGCAAGTGAGCCAACTTTGGCGCGTGCAACTGAGGCTTTGGACATGGCCAACTATATAAGTAGGCGGGGGCGTGCTGCTGACATCGCTTGCGCAAGTGAGGTGAGTTTTTTGCGCGCGCAAGCCCCCAACAAACACCACCAAAGTTGAGAGAAACAACAGAGCCATGACCGCCAAGACGCAAGCAGCCGCACACAGCGCCTTCCCCAAACATTCCCAACCCCCCTCCAGGGACACGAAAACAGCGTTGTTTAATGTCAATCATGCTCTACTGCGCCCGCCACCAGTGCGAAATCTGCACTACTTCTTCCAATGCACTTTGCCCACTCACTCCGCCTTGCTCCCGCAGTGCATTCCTGTTTGAAGACACTAAGTTGCCGTAAATAGCAGCGACAATATTATCGGCCCAAAGGATATTTACACAGAATCACGAAGAAACACATTACCGGACAAAAAACACACCCCTTTAATTGGAACCCTATACAGGCTTCAATCGGGCCTTTGAGAAGCAGGAGTTTTGACCATGTACACGAATGGTTGAAACGTGTAAACATATAATGTAATGCGCATCTAAAGAATAGACATGGGTCACTCGTTCAATGTTCTCTTGGTTCAAAGGTTGGGTACCCAGCAACATCTCTGGGACATTCCGTTGGAATGAGACACGGAATGTCAAAGAAGCGCAGTGCTTACAAGAATGCCGTCTCGCCGATGATTGCGCAGCAGTACTGTATGAAGCTGGTATCTGCAAGATTTTGGTGAGCGACGGTGCCGCGGAAAAAGTCGAGTCTCAGGTGCTGGTCCGTTTAAACAATTGTTCAGAGATGGAGACCAGCCTCAACTTGACGATCTCAGCAGCAGAATATCTTCAAGGGGAATTTTCGGTTTTGAATGTCTTCCAGGATGAGACAAACCTGGCCTTTCAGTCCAATCTGTTGGTCTCTTACTCTCGCCCTGGAACAAATCCACAGCGGCAACTTGTGTTGGTCCGAAGAGAAGTTGTGGAGCGGGCCCCCGTATCTTGTGCAAAGTCTCTCAAAGATGTTCAACAAGTCGTTTTTTTGCAATGACAATAACTGTTAATCAATTTAACCTTCGAAATGTTCCTGTTGCATCAAATCCTGGGTCAACCTCAGGCTAAAGCGTTTGTTGCTGATTCGGAATAGCTCCACTTTGGCACGCAACATGACGAACCTAGCCTACAACAACAACCCACATCAGATTGTGATATTGCTGTCGGGGAAGGTTTCGTTCTCCACACAATTTTTCTTGACTAAAGCAATGCAACTAGGTCGACATGGATGCTTCTTCACATCAATTCCTCAGACTATGAGGATGCAGAGTCCAAGACTGCCCCCGAGTTCTTCGGAAATCCCATGGCTTGTATCACCTCGGAGGTAGTTGGGAATGCTTTCAAGAATGGCCAAGATTCCTTTGACTTACAAATACTCCCTGCAGAGCTTCATTCCCAGCTTCAGCAGCTTCAGGCTATGCCTGCTCCGCCTGCTGTGCTTCATGGAACTCTAGCTCTGGCCGTGCCAAGTTGCCCGAAGCCTACGGAGAACTTTGTCTTTGGTACTGTGAATGAACCTGGCATCTATTCCTTGCACGCCTGTGACTGCTTCGGGGAAGCTTATGCAGCTGTCCCGCCAGTGGATCCAGCGTCCAATGCAGCAGTTCCACGCAACGCAAACAACTACTTTAACAATGGCTCTGTTCCTAGTCTTGTTCAGTGACTTTCTATAATCTTCCGCGAAGCGGTGTTTGATATGTTTCTCGCCTTCCAGGCTTTGTCGGTTTGTCCATGAATCAACGGTTTATTTGCCAGCTTTTTGCCCAACCTGATGGCCCATGCCTTCCCTAGGTTCCCGACCAGAAACTGTTCTCAGGGCCTTACACCTGTGAAGAGAGCGTCAGAGCCTCAGAGCAACGTGGAGGGCAGAAACTTTGGATGAAGCAGGTAAGCAGTCAGTACAGGGAACTTGCAATTAACCAACGCAGAATGCTGCATTGGATTCCGTAGAGGCAACCATCGAGGGTACTTGTGCTAGAGGGGGCCCGTATCACATTTCACGTCAGGGATGGCCAGGGTAAAACGGCTGCCCTGGAGTCGTGCGTGTTCGTCGTTGCAGCGGAGTTGGGAATCAAGAAAAACTGCGCAAGATCCTCAGGCTTCGGTGGCGCACTTTCTGCACATGGATGTGGAAGGATGCCAGAAGGCCTGTGCCTCTGAACCTGAGTGCCAATTCTACTTGTTTGGCAAGACCTCAGAGACATGTACTTTGTTCCAAAGTTGCAACTACGTTCAAGACGTCGGCTTGCAGATTGTGAACGAGTTGTACGGAATACCCCCTGAGAATGCTTCATATTGCCGAATTGCAAGTCCGCAAAAGTGTTGGCAGGAGGCCAAGCGCCGAAGCATGCTAAGCTTCACCCCTTCAAACATACCTAAGTGCCTCTTTCAAGAACAGTATGATGCCTGCGATGCGCTCCAGCTTCTTCTTGGAAAACAAGATGGCCCTTGCACGCGTTGCCAATACATTGACATCTCAAGCCCATTTGCCGCAAGTGGCCTCAAGAAGATCCCATCCCCTCAACTTTTCTCGCCGGCTTCGCAGATCTCAGTCACTTGCAATGAGACCTCTCGGATGTTTGCAAGGCTACAGGACGGTTTGCAATGGGACGGCCCACGGCAAACTGCTGCGACCTTTACATGTGTGAGTGGTGAGTGGGTTGGTGAACTTGGTCCTTGGCGATATTTGTCCAACTTCACGTGGCAACCTCAGAAAGATTCAAGCGCTTGCCGAAGCACTGAAGCTTCTTTCTGGTATCCTTTTGCGCAGCCACCGAAAGCATTAACATCTCCTGCAGGCTTAATTGCCAGAGTGTGGTGCAAACCGGATGCCTTTGAGCATTTTTTGAGTGGACAGATGATGTTTTCAGCGTCAAACCGTGCCAGAGTTGCTCAGTAACTACACGGTATTGTTCCCCAAACAGTGTGGACACACTAGGGGTTCTTACAGTAATAGAAAAGCAGCTGCGCTTAGATCGCTGTTCCGCGCGGGCGTGCGCGGCTAATTCGCTGCTATTTACAGTACATTCATGCCTCTCGAAACCCTCGAAGCGCATTCCGACTGCGCAGGCTCACAAAGTCTGGGCGCCCCGGGCGGGCGCTTCTAACGACTGCGCTCTCGTTGTGGCGCCGCGCGCACTTTCGTACATGATGATCACTTGGGAAACCTCGTGCTTTGGTGCTCCAAAGTCGACTTTTCGTGACAGGTGCAAGGGATCGGAGCTGTTTTACTTCGAAATGCAGTTTTCGTGGCAGGCGCAGCAGCTTGGACATGGTGGCGATCGTCGAGGAGCTCAGATTTCGTGACAGGTGCAGTGAATCGTGACTTTTGGACTTTGGACATGTGGCTCGTTTGCAGATTTCGTGGCAAGTACAGCGCTTGGTGAGCCTCGATGCGCAGATTTCGTGGCAGGCGCAGCACTTGGTGAACCTTGAAGTGCAGATTTCGTGGCAGGCACAGCACTTGGTGAACCCCTTGAAGTGCAGATTTCGTGGCAGGCACAGCACTTGGTGAACCTCGAAGGGCAGATTTCGTGGCAGGCATGCAGATTTCGTGGCAGGCACAGCACTTTGTGCGACGCTCACTCTCTCCCTCACTCACTCACTCACTCTCACTCTCACTCTCACTCTCACTCTCACTCTCACTCTCACTCTCACTCTCACTCACTCTCTCTCACTCACTCTCACTCACTCTCACTCACTCTCACTCACTCTCACTCACTCTCACTCACTCTCACTCACTCTCACTCACTCTCACTCACTCTCACTCACTCTCACTCACTCTCACTCACTCTCACTCACTCTCACTCACTCTCACTCACTCTCACTCACTCTCACTCACTCTCACTCACTCTCACTCACTCTCACTCACTCACACTCACTCACACTCACTCACACTCACTCACACTCACTCACACTCACTCACACTCACTCACTCACTCACTCACTCACTCACTCACTCACTCACTCACTCACTCACACACGCTCACACTCACACTCACATTCACACTCACATTCACACTCACACTCACTCACACTCACATCACCTTCATCACCACCGTCACCTCTCTGGACCCCACCGCGTCTAGATCTCTAGACTTTCTGCTTATAGACCTCACGCACACTGTTTGGGGTCTCTTGCCGGGATAATTTTCAATCGGCCGTGGGCAATTTTGACCGTCAAATAACAATTTGAAGAGAGAGGACGGCTGGCAATTGTGTCGCGCGATAAGTTCCAGCCCTTTCTGATTTTTGCTAATTGATCAGTTCTGTCCTGGAAAGTTTGTTGGCCAAACAACGCACACTTTTCATGGCCCAGCCAGTTCCATCGCCGTGACTATATAATGCCTTACATTTGTTTAATTGCTTGTGCAAGAAACGCATTCTTGGATCACGCAAGTGATGCCAAAAAAGTTGCGACACGGGCAACTCATAGCCTTCCTAAATGTTCAGGCCTTTTCTAAAAACTTGACTCAGGGCTCTAGCGCAAAAAGGCTGACCAGGGTTTATGACCTCAGCCAAAATTACTCTTCCACACCTTGGGTGGGAGGCGAGGCGAACTTTGGTCTTTGAGGTCTATATACAGCTCTCCCCGCTTCGACCTTACACAGGCTGTTCAGGGTGTTTGTGTGCGCGCGTGTGCGCAGCCTTGATTCGCGGGTAGCTGCGTGGCTTGGTCTTTTTCCTTTTACCGTTTGCCTTTAAAAGCGTGGAAAGGACTTCTGCAGTTGATCACTCGGCAGGGGAGACCAGGCTTGGCAGCAAGATGGGATAGTGGAGTCGGCCACTCCACCTGAAACCCGTTCGCTTAGGTAGTTTTTCGCCAGGCTTCTGTGTGGCGTGTGGCATTCATACCGAACGAGCCACGTCTTGAGTGTGTGTGTGTGTCTGGCCTCGCGCCAGCCCGGAGTGAACCCGAAGAGTGCCCACGCAGCCTCAGCGCAAAGATTGATTAAGGCTCCGACTTGGGACGCATGGAGCAGGTCGCAGACCGGGCCAGAACGTGCTCACGGTGAGCGGAGGCGCTAGTCCTTTTGACGCGGCGCAAAGTTCGCAGCGACCGAAGGTTCTTTTGAGGCTCAGTGGAGCCTGTCCGGGCCTTTAAAATGACCTGCAAAGTATCTTCTATAAGTCTCACTGTGATCTTGCTTGATCTTATGTAACTCTCGCCGGGGTCTTGCTCCAGAAAACACACGCACAGAGAATCAACTACATGCTAACATAGGGTACATCTTATCTGTTTTGCGCGTGCGGCGCAGCTTTTTCTTTTAGCCGGGGGCATGGCCTGACATGGGTCGCGAAACGTGACCAAGGCAAATTCGGGTGGGCTGGATGAGCCCTTTTGCGGTGATCACGCGTGCGTCGAGTACTCAAAGCTGAGGTGAAACGCGCATTCGCGTTGTAGGTGAACCCTTTGCGGAGATCGTCCGCGTTGAGCGCTAGAAACGCGAGCAAATTTTGGGTGAGCGCGGCGAGCCCTCTGTGGGGATCGCGCATGTCAGATGCTCAAACGTGAGGTGAAGCGCGCGCGTCGAGGGCTTAAGCGTGATGCGCAACGCGAATTGTTACGAAAGTGTGCCACTGCCGTCGAAAGTCAAGGTGGAAGTTGCCAAGTGTGGAAGTTGAATTTTTGTAGCGCAAAGTACATGTGGCATATGGGAAGCGGCTTCCGGGAGCACATCAGAACTGGCAACTTTGTAGTGCAAGTTGTCGCGTGGGCAGCGACTTCTGGAGCTGGCCTCAGAACTAGCAACTTTGTAGTTGAAATGTAGCGCTAGAAGCAACTGGAGCTGTGCCTCCAGAAGTGGTAACTGTGTAACTGTCGCGGAAAGCACAGGTGGAGGTAGCCAGAGCGTGTAACTGTCGTCGAAGACGAAGGTCGAGGTGTTCAAAGTGTGTAGGTGTCGTTGGCCGTAAAATATGAAGGAACTGTCGTCAAGAACGGAGGTGGAGGTGGCCAAAAAGTGTGTAATTGTCGCTGACAAAGAAGGTGGAGGTTGCCACATGCACGGGCCGTCGAGAACGTATGCGCGTGCCACTTTGCCTTGCTCAGCTGGCTCATTCATGGCTGGGCTCACCTGCATTGAGCATATCTTCCCCATTTTGGAGAACCCCGATTTAAGAAAAATTGCGCCTATTTTTAGATTGGGGCGGCCGCATGTTTTTTAAACGGTCTAATGAATTGATGTTGGGGCAGGCAGGCTCTTTACCCAAGTAGATTTTGTATTGGTTGTTTGCGCGCGCTCTCGCGCTCTCTCTCTCTCTCTGTGGCGCGCCCCTCAACGCTTCCGGTTGTTTACAGCGAAGCGTGGTTGTTTTTTGTGGCCCTCATGTTAACTGATGGATCTGACAAGGAGTGGAACACTTGGCTTTCATACGCAGGACAAGACTCAAAAGAGACATGTTGTTAAAGGTCTTTCGCGGGAGAGCTGCTGGAACATGACTGAGGTGCGAGCGATGCATTGAGGTTGGGAGCAGCAGCCTTCAGCGCTTGTCTTTGGTCTCAATGCCGGAGATTTACTTCTTGGAGCACCGGCGCCATGGCAGCGATCACGGTGACAAGAAGCGATAGTTTCCATGGAGCTGCCCACCTTTAGGTACCTTTTTCTACTGTGTGACCTAGCGGGTGGGCTTGATACTGGTCACCTCATCGCAAAAACCTTCGTATTGCAGCAGTCCGCAGGCTTGTTTGAACTTTTATATACTTCGTAGGAAACCGCAATTAAGTCATCAAACAACGCAAAAGCATCAGAGCGGCCTTGTCCCGGTTTGACCTTGGAAGGCAAGTGCATGTGAACTACCCCTTTGCAATCAATGGCTGCGCCAGAGCTGGGATTTTGACTGCCTCGCCCCTTCAATCATTCTCAAACATGTTCTTGGATGTGGCCAAGGACTGCGTGGCTGCAGGAAAAAGCCTCGGCCAAGGTTAACTTTTGAAACGAAGACAAAAATTTTTCAAACAGTGTGGCGCACACCGTGTAAGCGTAAAGGCTGAGTTCTAGATCAAGGTAGTGCACTGTCGCGGGCAATTAACGCACAGGCGCAGTTGCGTGTCGTTTTTGTCGACAGTCTTGCAGAGCACTTGGCTGCCCTCCTACTACTACTGCTACTACCACCACCTTTACTACTACTACTACTACTACTACTTCCACTACTACTACGACTACTACTACCACTACTGCTACTACCACTACTACCACTACTACCACTACCACTACTACCACCACCACCACTACTACTACTACTACTGCTGCTGCTGCTGCTGCTTCTACTTCTACTTCTAGTACCACTACTACTACTACTACTACTGCTGCTGCTGCTGCTGCTTCTACTTCTAGTACCACTACTACTACTACTACTACCACTACCACTACTACTACTACCACCACTTCCACTACCACTACCACTACCACTACCCCACTACCATCTCCACTACTACTGCTACTGCTACCGCTACTGCCACTGCTTCTATTACTACTACAACCACTAGTACTGCTACTGCTACTGCTACCACCACTACCTCTACTACTACCACTACCACTAAACCACTAAAACTACCACTACCGCCACTACCACCACCACCACCACCACTACTGCCACTACTACTATAGACCACCACCACTACGACGAAGACGACGACGACTACTACTACTATACTACTACGAGTACGAGTACGACTACGAGAACGACTACGACCACGACTACGCCTACGACTGCGACTACGACTACGACCACGACTACGACTACGACCGACTACCACCACTACCACCACCACCACCACTACTACTACTACCTGTACTACCACCACCACCACCACCACCACTGCTACTACTCCTACTACAACTACTACAAATACAGCAACAACAACAACGACAACAACGACAACGACAACAACAACAACCACCACCACTACCACTACCACTACCACTACCACTACCACTACCACTACTACTACTACTACCACTACTACTACTACTACTACTACTACTAGTACCACTACTACTACTACTACTACGACTACTACCTCTACTACCTCTA